>CM046729.1:15148814-15465814 GCA_025584915.1 Monochamus saltuarius
TTTCAAATACACCTTTAAATTTGCTAATTTGAACCATGTCACCAACACGGAATTTTGCTTTTAATGCTACTTTGAGACGATTATATACGCTTAACTTTGTTGTATGTTTTACATCAATGGGTTTCATCCCTGTTGTACGATGAACTCTATTATTGTAGAAGTTTATAATGTTAGGAAGAATATCAAACCATTTGTAATTGCCTCTGGCCGAAAATTCTTTGTATAACCAATTCTTTAATGTTCTAATGACACGTTCCACAATAGCTGCCTTTTTTGTCCTGAACGTTGAATAATGGTTTATATTATACTGTTCCATTAGGGATGAAAATTGGCGGTTATAAAATTCAGTTCCAAGTTCTGTCTGTAAGTGTTTTGCAGAATAATCAGCTTCTCGAAGTATATTTTTCATTGCATTATGAACTTCTCTGGCAGTTTTATTCTTAAGTGGTCTGGCCCAAGCATATTTAGAATAACAATCAATTACTATGAGTATGTATCGATATCCTTTGTTTTCTTCAGCAAAACTTTGCATTTCTGCTAAGTCGGCTTGCCATAGGTCACCAAATCCTTTTATTATAGTTCTTCTTGAAAATTTCGTCGAGCGGATTTGTGTAATTCATTGACAATTTGTCGTTTTGTATGACTAATGAACATATTGTATTCCTATATAATTCAAACCTTGTAATACGATGTACATGCACATGTATGTGTCGCAATATTCTTTTATAATGATCATTGCTAACAATTGGCACCCTCTTATGATTCAACTGGTTTTGACAATATAGATGGAAATACTAATCTACCTGTATCTCTAGGGGGATGATGTTTTGTAATGAGTTGCTCAACTTTTTCTATGTCAAGTGCAAAGTCTGACAAATCTTGTAGGAACTTATTATGAGCTTTCCAATATTTGTCTTTGTCACTTTTTAATTTATCCAAATCAATTTTCATATCGCTGATCGTTTCATCCGTCTTAATTTTGATATTTTGAAATATTTTTGTTACCTCATCCACGATTTCATGTCTTTCCGTCTTTATGTAAGCTACCAAGTTATCGGTTATGAGATTGGCTGAGTGTTGTACAGCGGAAAGGATATCAGTTTTACAGGTATCCATAAGTAAATTGACATAGTTTAATGTTGCTCCATCCTTTTCATCTGTCGGATCGCCAATATTTTTTAATTGTTTGCCTTGAATGTCATATTGCTTTTCACTGGTGAGCTTGAAACCAACACCCTGTGGACTGCGATGACCTACACAACGACTTCCTTTTCGACGCCCAAATTTATCTATAGAGCTCATCGTTGTTCTTTCACATTCAATGTTTAAACTGCTAATAATTAATGTGTGATGTGATATATATTTATATATTTTTATCTTCTATAAATGTTATACTTGATTTTTTTTTGTTTTAATATACTATACCCTCTTCACGTAATTCTTCGATTATAGATAATATTTCATTATCATGACCGGAATGACCAGCTATTTCAGAACTCCATAATAAACGTAAACGATCGATTAATTCTTTAGGTTTATTCCAATATATAAAATCTATTGCTTTATGTGTATATAGTTTTCTAGTTGGTATTAAACCGGAACCTTTTGTAGATCAAAGCATCATTCTGTATGCTAATACTGGTTTAATAACTTCATTATACTTTTTCGATCTGCTGCTGCTGCCCTTGTTTTACATTGTAGTTTGTATAAGCTGCATTTGTTATATTTAATATTTCTCCATACAACCTCTTGTTTTCGTCACTAATTCCCTGTCCTCTGCTACTTACATCTATCTGGAGGCAATTTCAGAAATAGTAAATCATAGAGTTGCGAATTTCCCTCGTAGGATCTCATCTTTTTACCATTTTTCCAAAGAGTAATTTTTCTATCTGAAAATCGCACTTCGGTGTTACCGATCATTAGTTTTCCACTCTCGACATCGAGATGTACTCCATATATGGTATCAAAAGCAGTTTCGCCGGCTCTTAAACCGTTAATGTAATTTTTAACTGATTCCGATACATTTTTACTATCAATGCTAGATGCCAATGAACTTGGAGGCGTCTCTAACTGATTTGATGTATCTGCTCCATGAAAAGAAGAATCAAAAACCATTGTTTTATTATCATCATCATTATCATACACTTCGCCGTGGATAGTTTTATGCTTGATAGGACTGCTGAAACTGCTTCTTTTAGGTTGTGTCGTCACTGCTGGAGGTTGTGGTTTACGATTTGTTTGAGCTGCTGCGGATATACTTCTTAAAGGTTTTGTGATGGGTCTTTTCTAATGCCCCTTTATTTTCAATATGTCTGTTTTTAATCAAGTTGATTTTTTTTCGAACTGCGTCTGTCACTTCTACTAATTTACGTTGTAATTCTATTTCGCTAGCATTATGCGTGTCTTTATTGTTTCCAACCTTCTTCATTTTATTATGCGAACTCGACATTGTTTGATTAACAAATAACATTAAAATTTGTGTGCATTACGGATATATGTAACTATCTAAACCTTTTCGATATCTACCTTCTTCTAATTTGCTGTCCTTGTCGATAACTAAGAATCCATATTTATCTTTCCAGCACTTGGCACACATCTCCTGAAATTCTTTAAATGTTACGTCTGGTGAAACGTGGTCTTGAAATATATGATGCATGTTCATTTCGTCCTGTTTAAACATGACAATCCAGTTCGAGTTATCCCTGATAAGTTGTTTTGGAATCCTAGAGTATGTTTGAGCAAGATAGAAGCAGTCTACAGATTTATGACGACCCATACTAAAGTACGATCTAATAACATCTTGTTTTTCACATATAACATCTGAATTGGGTTTAGCATCAGAGGGTTCAACGATTTCAGCGTTATTATTAAACATGTAGAATTCCAATCCTTGACTAGGCTTTAAAATTTTGCGCAAATATTCGTATTTCGGTTGATATAAAGACTTTTAGTATAAATATATATTGGCAAAACGTAATCCGTGCGGATGCGTAATGAGAGAAATCATTACATTTGTTTTTCCACAGTTAGAAGGACCAATTATAAGACCTCTAATTATTGACGGTAAAAGTGGACCATGGCGTTCATGGTTTACATTTACCCCACAACCCACACTTTCATCTAAATTATCTACAGAAAATGTTTTTTTTTTTGTTTTACAATCCGCATCGTTCGAGTGTTCAAAACGATATAAAAGGAATTTTATTGTGTATCTGATATTTAATTGTTTGTTGGCATTACATGTGAAAACTTGTATTCATTTTAATGCCGTCGGTCAAACAGTTCAGACGTAAATCGCAGAATTCAGTGATTGGGACAGGATTTGTTAATTCATTGATAAATAAACTTCCCGTTGAGCTACATTTACCGGGAGGATATCAATACTGTGGTCCTGGTACAAAACTAAAAGAGATTAGCCAGAGGGGATCCGGGTATTAACCCTCTTGACGTTGCATGTAAAAACACGACTTAAGCTACGAGCAATCTAGTGATCTATCTGAGCGACATAAAGCAGATTACGAATTAGAACAACGTGCCTGGGAAAGAGTTAAATCAAAGGACGCTAGCATTAAAGAAAAAGCAGCTGCTTGGTTAGTTACCAACACTATGAAGACAAAACGGCGCTTAGGTATGGGATGTACATCCACGAAAACAATTACAAAAAGAAGGAAGCATAAAAATAAGAAGGTCAAGAGAAAAATGAGTGGAAAAAATGTTGGCTTTGGTAGTGGTGTTAGTAAAGTCCGAACTGAATTACGAAAAGTCGGAGGTAAACGATTCGTGTCCAAGGACATCCGAAAAGCTGCACAATTTGCATTAAATGCTGCACGAAGATTTACAAAAGCGTCTGGTGGTAAACGAAATATTCGAATTCCACGAATAATAGCAGTTCCAAAAGTTGGTGGAATTTTACCGCTAATACCTATATTTGCTGGGCTATCGGCCTTAGGAAGTCTAGCTGGTGGTGCTGCAACTATATACAAGTGTATTAATAACATCAAAACTGCTAGAGATCAATTAGCTGAAACAACGCGTCATATTAAAGAAATGAAAGCCGTTGCCCTTGGAAAAAATGGAAAGGGGTTGTATTTAAAGCCGTATCGGACTGGATTAGGATTATATCTGAAACCAAAGAATTCAAAAAACTTTTAAGCTGTTTACCTCGAAGACCTCTCAGTAACATCGACATTAATTATTATGTTGATATTATGAGAATTCCACACTTTCGAGGCGTATTTATGCGTGATAATCTTCCAGTTAGCGGTCCTCACCATAATAAATCTGCTGTATTGAATCTGGATAGTAGAAATGGTATGGGAACGCACTGGGTAGCATACAAGAAGTTAGTTAATACTGTTAACTATTATGACAGTTTCTGAAACCTAACCACACCTAAAGAACTTCTTAAATATTTATATCTTAAATCAAATCGCCAGATAAAAATCTTCTATAATTATGACCGCCAACAAAAATTTTATACAGTTTGGTGTGGGCATCTGTGCTTAAGGTTCCTAAGTGACAGTAAAAATAAAATCAACCATGGCTTATCCAGTGACTCCAAAAAGTGATCGTGAATTGATTAAGAAAATGAGACATTCTTTGCGTGCTTTCTACAAGCACAAATCTCTTACAAAAATGACAAAGGAACAATTGGCAGACCTACCTAAGGAGGTAATGATTTCCTGTGCTGCAAATGAAATAGCTCTAGTGTGGGATAAATTACCGTTACATCTACGAGAAGACATTGATATATTAAAGTACCAATATTGCTTAGAACATTATAATAAAGATTACGGCCCAGATGAATCTGTAGATGTGAATGACGGTCCTGTGCCAAGAAAACTTTTCTGCTGTTATTGCAACGTGCACGATGTCTCATTAGCATCGGATAACAACGTTAGTGCGAATATAGTGATACCCCCACCAAATTCACGAAAGAGACTACCTCTCAATTGTTGTTGTAATCATCAATAAATTATTGTGTGAATACATTTTACGTATCAGTCATGTCTCGCACGTTTACCATCACAGGACAGTCAAGCGTATTAAGCGCTGACTTCTACCCACCGATAGAATTAGATATACATAGTCAATATGGTTTGGGACTACACGGTTTCTATTCCTATAATTCAATATTAAATATTGATGAGAAAAACAACATAATTGGATTCGAATTCAAGAAGGGATCGTCCGTCACCTTTATTAGAATACCACCAGGTGCTTATGAACTTTATGAAATAAACAAGGCAATTCAAAGAATTATAGAACCCATAATCAAACTTAACAATAAGAGTCCTACGTTCAACATTGATGATCAATTTATGTTAACAGCTAACAATAATACTCTTAAATGTGAAATTCGATTTCGATTTGACACCAAAACACTCTCTAGCAAGTGTTATAGGATTTGAAAATAAATTATATTATGCAAATCTTGGACATCAGTCTACGTTTCCAGTGGATATTATGAAAGTTAGGATCATTCGCATTGATTGTAATATTATTTCAGGAGCCTACATGAACGGTGAAGAAGCACATACTCTTTTTGAATTTGATATGGACGTAGAACCAGGTTTCAAAATTACGAAGGAACCACAAAATATTATTTATATGTTGATAAGACCTGAAGGGCGGCAGTTTACCGATAATATTACACTACGTATATTAGATGATAACGGTGCTCTGGTAGATTTTCGAGGTGAAAAAGTTATTGTAAAATTGGAGTTAAAAAAAGTTATATTGGAACAGTGAGTCATAATGGGATTTTGCTTTAATCAGAGAAATCAATCGTTGTCCACACCATCAAGAAAACATGATAAATTTATAAACAGACCAGTTTATTCTACGAAAGAACGTTAAGCGGTCAACATCTAAATTATCAACTAGAGACCGCATTTTTCTTCAATCTATTGGACTGAAATTGAAACGTTAGTGGTTATAATAATGATACCAACAAGTGCAAAGTTGGATGTGTTCGATGAGCCTTTATTTGATAATTCACTTGTTAGTTTACATGAGCACAAGTACAAACCGTATGAATCACCATACTATAGAAATTCTGATGAAATACGAATTCCCATTCACTTCCAAGATCTTATTCTTGATATTGCCGAAAGTTAAATCTATGAAATGGGTGGCGAACAAGTAACTGTTATTCGAAAACCAGGTATAACATCTACAATGAAAACTATGGTGTTATGGGGGCAAACACATTTGAAAACGCTACTATCTTATGGATGGGGTTTAACACAGAAAAATCAAGATATTTTGGATACCACCAGTCATATTTTTAGCGGGAAATTACCTCTAAAATATCTTATGGGATTTGCCGAAGATTATACAAGAGGCATCCTCAACACCAAACAAGAGCTTACATTGATAATTGCTCGATCATTTAAAAATTGCTATTTTGGAGAAGTTGACGCTGATCTAGAAATTAATAAAATAGAATGGAGGATAAGACACATCATTCCTGAAGATAGGCAAAAACTGAAGCTATTAAATCGCATTAATAAGGGCGGTGTTCATGCTAAAATTAAGATGGCCTATCGTATGTGGGATTTATATGAATTACCGACACTGCATAAAACATCTACAGATATATGGGCTATAAAGACCACTAACAGTTTAGAAAACCCTGATATCCTACTTCATGTCCTACTTCATCCAGTCACAGTGATTTCAAAAAACTGTGTGTGTACTGTGTTGAAGTAGTATTTTAGAGAATCTACTCTTGTGTTTTTTCTGGTTTATTTTGAGTTAAATTGTGTGTGCGACTAATAAGGCGAAAAAGGAGGTAAGAGAAAAAACGATTTATTTTTGTTTCTAACTGTTATTCGAAAACCAGATATAACATCTACAATGAAAACTATGATGTCATGGGGGCAAACGCATTTGAAAACCCTACTATCATATGGATGGGGTTTAACACAGAAAAATCAAGATATTTTGGATACCACCAGTCATATTTTTAGCGGAAATTACCTCTAAAATATCTTATGGGATTTGCCGAAGATTATACAAGAGGCTATAAAGACCACTAACAGTTTAGAAAGACCCCGATATATCATTATCGGTTCCAGAGTACTGATAGTTCTGATAATAGAAGCAAAGACGTTACTCAATTTATCCATGCAGGTATAAGCAATATCCGAGTTTATTTAAATTCTGAAGTGTATCCATATGAACGTTGGAATTTAGACTTTGGAAAGAAACTGGATTCTACAGCTTACTATGCTTATGAAAATTTTCAACGCAGTTTCTATGGTAAAGATAATTCTGAGCCAATGATGGATATTGGAGAATTCCGAAAAAACCTACTCTTTATTATCGATTGTTTGCATCAACAAGACGCCATGAAGTCATCCACTGTAGACATAAAGCTAGAATTTGAAACTCGAAAGAAAAATTTTCCTGAAACTACAAGAGTGTATGCATTGATAATTCACGATGCTTATTTAGCTTACAATGCTTTGGATGGTTCTGTACATAGTGGATTTATGTAATCTAATGAATATCTTACGTCTTACGTGAATATCTCCATTAAGTTCTTAGTTGGGCCGCAAAACTGGAGGAAAATCATGTTGGAGGAGTTGGTTTATCCTGCAGTGAATGCAATGCCCAAAGAACTGGACACGCGGACTTACAATAATTTCCAAGGTCCGTGCGAATGGATTCCGACAAAGTCGAACGTGTCGGTATTTCAGAACGATTGGCATGTATTTGCACGAAATGTCAGCGACAGGGTGGCCACTATTAATCAAAATAGACACGTTCTAATATTTTTCCTCATGGCCAACCATGGATTAGTAGCCAATCCCGATCGAGCGTCTGAATCGTTGGAACGTATGTGCCATCTAGGGTCCCCCCACATTATGAAAATTCAGCTCCACTTCGGCGGCGTGTTGTCCTCTCCTTTCCCCGAAGAGCGCTGTACTCCTGCATCAAGACTCCGCGCAGAAATATCTTGGCATGACTTCTAAGAGGACTACTTTTTTCCACCCCTATTTTATCCACAACTATTGCTATTTTTCATCGCACAATACTCAATTTTGCAAATCCCTGTCAAGACATTGTTCCTTCGTCCAATGCTATAATCCGAAAATCCACATTGTGAAACCATATGCTTCAACCCCAATGTTTCTAGGGTACCTCTGTCGGGTACGAGACGACCAGGAGACGAACCGCTGCAGGAATCACCAGTTGCGAGAACAAATTCAACGATCCCTGGATAAGCGGTCGGTCAAAGTACCCAATTTTCTACGCACCGTTCGGTCCCACGTTCCCCTACGGCTCGAAATCGTACTAACGTACGGTACCAGTGGGGAGGCGGTAGATCAATTGTCGACACGTAGTTCAATTAAAAAAGTCGTTAGAATATTTCAAGACTACGTATCTCTCATTCCCTCTGAGAAGTGGAAACCCTTCGTTGATCAGTCCGCTTTTGCCATTCTTCGGAAATTGGAAGAGTGCCAACAGCGACAGGTCATGTACGACTATAGAAGATTTTATGTCGCCTTGCACTATGAGACGTGACTAAACTTTTTTATAGAGGGAGCACATTATCAAAGGAAAGTGAATTTCAGATACGTGCAGGCGTTCATGTTTCGTGGGTCGAAAGACGTCCTTCCACCACGCATTTTAACACCCTATGGACCGCCTGCGGAACTCTATTCTATTCACTTCGACGTCCATCTACCTGCCATTCCGAGCCCATCCACTCGAAAGATTAAATGAAGAACTTTTGAATCGGTTCGAATTTCCCCATCCACAGTTTTCATCGTATATTGTTATTCTTTTAGCGACATATCGCGATTATCGGCAATTTCCCTTCCTCACCGATTCTGAGGTATAGGGTTCCTTACCATCGAGTTCCGAAGAGTTTCGTACAAAGCTTCTTATCGCCCTAAACGCGTTCCTGACAGCCTTCGCTATGAACGGCAAGGCCCTTCATTGTCGAAACACCGACCTCGAATCAGCGGTGAGGGCGACAAGGAATTTTCAAGGTGCGTTTACAATTCGGAACATCAAAGACAATGGAGGTACCGTTCTCGCACACCTTCATTGTTATGATTTAAATTATATAGTGCGAGCCATTCTTGCATCAGATTCGCTTCTCTGTTCACTGTCGCTTTTAAACATCTTTTTCCCGACGAGGTCCTCTCCTTCGTGCCTAAAGCTGTTCAAGGTCTACAAACATTCGAGGCATTTCCAGCCACGCATCTGTCTCCATCTCTTGGGGCACGGAATTGGATCAGGTGTTTCACATCTCCTTCCCTTCTGTCTTCTTCTTCTGCATTTTCTACGTCCACCAAGAGGACTTATGCCAGAAGCGCTGTCGCAGGACCTGCTCCTCCTCCTCCTTCCGCCGCTCCACCTTCTGATGCTGACGAGGAGGACCGAAGACTACAACAATTATTAATCAACATGTACCGTCGGAATATTGAAGAAGCCACCCAGTCTACCTCAAAAGCCCCTCTTGAAGTCCCGGCAACCTCTCAAGCCCCTGTTCAAATCCCGCCCACCTCCGAGGCCCCCCTTGAAATCTCCAACATCCGCACGCCGCCGCCGTCGACCCTTACAGTCCCTTCCTCCAATCCGTCTACCTCTAGAGCTCCCATTCCGTCTACCTCTAGAGCCCAGTCCGTCGACTTCTACAGCCGCCGCTTTCCGTAACCCGTTCTTGAGAACAACACCGAAAACGACAGGTTCGTAATTTTTTCCTTTTTCACAATTTTTCATTTTTCTTAATTTTGATTTTTTCAGGTTCGTTAATGGATCTTGTCATGGATGACACCCCCGCACCCCAGTGCACTGTGCCTTTATCTGTCACGACACAGTACCAAGGTGACGGGTAAAGCGATATATGCTGATTTAATTAAAATGGACCAGGAAAATTTTGGAGGGGCGAAGATAAATGGACTGTTTAGCCACTTCCATACTCTGTGCGCGAATAAGAAGTTGGGGCGGTATCTGTCTAAAGAAAAAGCAGTATTTATTTATACCTCACTATCATATATTTTATTACTTTTAGATAATCCTTTGCAAGAACTGTGTAAATTGCAGCACAAGTTTCAGGTACTATTCTGCCTAAGGCTGTGACGTGGTGGTGGAATAAAACGCCACAAAACTGGGGGTAGTCCTTAATTTTGGGTGGCAGCGAATTTAGCGGACGAAGGGTGGCAAATAATATCCACTAAAGGGGTTGGTAGCTAGCTAACAGTGGAGACGGGGTGGGTATAAAGAGAAAAAAAATAAGGGTTTAAAAAGGCGCCACCCGTTTTTACAATCCCGGATGGTATTTTACCCTATGTAGTGGTGGATATTATTCGCCTGGATGCCTTCGGTTTACAAATCAAAAAAATTGGAAAAGGCAAGTCCACAGACAAAAAGAAACTACTAAGATCAAAAATATACGCTATATTAACAGCTAAGTATGTATCTAACAATGAACAGTATCAGGGCCGATTGCACCGTTTGACTAAACAGTGTTTAAAACTGATGCTCTGTGTTTAAAACTTTAAACGGTGATTAATTTAATAAATCAGTTGTACCGTCCGTTAAACAACGTTTAGACCGTACTAACCGTCATAGATTACCCTACTATCCTAACCGTTGATTAAGTTAAATGCTCATTTTTGTCTGTTAAAAGGTGGATTAGTTTTAATCGCAGAACTGCGCAATCTCACAACCAATTCATGTTATTTTCATTCTATGTTCGGTTACATATAACCTCAATCTTTTTATCACTGTTGTCACTTGTTGGTTGTTTGGTTTAGATTAGTGATGTGTCGACCAAGCTATTTTTGTATAGCAGTTGCTTCTGCTGCTGCTACTTTTATTTAGCAGTTAAAAATGGCTGCTATTTTAATAGCAGCTAAATAATATTAGTGCTGTTTTGGTTAGATGGTGCATACGTAGCGTGGACAGCATGTTGGTAGCTGCTTGGACGTTGGAGAGTTTCAGATGCGTTCAGAGCGTATTTAAGATTTCAAATTCAGATATACACCCCCAAGTATCGACGAATAAAAAGTTCTACAACGTTTTGTTTAAAGAACAAGAAGATCCCTCCAAATCGTACATGATGGAGGTGTTGCTGGGGGGATACGACGAAGAACAAATTTTCATGTGTGTGAAAATTCCCTTTGGAGACACCTCCAGCAACCGCGAATCAGTCAATTGGAGGAGATTTATGCTTGAGAAGTTGGTATATCCTTCAGTGAAAGACATGCCCGCAGGATTAAGCACGGGAGATTATAGTAACTGTTCGACTCTCAAATGGATTCCTTCCAAATCCCATGTGTCGATCTTCAAGAAAGATTGGGAGGAATTTGCCAGCAGAGTGAGCAGCAGGGTGGACGCCTTCAACAGCGATAGTGACAGGAACTTTGTCATATTTTTTGCGAGGGCCAATCAAATCACGGCCTAGTAGCCGAGCCCGACGCAGCGTCCGAATTCTTCAGGCGCTTGTGCAACGAACACTCAGATAATTTCATAAAAATACAACTCCTCTTCGGCTGTCGGTTATCCCCTCCGCTCCCCGAAGGCGGAGCCCTTCTCCTTCATGAAGCGTCCGCATCCAAGGAGCTTGGAACAAGCTTAAAAGCTCCCGGGACTACTCTCTTTCACCCCTACTTCATCAAAAACTTTTCCTACTTTTCATCGCACAACGAAACATTGTGTCAATCAATTTCACCCTCTTGTTCCTTCGCCCAGACCTATAATCCCCAAATCCATACTTTGAAACAACATTCCTCAATCCCAATGTTTCTTCCGTATCTCTGTAGGGTACGTAGCGAGCAGGAGACAAACCGCTGCAACAATCATCAGTTGCGAGAATATCTAAATCGCTCCCTGGCGAAGCGGTCGGTCGTCGTACCCGATTTTCTACGGACCATTCAATCCTTCGTTCCCCTACGCGTCGAGATCGTAGAAACGTTCTATGACGCGAGGGAGGCGTTGCGTCAAATGTCTCGACTTAAGTCCATAAAACGATTCGTTAGAAAGTTGCGACCGTCTGTATATTACGTTTTCTCTGATGACTGGCAACCCTACCTCGATACCACCGCTTTTGACGTTCTTCAGAAATTGGAAGAGAGGGAAAGGCAACCGGTCATCACCGACTATAAAGATTTTTATGGCGTCTTGCACTACGAGACGTGCCTAAATTTGTTTATAGAGGGAGCTCATTATGAGAGGAAAATAAATTACAGATACGTGCGGGCCTTTATGTTTCGTCGGTCTCCTGGCGAACATAAGGTTCATCTTTCTACACCTGGACCGGATGCGGAACTCTATCCCATTCACTTGGAGTTCCATATCTCCGATATTCTGAGATTATCCCTCGAGAGAATAGACCAGCTTTTTACTCCCTACTCGTTGCCCCATCCTACATTTTCCAAGTACATAATAACTCTTTTGGCGACTTATAAATATTTTAACCAATTTACCTTTATATCCCTATCTGATCTCGAGGGTTACATCACTCATAATTCCGAATATTTTCGTCTAAAACTTCTTCGCGCCCTAAACGCTTTTCTAACAACATTCGCCATTAGCGGCAAGGCCTTTCATTGTCGGGAAACTGACCTGGCAGTCGCGATTACGGCGAAAAAATATTTTAAAGGTGCCTTTCTTATTCGGAACATCAGACGCTATCGAGGCACCATTCTGGAAAACTTTGATTTTGCATTTCAATTCGATTATTTGGTTGGACTTATTCTCTCTTCAGAGGCGATTTTGTGTTCTTTATTCACTGTCGCCTTTAAACATCTCTTTTCCAAGGATGTCGTCGGCTTCTTACCCTTAGCTGCGAAAGATCTCAAAAACTTCAAGGCATTTCCAGCCATCCATCTTTCTCCATCCCTTGGGGCACGGAATTGGTTTCGTTGTGGCACTTGGTCTTCCCGTCCGTCTTCTTCTTCTTCTCCTACTTCTTCTATTCCTACTTGTTTTACTTTTCCTCCGACTCGGAAGAATCCTGCCAGAAGCGCTCCTTCTCCTCCTCCTCCTCCTCTCTCTCCATCGTCCGCCGAGAAGGAGGAGCAGGAAGCTTTACAACTCTTACTCAGCATGTATCGTCCGAATATTGAGGAAACTACCCAGTCTACCTCAAAAACCCCTCTTGAAGTCCCGCCAACCTCTCAAGCCCCCACCTCCGAGGCCCCCCTTGAAATCTCCAACGTCCCCACGCTGCCGCCGTCGACCCTTACAGTCCCTTCTTCCAATCCCTCTACAGCTCCCATTCCGACAATCTCTGCAGCCGCCGATTTCCGTAACCCGTTCTTGAGAACAAGACCGCAAACGACAGGTTCGTAATTTTTTACAAATTTGTGATTTTTTCGGAATTTTTCATTTTTCTTAATTTTTATTTTCAGGTTCGTTATTGGATAATATTGGTTCTATCCGCCAACCGCCCCAGCGACCCACAGTACGGAGGAGCTTTACTCACTGCGAGGCCACAGATCGTGCACTGTGCCTTTATCTGTCACGACACAGTAGCAAGGTGACGGGTAAAGCGATATATGCCGATTTAATTAAAATGGACCAGGAAGATTTTGGAGGGGCAAAAGTAAATGGATTGTTTAGCCACTTCCGTACTCTGTGCGCGAATAAGAAGTTGGGGAGGTATCTGCCTAAAGAAAAGGCAGATATACTATACCAGAAGATGAAGAACCAATACGCGCATTCGAAGAAAAGAAGTGAGCGGGATCGGCGGGGCATTGCATTCACTGAAGGTGGGGGTCAAAAGGAGGGATTTTAGTCGGAGTAGCGCCCGACACTATCGTTAGCGATCGACACTAAGCTACGATGCCAAGCGGTTTCTCCAAACAAAAAAACAAAAAAAACAAAGGTAAGTATTTGACCTAACAAAATGTTTTCCAAGTTGTTACATAATATTTCTTGGTTTCGTTTGTTTAATAAGATTTTTTGAGTCATGTTTTCAAAATTTACTTTTTCACTTTATACTAAAAATTTTGATTTGTTAAAATTTGTGACATTTATTTTGTAATAAATAAGATTTTTCCAATTTTTTGAAAAATTTAGATTTTTTCACAATTTTTAAGTTTTCTACATTTGTGAATTTTTCCAAATTTCTGATTATTTCATAATTTAGATCTTTCAATTTTTAATTATGTCCAAATTTATATTTTTTCACAATTTTTCCACATTTTTTATATTTCCATAATTTTCATTTTTTCTAAGCTTTTTATAATTTCTAAATCTTTGTTTTTTTCGACATTTTACATTTTTTACAAATCAAATTTGTAATTTTGTTACAGTTTAGATGTTTTCAAAATTTGTTTTTTCAACATCTTTTTTCCAAATTTGTGATTTTTTCATGGTTTTAGATTTTTTCAAAATGTAAAATTTGTTAAATATTTTAGATTTTTGTCCAAATTTCTGATTTTGTCATAATTTTGAATATTTCAATTTTTAATGTTTACAAAAATTAGTTTTTTTCCACATTTTTCATTTTTTCTTTATTTAGATTTCTCTATTTAGAATTTCGGTTTTTGGGGAGTTTTCAAAATTGGTTTTTTTCCAAATTTTTTTTTTCAATTTTTTTTTTCAAAACATTTGTGATTTGTGATGTGACCTAACAAAATTTTTTTCCAAGTACATATTTTTAATGAATTTTTTTTTCAAATTTTTGATTTTTTAAGTTAAGTTTCACGCGCCGACCGCCGACTAAAATTATTCGCTGAATCAACTTATGTAGCTTCCTCATTTAGGCCACAGATAATAAACAGCAAATGACGGAAGTCCACGTGTTCTATTTTCTAAAATACTGCATTAAAAGTCTGTGAGACCCAGAGCCACCAGTTACGGGATTTCTGCTAAGTACTGCAGAACTTTCGGATAAAAATACCACTGGTATTGAGAGATTTTGGCTTACTATTTCTCAACATCGTTTCTTATTTTTGCTGCGATGTTTACTTTTCGATGATCTTGCCACAAGAGACCAAAGAAAAGAAACAGATAAGTTGGCACCAATACGTGAAGTTTTTGACTGTTTTGCTGAAAATTGCAAATCCGCTTACACCATTGGAGCATATGGAACTGTAGACGAGAAACTTGAAGCTTTTAGAGGGCGTTGCGGATTCAAGCAATACATTCCAAGTAAACCAAATAAGTATGGTATCAAAATTTTTGCGTTGGTTGATTCAGCTATATGTTATGCTTCAAATCTCGAAGTATGTGTTGAAAGCAGCCTGAAGGACCATTTTTGTGAAAAATGATGCCTGCAGTATTGTCTTGAGATTAATAGCCCTATAACAGGAACAAGAAGGATTCTTACATGCGACAACTGGTTGCGTTACTTACGTTGGAACTGTAAGAAAAATAAAGAGAACTTCCGCTAGAGTTTACAAATAAATACAAGATCGCGACCTGAATTTTCTTCCATGTTTGGGTTCTAAGAAGACGTTACCTAGTTTCAAAACTAACATTCTCCAATTTTTATGAAAATTACACTATTAGTGTCATCTGTTAGAGAAAACTGAAAGCTACACGTCAGTGACATAAAATATTAGCAAAAGTCACATTCTCCCATATAAAATTGAGCCTAAACTTTGATGTTTGCTACAAAACTGTGTAATGTGTTGAGTGATAATTTTATTGTGTTTCAGTAGTGATTAAACTGTACATTGCAGTTGTTAGTAGTTCACCTAGTTTATTAAAACAAAATAAGTGAATGTATATGTTGTTAGAAATATAAAAAGATGGCCTATGGTAATTTTGTATTCATTGTTAAATATAGCAGGAGTCAATTCTCAAATTATTTATACTGCAAATAACAAAACAGAAGCGAGATAGGTAAGAAGAAACCTAAAATAAATAAAATTTAATAATATTAACAATATTACAATTATACTTATTATTTCAAACAATAAGTTGCTTATCGATTAGTTCTTAGTTCTAGTAGGTAGTAATATTTTCAATGGTTCTAGTATTTAAACGCTTCGATTGAAACATACATTGGATATCACTAACAAGCAGTAATTAGATTATTGCTTCTGTGATTAGAGTGTTTGTTTACGTTTGCATGTTCTTATCACTTATCACTTGTAAGTAAAAATTAGTATTATTTTACATTGTATTGTATTATATTGTAGATTTAGTAAATAAACATTATTATTATTATTATAGCAGGTGTTTATTTTGTATGTCGCGAGAGCCTGGAAGAAGGGCAAATAACTGTTGTGAAAAAACGCGGTATTCTCGCATTGATTGACGTGAGTGAAAATGAGGACTAGAACAGAATCGAAATTTTCTTCGAAACTTGGACGAAGTCACGGTGCATGATGCATGCACAAAAAGGTACACCGCAGCAAAAAGTGTATTATCATCTGTTCGCCGTGGAGATGATTCACCTCCCGGCCCTTCCACCAAAAAGACATGTTCACTTCGATCGTCAAGTGTCCCTTCGAATCTACGAAACATATGTTTTCTTTGTGGAGAAATAATTACGAAAGAATTTTTGGATGCTCAGAAAAAATTACCCCTGGCAAGACAGAACACAGTCTACACTGTTGAAAAAATCACAATGAAGGCGACCAGTATAGAACAGGCAAGACGTCGAGGAGATGAGTGGGGACAAGAGATAAATCGCCTCACTTCTTATGAAACAGACTTGGTAGCTGCTGATGCCAGATACCATAAGGTAATAATTGTTTTTCTTAGAATCTACATGTGTAGAACCCAGATAGGTATGATAAAAACAAAGTATCACAAACAATACTAGGAAAAAGGAGAAATATCCAGCAAATCGTTCTTTATGTCTAAAAACGTTATGTGGAAGTACTGATTAAATATGCAGCGTTTTTAATAGGCAACTTTTTAAGTACACCTTTTTCCTAATAGGAATTTCACAGGATGTAAGAGATAAGCAGGACGTCCACATTCACAGCATGTCTCTGAAGCCATGAAACACATTTATTCGTACCTTTCTGATGGTGGAGAATATACCCTTGACACGAGAAGGTACATTCGTCGTAATGGATGGCGGAAATCTGCTGCAGAAATATACGTGGCATCGCAATGATTCCGTAAGCGCGATTGTTAAAGGATACACCTCCTATATTCTTAACCATTTTAGTTGCTAGGTGTCTGTAGTTTTTGACGGGTATCCAGAGAATGCAGCTATGAGAAGCACAAAAAGCGCCGAACGCTCTCGCCGCTACGCTGCTTTATCCAGGCCTATCGTCTTTGATGAGAATACCGTACTAAAAATCCCTCAAGAAAAAATTATGTCTAACGAGACAAATAAGCGGCGTCTCATCCAAATGTTGAAGACTGAATTCGAGAGGCACGGAATTGAAGTCTATCAAGCAGAAGAAGACGCAGATACCCTAATTGTGGAGACTGCTCGCTCAAAAAGCCCTCACTTCGCTCAAGTTTTCATTGTCGGAGAGGATGTTGACTTGCTTGTTATTCTCTATGGATTAGGATCCACTGCAGATAATGTATTGTCACGGAATTTGCCCCACTCACTCCCAAACCAACGACTGTGACACCGCGAATTGCCTAAGATTGCCCCGATCGCCCCTACGCTATTCTGGTAAACAAACAACCTGCCGTGAATCGAGGCGTTACTAGAGAATTGTGGAAACGACGAGAAGCGTTCCAGTCGGTCGAGAAAATGGGTCTAGAAATGCTAGAAAATACCTGGAACATTCGTTGGGTCTATAAAAGAAGAATAAACGGCCGAGTTAGTTAGTCTTGTATTACAGTCTGAAGTGAAGTGTTTAGTTAGAGAGATCAAAGTGATTTAGATAGCGATTAATTAAATAAGTGTTTAGTCGAGTTGTTATTAGTGTTCAGTAGTGTACTGAGTAATTAATAAAGGAGTGATTACTTAACGGATTGTGTTTTTCTGGAAGTAAGAAAAAGACGGATGGGGAAATCCGTGACAATTTGGTGTCAGAAGTGGGATTTAACTGGAAGTTTGAGAAGCTTTCTGGAACCCTGTGCGTGAGTGGGTTTAAGTGGAAGTTGGAAGAACTTTCTGGAACCCTGTGCGTGGGTGGAATAAAGACCCAAGTGTGGCATATCACCGCACTCGTCGTGACTCAAGGAAGTGAATGGTGATATTTGCAAAGGACATTCTCGAACATTCTAGAACTTTGTACAGGAGTGAGACAAATACCCAAGTGTGACATATCACCGCACTCGTCTTGACTTAAGGAAGTGAACGGTGTTACTCGCGAAGAACAATCTCGAACATTCTAGAACTTTGTACGGGAGTGAGACAAAGACCCAAGTGTGACATATCACTGCACTCGTCGTGACTCAAGGAAGTGAACGGTGGTATTTGCGCAGGACATTCTCGAACATTCTAGAACTTTGTACGGGAGTGAGACAAAGACCCAAGTGTGGCATATCACCGCACTCGTCGTGACTCAAGGAAGTGAACGGTGGTATTCGCGAAGGACATTCTCGGACATTCTAGAACTTTGTACGGGAGTGAGACAAAGACCCAAGTGTGGCATATCACCGCACTCGTCGTGACTCAAGGAAGTGAACGGTGGTATTTGCGAAGGACATTCTCGAACATTCTAGAACTTTGTACGGGAGTGAGACAAAGACCCAAGTGTGACATATCGCCGCACTCGTCGTGACTCAAGGAAGTGAACGGTGATATTTCCGAAAGACATTCTCGAATATTCTAGAACTTTCTACCGAAGTGAGACAAAGACCCAAGTGTGACATATCACCGCACTCGTCGTGACTTGTGAACGGTGCTATTTGCGAAGGACATTCTCTAACATTCTAGAACTTTATACCGGAGTGAGACAAATACCCAAGTGTGGCATATCACTGCACTCGTTTCATTGTAAGGAAGTCAACAGTGACATTTACAAACATATTCCTGGACATTCTAGAACATTTCAAATAGAGTGAATGCCTGTAACTAGAAGCCAAGTCAATATGGATGTACAAATGGCAAAACTGTTAGAAATGATGCAAACAATGCAAAAGAAAATGGAAGATCAGGCGAAGACGATGCAAGAGAAATTAGAAGAACAGGGACATAAAATGGAAGACCAAGTGAAGACAATGCAACAGGAAATGAGAGACCAGACGAAGACGATGCAAGATAAATTGGAAGATCAGTCCCAGACAATACAAGAAAAATTTGAAAAACAAGGGCATAAAATGAAAGATCAAATACAGACAATACAACAGGAAATGAGAGCTCAGACGAAAGAAATGCAGGAGAAATTAGAAAATAAACTAGAAGAACAAGGATATATAATGAAAGAACAGATACAGGCAATACAACAGGAAATGGAAAACCAGACGAAGGAAATGCAGACAAAGTTAGAAAAATTGGAGAATACACTAGAAGAAAAACTAGAGGAGCAGTCACATAAGGTAGAAACACAAGTAGAAGAGAAACTATTGGCACAAAAAAAGGAAATAGACGAAGAAATAAACTTGGTTAGAGAAACCTGAGAAGAACTCCGACATAAGCTAGACAACATAAGAAAGGAAGGCGTAATAAAATCAGAAGGATCTGTTATCCGAACGCAGAAAACGAAGCCTCCTGAATTCGACGGCAAGGTCTCTTGGAATGTCTATCTGCGTCAGTTTGAAGCAGCAGCTGCAGCAAACGAATGGTCTGATTGTGAAAAGGCTACTGCTTTAATAGTTGCTCTACGAGGGGAAGCTCTTGACGTCTTACAAGGAGTTCCTGCTGGGCAGCAGAGTAACTATGACCTTCTGAAACAGCATATGGAAATGAGATATGGTGATAAGCACCTGCAGCAAGTGTATCAGGCACAATTAAAGAATCGTCACCAACAGAGTGGTGCGAATTTACAACATTTTGAGACCGACGTTGCCCGACTGGTTCGATTGGCATATCCAACAGCCCCGTCCGAATTTGTAGATCAGCTCTCCATCCAAGTCTTTATCGACTGCCTAAGAGATTGCGAAACACAGCAGGCACTACGGCTCGCTAGACCTAAAACGTTGAATGACGCTCTTTCGCATGCACTGGAATTTGAGGCAGCAAAGATGGCATCCGGTAGACATGTTAAAGTTCGAGCCATCAGTGATAACAGCGATAATATGGGAAATGGAGACATAATAAAAACGTTGAAGGAGGTCATTGAGAAACCCAGCCCAACTACCAATCCGAAGAGAGAACAACCTGGCAGCCGAAGAGATCGCCCTCTCCAATGTTGGAACTGTGGACAGATGGGACATCTGAGGAGACAGTGTGGAGCCCCAGTTGCAGATCAACAAAGGCGCGACTCCCAAGCAGCAGCCTCCGGGGAATATGTTAAAGTGCGGACCATCGGTGATAACAGCAATAGTATGGGAAATGGAGAGTTAATCAAAACACTGAAGGAGGCCATTGATAAATTCAGCCTAACTACCAGACCAAAGAGAGGACAACCCGATAGACGAAGATAACGCCCACTTCAATGTTGGAACTGTGGGCGGGCGGGTCATTTAAAGGGGCAGTGTAGGGCGCCAGTCGCGGATCGGCAATGGCGCGACTCCCAGGCAGGCAAGGAACATGGAAACACAGATGCTCTTTCTAGACTTTGTCCGACCAGCAACAAACACTGTGGTAGTCTCGAAAGAAAAGAGGACATATCATTTGTTCCTTGCAAGATAGTAGTAGCCCAAACTGAAAACAGATGGAGTTCAGCGGCGATTCGGGAAGACCTTTACTGGACTGGAAAGAAGCCAACAAGCGACCGTCTTGGGCTAAAGTCAGTAGTAAAAGCCCAGCATTAAAGAGTTATTGGGCTCAATGGAATTCTCTGTTATTGGAAGACGGTGTCCTAAAGAGAGCATGGGAGAACAATGACGGAACGGAGGTGAAGCAAGTACTACTCCCGAGGTCCCGGGTCAAGGAAGTGCTGCAGGAAGTACATGGAGGTACTGGGGGTGGACATTTCGGTATCAATAGGACTCTACAGAAGATTAGGGAGCGTTTCTACTGGTTGAGCTGTAGGACGGATGTAGAAGATTGGTGCCGAAAATGTGACGTATGTGCAGCCAGTACATCGTAGGAGCACCGTTCGAGAGGATTGCCATTGATATCGCTGGCCCATTTCCGAAAACCCAAAGTGGGAACCGATATCTGCTAGTCGCTATGAACTACTTCAGCAAATGGCCGGAAGTATACCCCCTTCCCAATCAAGAGACCACAACCGTAGCAGAAGCGCTAGTCAACAACCTGTTCTGCAGATTTGGTGTGCCCATGGAACTACATTCAGATCAGGGCAGAAATTTCGAATCAGGTGTGTTCCGAAAGGTCTGCGAGCTTATGGGAATCCGAAAAACCAGGACCACCCCACTGCATCCCCAGTCAGATGGTATGGTGGAACGCATCAATGCCACACTAGAAACCAATCTGAGGATGTTTGTGAACGAAAACCAGACAGACTGGGACAAGCTCATTCCACTCTTCCTGTTAGCTTACCGCTCAGCTGTCCATGAAACTACTGGGAAGACTCCTGCAAGGATCATCTTTGGAAGAGAGCTTCGCCTTCCAGCAGATTTGGTATTTGGTCGTCCTGCGGAACAGCCCACAGAGCCAGACACTTACACCCATGAGCTAGAACGAAGACTAGCAGCCGTACACGATCAAGTCAGATCTCGAATGCGACTAGAGAGCGATCGCATGAAGACTCGATACGACGCCCGGGCCAATACAGTCGGATTCCAACAAGGTGACCTGGTGTGGCTGTACAACCCCACGCGGAAGAAAGGAAAATCGCCTAAACTACAGAACCGTTGGGAGGGCCCCTACACCGTCCTTAAAAGAATCAATGATGTCGTATACCGGATACAGAGGACTCCCAGAAGTAAGATGAAGGTCGTCCATCTGGAGCGTCTGTCCCCGTATAGAGGTGTATCCGTTCGGGACGATCGGTCCTAAGGAGGGGGCAGTGTCACGGAATTTGCCCCACTCACTCCCAAACCAACGACTGTGGCACCGCGAATTGCCTAAGATTGCCCCGATCGCCCCTACGCCATTCTGGTAAACAAACAACCTGCCGTGAATCGAGGCGTTACTAGAGAATTGTGGAAACGACGAGAAGCGTTCCAGTCGGTCGAGAAAATGGGTCTAGAAATGCTAGAAAATACCTGGAACATTCGTTGGGTCTATAAAAGAAGAATAAACGGCCGAGTTAGTTAGTCTTGTATTACAGTCTGAAGTGAAGTGTTTAGTTAGAGAGATCAAAGTGATTTAGATAGCGATTAATTAAATAAGTGTTTAGTAGAGTTGTTATTAGTGTTCAGTAGTATACTGAGTAATTAATAAAGGAGTGATTAATTAACGGATTGTGTTTTTCTGGAAGTAAGAAAAAGACGGATGGGGAAATCCGTGACAGTATACTTACATAAGGCTGGCAGAGGTGGATCAGACCATTCTCAATTTTCCTCTAGCTCATTTAAGTGTGGCGATATACAGAACATTCCAAGAAGCATTGTACTTATACTCCACGCCCTCAGTGGCTGCGATACTACGTCTACACTTTTTTGGCAAGGTAAAATTAAATTTTGTAGCGTTCTCCAGCAAAACACAAAACTCATCCACGACCTTGGAGTGTTCTTGCAGCCTGATGCAGACTCTGATGCAATAGAGAAAGCAGGAGAGAATTTTCTGGTGGCGCTATACGGAGACACCCTGAGCTCCCTACGTTACACACTGTTCCTGAGGGCTTGGTACTGTTTTTTGACATGGAGAATAACTTGGTTTTCTGCATCAACATTAGCGGTTTACTAGCGTCCTTAAATATAAGCCACATGTCAAAGGAATGGAGATTGTTTATAGACAACTCAACATTGAGCTTAAAAGCAGTATTATTGCATATTGGAAATACTCTACCGTCTATTCCTGTTGGATATGCAGTTCACATGAAACAGTCATACAACATGAAATACCTACTGACATGTATAAAATACGATGAGCATTAATGGCAAATCTGTGGCGAACTAAAGATTGTTGCACTTTTGGTTTACAACTAGGCTACACCAAGTTTTGCTGTTTTTTGTGTGAATGGGACAGTCGGGGAAAGGCACTACATTACAAGAGACAAGACTGGCCCGTTCGACAATCACTAGAACCAGCTCAAAAGAATGTACAGCATATACCATTGGTAAACTCCAAAAAGATTTTGTTGCCACCACTTCATATCAAATTGGGCCTAATGAAAAATTTTGTCAAGGCATTAAATAGAGATGGGCCAGCTTTTCAGTACCTGCGTCAGAAATTCCCAAGACTAAGTGAAGCAAAACTTAAAGAAGGTGTTTTTGTTGGGCCACAGATTCGAAATATTTTAAAGGACGAACAATTTAATAGCACCCTAACAGATATTGAAAAAAATGCTTGGAATGACTTTCGCTTGGTGGTCACCAATTTCTTGGCAAACCAAAAAGCTGACAATTATGTTAGTCTTGTTAGGAATATGCTGTCATCGTATCAAAAAATGGGTTATAATATCTCTAAGTATTTATAAGAATATTGTATTATGTATCGTTACTGTATTGTAAATTTCCACTAAATAAACATTTAAAACATTAAAAAATATAATGTAATTCTTGTGTATAAATATTTTTACAAATTTAATTATTTCGTATATGATTATATTCAATAAATAATAAATTACTAATACATGTGTTTTATTTACTGGATTCACAAATGTAGAAAGTTATAAGGTTGGTAGCATTCGGTTACACATGCGCTGTGCAATGAAGTGCACTAGTGGGAGAAGTGCAGTAGTAGGAGGAGCTCGAAGCAGACAAAAAGGAGGAGTACCACGCAGATGTTCAGTCTTACCGACAGCTCTAGCAGCAACAGTGTTTTCGTGTTTTCTTGTTTTCGTGTAATAGTGTTTTGTATTGCAAACATGGTTAGAGAAAGTTCTAACTCAAAAAACTCATCAAGCTCCAAGAGGAGTGCACGCCGGGGAAAACCAATCGACATGGGTGTCATGATGACATCCTAGCGAGGGCCTTGAATAATATTCATGATGTCCTTCGCCTATTGTCACCGATTAGTGATATGGAGGACGATGGTATCTTCCAGCAGAAGCCGCTTGTAAGAGACCATCGTCCTCGCATCGATCCTTCCATGGCTGGCAGTACCAGCTTCGCAGGCGGAGTCCCAACAACATAAGGTCCCGACACCCCAGGCCAGACCTGTGCCCACCAATGCGGCTCCGGCGGTCCCGGCACCCCAGGCCGGACTTGCGCCCACCAATGCGGCTCCGGCGGTCCCAGCACTCCAGGTCGGACCTGCGCCCACTAATGCGGCCCCGGCACCACCCCAGGCGACCCCGGTACTCCATGCGGTCCCCGCACCACCCCAGGCGACCCCGGTACTCCATGCGGCCCCGGCACCACCCCAAGCGACCCCGGTACTCCATGCGGCCCCGGCACCCCAGGCCGGACCTGCGCCCCAATATGTCTGCAACAGCAATTATCAGCGACGACGATAGCGATAATGACTTCCAGTGTTCGCAGCCTGCGGAGCAACATATTATTTCCAGTTTTATACAGCTCCTCAAAAATACCAAAGAGAGATGTTGAGGTGGATAACAGAGCTTCCGGCATGTGGCGGACATTGGGCGAGAGACATCGCGAAAGGTCGTTGCTGTTAGAGAGGATGCGGGTGGACGGGGAAAGGTTGCGGGTAGTCGAGGGTGAGATACGGACGTTGGATATTGATTTAGCCAACTTAGCTAAATGCAAAAGCAAACAACTATTTTAAAAAATTAATAAATTGGGAAATAATTAAAAAATTGTATGTGATTAATTGTTAGCTTTAGGTTGTAAATATGTTTGTATATAGTAGCTATGTAAGTAGGATAAGAAGTAAATATATATAATGTAAATATAGGTTAATAATAATAATAATAATAATTAAAAATAGTGGAAGGAGGTCGAAGGAGACAAAAAGGAGGAGTACCACGCAGATGTCAGTCAGTCTTACCGACAGCTCGAGAAACAATAGTGCTATAGTGTTTTCGTGCTTTTGTGCAGTACCGTTTTATGTTTATATTAACTACGGGTAGAGGAAATACTATCTCAAAAAGGTTATCAACCTCCAAGAGGACTACGAGGGTGGGAAAGCATATGCCAAAATTGAAACTTGAGGAGCGGCGTTACTTGTTGACCAGCTATGGTCATACAAGCGCTGCTCAACAACATGGAGCTGCTGTCGCTGAGGTCGACATGGGTGTCATTCCCTCAGATGACATCCTAGCGAGGGCCTTAAATAATATTCACGATGTCCCTCGTCTATCAATCAATGGTATGGAGGACGATGGTATCTTCCAACCGAAGCCGCCTGTAAGAGCAGCTTTCAAGAGACCATCGTCCTCGCAAGCATTGTTGAGGCCAAAGCGGAGCCGCGAGGAAAAGGCGCAGAAACCCGCCGTGTTGTGGCAGATGCTACAAAAACAAAAATCCAATGCGCCACACATTAGGGACGTGCCAAAGTACAAAATATCAGGTCGCACACCATCGTTAGGGGGTGGTCCAGCCAATAGTGGGAATCCAGGCACAGCCGGCATTCCTCGGCGTCCCTAATACTATTCAACAACCGCAGGATCTGACCGCAGACCTGCGCCCACCAATGCGGCTCCGGCGGTCCCGGCACCCCAGGCCGGACTTGCGCCCACCAAAGCGGCTCCGGCGGTCCCAGCACTCCAGGTCGGACCTGCGCCCACTAATGCGGCCCCGGCACCACCCCGGTACTCCATGCGGTCCCCGCACCACCCCAGGCGACCCCGGTACTCCATGCGGCCCCGGCACCACCCCAGCCGACCGGATACCCGGAGTCGGGAAGTTGAAAGCCTCCGGTCACACAAAGAAACAGAAGTCGAAAGACAATGATGCATTGCGTAATGTCATAATGGTTATATCATTGCGAAGTAGAATTCGCCAAGCGTCTAATTGTTGTTGTTTTCCATTTCACCCGCCTATAGGGAACGTGAGCCGAGGTGGAAACAGCATGTCACCCGTCTGTAGGAAAAGTGACTGAAATGTACCATTTCACCCGCCTATAGGAAACGTGAGCTGAGGTGAAAAGAGGCCCCCCTTCACCCGCCTGTAGGGAACGTGAGGTGAGGTGGAAAGAGAGCAGGATTCGACATGCTTAACTTCATAATGTACCCTTTTCACCCGCCTATAGAGAACGTGAGCTGAGGTGAAAGGAGACCCCCTTTCACCCGCCTATGGGGAACGTGAGCTGAGGTGGAATGAGAGCCGGCAGCAATCATCTTCTTGCACGTTCAAAGAATCCAAAAGATGCCAAGGATCAAACAATGAGCTTGCTTTGCTAGTACAAGCTTGTGGAGAAACGATGCACACAGGATTGAATTCTCAAGAGCCTTATTTGTGTGGGTTATTGGAGAGATGTGATGAATCGCCGGTCAAGTGGTCATGCTCAGTTCTAGGAAATAAAATAGATTGTCACAACTGCATAAAACAGACAATAATGATGAACTCTGGCAACGTGAGCTGGGTTGTGTGTTGTGACAGTGAAGTATTTTTATCATTGCGAAGTAGAATTCCCTAAGCGTCTCATTGTTGGTTTTTCATACTGACATTTTCGACGTCGAAGGACGATCATTTTTTTTTTGAGACGCCTACAGGCAACCTAAGGTGGGTTATATGTTGTAACTTTAAAATGTTTTTATCTTTGCGAAGTAGAAATAGCCAAGCGTTTAATTGTCGGTTTATCATAATGAGAAATAAATAAAAAGTAGAAAATATAAAAGAGTTTTTAATGTGTATTATAATATTTGAATATATTTAATAATTATGATATTTGTATGAGAGAAAAGGTAAATAATAAATGTGGTATATACATTCGTCTGTAAGCAACTGGACGTGGGTTACGTGTTATGACATTTAAATGTTATCATTGCATAGTAGATTCGCTTGAAAATGTAAGATTTTAATTTAATTATATACCATGTGGGTGAAAAGAAAGGTAGTAATGTGGAATGTTTCCAAATAATGATTTATAAAATGTTAAATATTATCCAACAGTTTTGTAACGAAGAAGTAGTCGTAATACATTTAAAAATGTAAAATACGTCAAATCGAAACGATAGAAATTGCCTGTAATGTATCTACAATGTTAATTTGAAATTAGATTCACATATATTAAAAACGGAGCGTTAAGTTTTACGAAAACCTAAGGATAGTTATATAGCAAATCGTTGATACATTTTACACACGAAACGGTACAGCCTCGTAGATTTGTTTATGTTATCCAAAAAGGGTGTACTGTTCTCCGGCCGATATTTTAATCTAAACATTAAACACAGACTAAGCCACATACTGCTGTAGACCTGTGCGTGTAAGCATCTTTTCAGCTTTGAAAGTATTAAAAACGTCCAGGAAATTTATAAGACAATTTGTGTGTTACATTGGAACAGAAATTTTTTTTTTATAGAATTCGTGCATTTGTATGTGTGTTTGTGCTCCACGTGTGTGTTTGTGTCTGTCAATCGTAAGACGAGGAGGACGAGAGAAAGGTAAGTGTTTAAATATATATTTTATTGAAGTATGTACTGATCTTCATATGATATTATGAAAGTAAAATCTATGAAATCGTAAAAAAAACAGTCTATAGAAGTAAAGCCAATATTTTTGAAAATTATGCAGCGTATCATAGCTATTATTTTATAAGAGATGTTATGTATATTTAGACAGAAAACTGAAAGAGTTAGAAGTAAAGAAAAATGAAAAGGAGGAAAAAGAAAAGGAGAAGAAGAAGCAGG
The DNA here is from genome assembly GCA_025584915.1 of Monochamus saltuarius. Lineage (NCBI taxonomy): Eukaryota > Metazoa > Arthropoda > Insecta > Coleoptera > Cerambycidae > Monochamus > Monochamus saltuarius. Next base: position 15,176,585 of record CM046729.1, read on the forward strand.
AATGAAAACACACGGTAAGAAATACATAAGTATATCCTGTTATTTATACTGTAAATATAGCAAAAGTATGTTGCGGTAGAATGAAAAGTAGAAATATTTATTGTACATGATAATTTGTTTGAAATATTTGGAAGATGAGATGATTCTTCTACTTCATTTACACACTCGTTTGATACATTCTTGATATCAGATTCTTCAACGACTTCATTGCATCCACTGGTATTATTATTTCGCTTTGCTTTACATACAGTAGAAAAATGATTAAAACGAGAACACAGATTACATATCTTTCCAAAAGCTGGACACTTGCTTCGATCATGTTGTAGACCACATCGATAACACACAAATTTAGACTTGTTTTGCTTTCTAATTGGGTTATTTTCACGTTTGACATTGGCGACTAATTTGTTGTTGACATTAGTTTCTGTAATAATTTTAAATTTTCTTGTGTCATTTCTGAAGTTTTACATAAATTAATAATTTTTTCCAGTTGATAATCATCTCGCAAAAGGCGTTCTTGTAGTGATTTTGACCAGACACCTAATGTTATTTGTGCTTTTAATAATTTATTTTCTTGACCTTCGAAATGGCATTGCTTTATAAGATATTTTAGATCAGCGAAAAATGATTCAAAAGATTCACCTTCTTGTTGTATTCTTTTTAAAAAATGATATACATTCATTATCATATTTTCTTTTGGTAGGCAATGATTTTCTAATAAGATGCGCAAGAGTTATACATAAGCTGTTTGATGGCATCAAAATACGCATGAACAGCCAGAATGATAGCTTTGGAGAAACCATAGCATATATCAACAACTGGAATCATAACAGTGTTATTAATTCAAACAGTGAAGTCAATGAGAAGAAATTTGAGACAAAAACGGGCAAATTACATTGTCCATTAGTGATGTCAAATCGCGGTTTCATCAATTTCTTAAATCTAGGAAACTTATCTTGCACTGTGTACTTTGGAAAAAGATCTGTGAATGTTCTACCAGAGGGCAATGTAGATGGTAGGTGGTATGGGAGATTCACATGGGCTTGCAATGATGGATGTCAATCTTCAGAGTATAGCAAATTCACCTCCTGTGATGACTGTTTTTATTGTAATCACAATGAGAATATAGTGAGTTGTCAATCCACCACAGTACCAGTGTTATTTGGAGTTGGATTGGGATTGCTCTGCTCAGCACTTACAATCATCATGTTTAGGTGGATGTTCCTATCATTTAAATTCTACAGTGTGAAGGAAAGGTTGGAATATAGTTGGAAGAAAATGAGAGCAGAAAAGTTGCACGGAGACGCTATGAAGCAGAGAGATTTCTTAAATGCACTTTTGTCCAAGCCTATAGATACTGACAGGGCGAAGAGAGTAGAATCATTGGAGGTTCTTAGGAAAGAGTTGACAGTTTTCAACCCAGATTGGACATCTGAAGAATACATACTAAGGCAGAGGAACATCACAGACAGAATCAATTTTTTGGAAGCTTTAGATCCAGTTGAAGTGAATCCAAAATTTGAACTAGCCGAAATTACCATTAACCCCATAGAAAAGAAGCACACTAAAAGATCTTGTTCCCTCTACATTATACTTGCAATTATCTTTTGCTTTAGACTTCCCAAGGTAGAATCTTGTGATCACACATTGTTTGTGAAGTCACAGAACCTAGTTTGCAAAGATGAATCTTGTGCTGCTGGTCACACCAGTTTGATAACAATAAATGAGGACTCAAAATTATGTTTTTTGGGTGACAACTTCTGGATGAATATAGAAATGAGGGATTTCAAGGAGATAGCTTATTACAAACCTCAATACTTTACATCATCGTATTCAGTCCATTTCAGAACTAATTATGACTGTGAATCTTCTGGTGAATGCTTTGGTAATGGAAAAGCTTTGGACAGTAACAGAATACCTGAAGATGACTGGAACAAATTCTACTCTACCATGAACAACTCTACTAGTCGATTGTATTCAAAACCTGAACTCCACTTCAAATCCAACTCAATGAACTGTGGATCTTGCTTCTATGATGATCAATGTGACTATGCCATCTCCACTCTTAAACCAAAAGGACCATCTTATGTGATATCTAAACTCTATAAAACAGTATGGTCAGCTAAGTTGGCTGTCTCCGGTCCTAATTTCACTATGCTGGAGACTATTTCATCAGTTAAACCAGAAATTAAGTCAAGAGTTAATTTGATAGCTATTTCAAATGTCAACTCCAAATACATCTACCCTGGACATGTCATCATATGTTTAGTTTTATATATATATATATATATATATATAATAATTGTATTTATATTTCAATAGCTTTTATTAATTTATATATTTTATTAATAATAATTCTGACAATCAATAACATATCTTAGCAACTAATACAATATTAAAATAATAGTGGGCTTACAAAACATTATAAAATAATTATTTTATAAACATCTCCCTCTTCTAATTGGAACCCTTATTTTTCTTAATAAATTTAGAATTTTTCCTAAGTATATTATTATGATTATCCATCTTAACTAAATAGGATCGCGGTGTTTCACATTTGTCAAGTACAACCCCTGGATACCAGTATTTGGTTATAATATCTTGTATAAACACCCTTTCCCCTTTCCGAAAATCTTCTCTAATGCTACTATTACTATCATAATGGACTTTCTGCGATTTCTGGATATCCTGCATCCTAGCAACTACATCACTTGGTACCAAGTTGGGTTTCAATTTTCTGGAGACATTGGAAGCTTAGTTCTCAATGTTCTACTACATAGTAATTGTACTGAGAAAATTTAGCCCTGCTACTGGAGAATTACGATAATTCAATAAGCTTAGTTCGATATCAGTGCCTGATTCATGGGATTTCTTTAACATAGTTTTTGCAATACCTACAGCTTTTTCAGCTAAACCATTAGATTGATGATAATGTGGACTACAAGTTTGAATAGTAAAATTCCAATCCTTTGCAAATTTTCTAAATTCATAAGAAGAAAACGGTATATTATCAGCAATTAATAAAGCAGGAATTAATCTACTGAAAATAGTTTTGAGTTCTTTTATTACACATGAACTTGATTTATTATTTATTTGACAAATTTCAATCCATCTAGAAAAATAATCAACAATTATTAGGTAACTTTTTCCTGCATATTGAGCTATATCTGCGCCTATTTTATAAAATGGTATATTAGGTATGTCGTGATTAATGAGAGGTTCTTTGATTTTGGATTTAGAATATTTCTCAATACAAGAAGAAATTGTGTTTCTTATATCAGTTGATATCCTGGCCAATAAAAACATTTTTACAATACCATTTATTTTGGTTATTCCAAGATGTCCTTCATGTAATAAATTTAACATAAATTTTCTCAGAGATTTAGGTATTATTAAACGATTACTGTAATAAAGCAAATTGTCAGACAATTCGATATCATTTTTAATTTATAGAAATGATTTAACTCACCTACTTCATTACATTTTTTAGGCCAATCAAATTTACAATAATTTATTATCTTTGATAAAATGTCATCTTTACAAGTTTCTTGTTGAATTTCTTTTAATCTGCAATCAGAGATACTTAATTCTGTTTCTGTAACAGTATGCACAATGTCTTTCATTAATATATCATTTTCTGTATGTGTTTGCACACCACACCTTGAAAGATAATCTGCAATATACATTTCTTTACCTGATAAATATTTTATCTGAAAAGTATATAGAAGTAGTTTTAATCTTAATCGCCTTATCCGATTTTTTTTTGTATTTTTCCAATATCTTTAGATAATATCGAAACTAAAGGCATGTGATCAGTATAAATTGTTACATCCTGATGCCCATAAATATAATTATGAAATTTTTGGCATGAAAAGCAAATCGCTAAGAGTTCTTTCTCAATTTGAGCATATTCAATTTCAGCAGTATTTAAGGATCTAGATGCAAAGTATACTGGTTTATTATTTTGCAGAAGGCAGCAATTGCGCATGCGCGCGGGTCCGTTCAGGTTCACCGGGGGGCGTCCGTCCCCACTCCGGCGCGGCCGCCGCCGCCGGGGCCATAAGAGAGTATTTAAGTTTGTCGTCTTATACCCTTTATATATTCGTACAGTGGTATTCTTCACCATGGCTTCAGAATCAGGAGAAAGTTCCATTCCAAGTGAGTGTTCTTTTATTGAATATAGTGTAAGTATTTATATTATATTTTGTTGTAGAATGCTTGATATACAATGTGTGTCAGAAAGAAAATGGTACTAATTTACGATATGTAACTAATAAAATATGTACTGGTGAACAAGGCTGTCGAGAAATTCAAAATAATTATTTACCATTCGCTTACTGTCCCTGGCGCACCGGCCATGGAGGACCCACTGCTATTTGGGATGAGGTGGACCTGGGTAACTCAACCGAAATGTATTGTAGCACAAATGATCGTGGCTGCAATTCTATTTACTATATTAATAGTAATATTGCTCAATTTACAACCCTCCAGCTATGTACCACCTGTTTCACCCATTATTACAACAACAACAACTTGGCCAAGTATGCCTCAAAATACCTTGTAGAACGTAATGAATTTGTATATGTCACTCATCGACATTTACATACTGCAGGACATTATCATTGTATGATGTGTAAATGTGATTGTTTAAATCACAATGATTGTATGTATTTTATGTATAAATATATTGATCAACAATTAATATTATTAAAAACTAATATCATTAATGATTTAATTTAATAGGAATTAACCACACGTCAAGATGGAAGCACAGGAAGTTCCGTTGTTCCCCGAAGGGCCCAGTCATAGCGATGATTATGAATTAATTTGGCCTCAGAAAATGTTCCTTCATGTTCTACAGACGTTTTTACAGATGACAATGATTCAATGTCAAAAAGAAGGAAATTTGGATGGCAAACGAATATTGAAGAATATTTTAAGTCTTTTGTTGCAGTTGACAAGGTCGGTGAAGAAATCAGTAGAGTTACGGAAAACATATCTCGAGTGCGAAATTACCTTCGAGCAATTGAGTCAAGTGTTAGAGGAGACCGACTTATTCACGACGTTGTCCCAAGTGTATCTTACGCACAGTGTGAAACAAGTATGTATAAATGTCTGGCAAAAAAATTTTCAGGAGGATTATTCTGGTTGTGTTTCCACACCGATCACCTCCACATTGTCCACGACTGCAGTTGGTCAGGAGGGTATTGCCGATGTGTCCGATTATTCGAATTTAACATTAAAAGAAGCAGCCGAAAATTTATTCGGCACTATAACTACACCACAGAATACATCTTTAATCTCACAAAATATTTCTTACGTCCACCAAGACAGCATATGTTCCTTGAAATCGGCGGGCGAGCCTGGACAATTCCTAGTGAAATTGGAACTTTTTCCAACTTCGAAAATTTCGAATCTGGAAAAGAGTCAATGGTGGAAACAAGCATTATTACGGATGAATTTTGTGACGCAGAACAAGGTGGATCCACTACAAATAATGGTAGACAAGGTAATCGCCAAGGCCACAACGCAAATAACGAAATTGCCAAATTTACAAAAGGAAATACGAAAGAAAAACTTTTACAATGGCTTCGGAACTTCCCGTGTAGCCCCGTACTAAATGTTGTTTATAGTAATCAATGGTTAACATCCCCATGGAAATTTTATAGAAAAAATGATGATTTAATAGTACGTGTACTTGACGTGTTTGCTTTAGAATTTATTAATATGACTTTTATGGATATATATAATTATAGTAGTAATGTTACTCCATTATATGGTGCTGGAAAAATAGATTTTAATGAATATTATTATTCTATTAGTGATAGTACTGAGATTGTTAATAATTTTTTATTATATCAATTTGGAGGGGAAGAACATGTACGCATATTTTTAAATGATTTACTAAACATAGTTGATAAGAAAGTTCCTAAAGTAAATGCAATGTTTATTTTAGGACCACCCAGTAGTGGAAAGAATTTTTTTTTTTGATGCTGTACTACATTATTTTTACAATGTAGGACATATTGGTAATTTTAATCGATATAAGTAGAATAGCTATGCCGATCCTGCTCCACAATTCAAGATGGCGACTGGAGCAGGATCGGCATAGCTTTCAGCCGTCTACGTCACAATGTTTGGGAGGGGTTACAAGTTTGTAGATAGATGGCGCTAAGCTACTTTAATAATAATAATCGTATTATGCTCATGCTGAGCGAAAGCGTTTAACACTTGAAGTATATTGTTTAATCGATTTTCTTCTGATACAATGAGTGGTCAAAAGCGGGTTGTGTTTAACTTAGACAATAATAAAACCATTATACTTATGGATCCTGATGGTTTGTTTGAAAAAGCAAGAAAATCAGATTGGATGCAGATGGCTAGAGATAGAGCTCGCTTTCAAAGAAGAATCAATGATGTCTCATTTATTATAAGTAGTGTTTTAGATAATAATCATCGATCACGTATTTACTATGAAAGATTTTGTTGCATGTCTATTACTATAAAATAAAGTTTTATTTTCATCACTCTGTATATTATTTTGTGGTAGTGTAAGGGCTGTTATAAAAGTATGTAACACTCAGTTATTTCAATTATTATCAAATAAGAATCGTGCTGAGCGGAAGTGTTATTAATTGCAATATGCCTGTTCCAGTAAAGTACAAGTGCATCAAATGTGGTGGAGATTGCGACCTGCCAAACAGAAAATGTTTCACATGTGAAACTAAGGATTATTTTGAGGGTGCTGATGGATCAAAACATGTTCCTAGTTCTTACTTTGATAAAAGTGATTCCAAGTAACTGTTGCTGGTTGTGTCCAGTTCAACTTATTAGCCTTTCTACTATAAAAAGTAGGAGAGTAAATTATAATTCCAAATGTGAGATGGAGGGGGTACTAGAGAAATATGGGTGGGGTGGGTTAATAATGTATATATATGCATATATGAGACTTATTTGAACAGTCAGTCTACTATATTCATTTATATTCAACATGGATCTGCAAAAGTTGAACAAGGCAACTTCATATAAAGAAATTAAAAATGTGAAAGATTTAGAAATAAATCAAAAGTTTAAAATAGTGAAGCTGAGGTTTAGTAAAATAAAATATGGTGACAGTGTTGTGGCTGAAACTGAAAATTTTTCCTGCTATTTACCAAGAAGATTTTACATGCATTTTGAGAAGGAAGGTATTGAAAACTTTAACGATTCTTTAAGAAGTCGACCTGTATATCTGGTTAGTAAAGGAAAAATTGGTTTAACAACGGACATTACATTTGTCCAAGACGATGCATGAAGAATTCATAAAAGGATTATTAATAGGTATTTGTCTACGGGTCTTATATTCCAGACAAATGTATTATTATACCTAGTTATAAAATAAAAATAATTTAGAAATAAATCAAAAGTTTAAAATAGTGAAGCTGAGGTTTAGTAAAACCAAATATGGTGACAGTGTTGTGGCTGAAACTGAAAATTTGTCCTGCTATTTACCAAGAAGATTTTACATGCATTTTGAGAAGAAAAGTATTGAAAACTTTAGCGATTCTTTAAGAAGTCGACCTGTATATCTGGTTAGTAAAGGAAAAAAATTGGTTTAACAATGGACATTACATTTATCCAAGACGATGCATGAAGAATTCATAAAAGGATTATTAATATGTATTTGTCTACAGGTCTTATATTCCAGACCAATGTGTTATTATACCTAGTTATAAAATAAAAATATTTGTATCGAATTAGCAATTTTATTATTCTACCTCGTACATATACTATAAATAAATCCTTGTATACTATATGTTCTGCTCCAGTGTATTACTGAAGCATGAAAAATTCATAAAACGAATATTAATATTTTATTTTGAAGTAAACCTTTGTCTACAAGTCTTATATTTCAGGTGAATGTTTTATTGTACCTAGTAAGAAAATAAAAATATTTATATTGAATTAGCAAATTTATTATTCTACCCGTACATATACTATAAAAACATAATACAGTGAATGTTTTGTCATAGTTTTTCCTGAAACTTGATCGAACCTTGTATATAAGCAGAATCTAACATTTTACACATATATGGTTATTATTATTTTATATAAAATAAATGTAACACATTACTGGAAATGAGTCGTAACGTTTCTATCGGACCATTTTTGTTGTAAGCATGACCATAGACTTACAAGACAATTGAGTTTAGCATTGGTTACTTAAAAAATCTATAAAACAGTGCAACAATAACCACCCTAACATTTCGACATCTCATTTAGTTTAAAAATTTTACTAGGTAACATATATTTTAAAATTTTTTAATATTTGAATTATAAACTATAATCCATTGCATTAATAATATTTTATATGATGCTGAAAAGCTGCTATGTAGCACATATCTGACTTTAATGTTCACGAGAAAATATATTTATAATTAAAAATAAATAAATTTGTTATTTTACTTGTAATCAAAAACTAAATAATTTCAAAATATGCTTTATTATTTATTAGATATTCAGGTTTGATTTGGTAAAGAAAACAATTGAATATATAATAATGCTATATATTTTTAAAAACTATACTACAATACATAATTAAAAACAAAATATAATATAAATATATACAAAAACAAAATATATACAAAAAGAAGATTAAAATGAGCACTAATTTAATGAAATTAATAATTAATTATTAATTTCATTAACTTTGCTGCGATGGCCTCATATTTTTCTAGTCTCGTTAGCAGAACGCTCCCTCTTATCGATGGAGCGTTCTTGCTCATCGAGCAGCCGAATTTGTTCCCTGAGGGTCTCTCTGTGTACCCTCAACGATTTTCGCTCCCCCTTTAGCCGCGATATGAGGTCATCGCTGTTTTTAATCTTCTTTTTTATAGAAGTCATCTTTCCATCCATCCGCTGGCGGAATTCTGCCCTCCGCTGCTTTTCTTCATTAATTGCTCCTGTCCAATAATCTTCGGAATCCGAGGAGGAGGAGCAGGTCGAGGGCGTAGGCGACAGCGAGCGAATGGAAGATGAGGGCCGTCTAATGGTTTTCGGCCAAACCCAAATCTTTGCCTCTGCAACAAAAAAATAACAGATAATAATTCATACACTTTTTACAAATTTTTTTTAATATTTACCTAGAAGGAAGTGCAGGAATTTCCCTCGGCGGATTTTGGAAAACGTCCGCGTCATCCTCTTGTTCGAAGCACTTCCTTTTGGCAGCGGCCACCTTCGACGAACAACTTGGGCTTGGCTTGGTTGAAGCTTCCAATGAGGTAATTGCCTTCACGGCCAAATTGAGTTCCTCTGATATTCTGTAAAAACGAGAAAATAGTTTAATAAAACGTAGAAAAACATTAGAAAAAACTTACGCCTCATTGATGGCTTCATCCAAATGAGGATTCTGCATTTCCTGCTGATAGATCTCTTCAGATAAAAATTGAGTCATTTTAAAATGGTATAAAAATTATTTTTCAAGCGAAGTTAAGACTGTTCCTACTAATAGGTTTGTATAAGAATGAATATACTCAACGAATGCAGTATGCTTATATATCAAATTGTTGCAACTTACACAGTAATATGAACATCCGGTGAATTCCGTTGAACTGTATAGGTCACTAACTTTCTGGTGTCAGATAAAATTCAGTTTCATACTTATTCTTTGAGAATTGTAATCCGACACCATTTCCTGCTGAGTTAACAAAAAATGTAATTTGACACCACGTTTTGAAATTTGACACCGCGTTTTGTAATTTGACACCTTATTTTGAAATTTGACACCACGTTTTGAAATTTGACACCGCGTTTTGTAATTTGACACCTTATTTTGAAATTTGACACCACGTTTTGAAATTTGACACCGCGTTTTGTAATTTGACACCTTATTTTGAAATTTGACACCTTATTTTGAAATTTGACACCGCGTTTTGAAATTTGACACCGCGTTTTGTAATTTGACACCTTATTTTGAAATTTGACACCTTATTTTGAAATTTGACACCGCGTTTTGTAATTTGACACCTTATTTTGTAATTTGACACCTTATTTTGAAATTTGACACCGCGTTTTGAAATTTGACACCGCGTTTTGTAATTTGACACCTTATTTTGTAATTTGACACCTTATTTTGAAATTTGACACCTTCGTTATTAAATTTGACACCGCGTTTTTAAATTTGATACCGAGTTTTGTAATATGACGCTTTTGTTTTGAAAATTGACACCTTTGTTATGAAATTTGACACCGCGTTTCGTAATTTGATACCGCGCTTTGAAATTTGACACCTTATTTTGAAATTTGACGCCGCGTTTTGAAATTTGATACCGCGTTTTGTAATTTGACGCCTTTGTTTTGAAAATTGACACCTTTGTTATGAAATTTGACACCGCGTTTTGAAATTTGATACCGCGTTTTGTAATTTGACGCCTTTGTTTTGAAAATTGACACCTTTGTTATGAAATTTGACACCGCGTTTTGAAATTTGACACCTTTGTTTTGAAATTTGACAACGCGTTTTGTAATTTGACACCGCGTTTTGAAATTTGACACCGTGTTATGTAATTTGATATCTATTTAAACAACACCAACATCATACATATAAAATTATGAATTTTTTTTTTGTCGCTTATTTTTTTTTATTGCATTTTTGGAAAATACTTTTGTTCTACAATTCAAAAAGTAACATTGCAACCCCTCATCCTTATGTAAAATTTGGCGCTACCCCCAACCCCGATTTTCATACTAGTTGTGAAACCAAAATTATACCATCGTTCGATAGCTTTCTCTTTCCTCTTCATAATAAAAAAAAAATCAACTTTCTATCTCTTATAGTAATCAAGTTATAACGAAAAACTGTTTAAGGGTATTTTGTTTTTTCACTAGCCCTTAAACGTGACGCTTGACGATGAAGTTTGTATAAACTTTTTTTCTTTACTCAACCTCTAATATGACTTGCTAGAATTAAAAAAAAAATTCTACGATTGGTTTTATTTTCAGATTTCAGAAATTTCTTTGAAAATGTTCAAATTTTGGATGTGTATAGGATCTCTGTTATAGGTTTATTTTTGGGATAATCTGATACAGGGTCAATTAGGGAATGTCAAATCATGTAAGATTTTTCCATTTTAAGCAAAAAAATACGTGACCTTGACATACTACCTATTACGATTTTCAGAAAATAGCATTGGCCAAATTTATCTAATCTATTTCACTTCATACTATATGCTATATACTTTCGTTTTATGATTTTAAAAATCAAAAAAATTTCAAAACCAAATTTTTTCAAAAATCATGTTTTTTCGAGACAGGTTTTTCTGATGACAAATTCTGAAAGAGCACCCTCGAAAACATAAAGATACACAATTTCATATTTTCACCTTTTCTATGCAAATAACTTTGAAATTTTAAATTTTTAGATTCGCACTTTAAGTTAGGCAAACAAATTTTTCATATGTTCTATGTATTTAAGATGACTTAAAATCTTATAAAGTTATGTAAAGTGTTCCACCAAGACGTATTCAATAATGCTTAATGTTTTACAGATTCGTTATTCCTCCCACCACAATCATTATAAGCGCTGACTTGATCATTTAGAAAGTATATAAAGCAGTATCCTAGAGTTTGTAACCATATTACAGATATCAGTATCTGAGCTAAATAAAACATTATTTTTAAAGATCCTTCGAAAAAGATGACTTCCGACTGCGTGATAGACATTCAGTGTTTTAAAATTAGTAACAAGAAGGACGACATCAGATGGGCCGTGAAGGAATTGGGGGTTTATAATGGTAAAATCTCCTACCATTATATATTTAAACCCCTTTCCCCTTTCATCAGCTGTCATGGGAGCTCCAAACAGAGGCGTATTGGGTAGTCAACTACCATCATGGTATTCCATGGAATGATGGCAACGAATCCCTCGAAGATCTTCCAAAAATTCTTAAGGCAGCAACCCAGACAGCTGGAATAATATATGTGAAGGGGAATCAGAAGGCTGAATTCCTAAGGAAATATGTAGACAAACCGGTGGTTGAGCTTCTGGAACGTCCAAAATTGAAACCCGTGGTTCCGGAATGTTGGCACCACAAAATGCAGCATTGCGCATGTGCGTTAGCAAATGTTTACAGTTTATATAATTTTTATTTAGAATTTGCAAAATAAAGAAATAAATTATATATTTTTTGTTTTATTGTTTTCCCTGTAATATAGTTGCTTCAGTATATTTTTTAATAACATATCATAAATTATATATTTATTAAGCGGTTGAGGTGTTACGTTTAAAAATAGCAAATGCAAAAATGTAGATATATGCTTCAAAAAAAAAAGGGTTTAGAAGTATTTGAGTGAGTCGGACGTGTTTATATTTGCTGCCTGATATACATTCAATATTGTGCCTTATTATTGCATATATTGTGTATGCGTGTTTGCTTTAAATTGGATATATCTTTATTAGTTTATTTAGTGCTCTTGTTTCTTTGGTGGCTGATAAGATTTCTTGCGATTGCTACGAGTTGTTTTTCATCTGCTTAGCGCCAGCCGCGCTACTATATGCTTACTGATGTCTAACTGTGGTAAATGTAAATACAAAAAATGATGGGCTCGTTGGATGTGAGGGACCATGTCAAAAATGGTTTCATTACTCTTGTGTACAAATGACTGAAACAGAATTTAATTTCGTCCAGAAATGTAGAAATTTGTTATATATCTGTGATGCATGCAAGTTAAAATGCGATGTCACAATTAAGACAGATGTTGTGAAAATTGATTCTGCACTTATAACCATTAATGATAGAATTGCCCAGCTTACTTCTTCTGTTGAAAAAATTTACCGAACTTTCAACATTTTTTCAAAGCTCTCTTGAGGCAAAAATGTCTGAATTGAATACGGATATTCATGATCTAAAGCAAGATTTGCAGAAAACTAGTGTCAATACCCAACTTCCTTCTGGTTCTAGTGTGCCTAAACTGTCTTATTCTGCTGTTGTTGAGAGTAAAGCTAGCGTGATTGTAAAGCCTAAAGCTAAGCAAAATGTGGGTGAGACGAAGAGTGATGTACTGAAATCCATTAACCCGGTTGCATCCAATATTAATGTTACCAATGTTAAAAGTGCTAGAGATGGTAGCATTATTGTCAGTTGTTCTACTTCCGATGATTGTGACAAGTTCAAGAATTTAGCTGGTGATACTTTATCCAATAAGTATGATGTCAAAGAAATTGCTGCCTTACACCCTAGGATCAAAATTGTTGGTATTTCCGAACGTTTCGATGACAATGCACTGACAAATTTTATCAAAAGCCAGAATAGTCATGTTTTTAATGTAAATTGTGTATTCAACTTATTGAATGTTGCTCCCTTAAAGAAAAATAAAAAAAATGTACCAAGCTTCTTATCAAGTTGATCGAATTACTTATGGTAGAATTATGGATGAAGGTAAGTTACTGGTTGGATATGATTATTGCACTGTATTCGATGCCATTGAGTTACGCCGATGCTTCAAATGCAGTGGATTTCACCATTTTGCTGATAAATGTAAGTCTAAAGAATACGTATGTCCTCGCTGTGCTCAAAATCATCCGCTAAAAGATTGTAAGTCAGAAGTTCTCTGTTGTGTCAATTGTTATAATTTAAGAAAAAGAAAGGACGCTAAATATTCCGGTATTGATATACATCATGCAGTGTGGGACACTCAATGTGTAGCTTACAAACAAACCTTAGATACATTTAGATCCAACATATTGGGAACGCAGTAGCAATTAATGTCACCAGCCCAATTAAAAGGTCGTACTACTCAAAATCTTACATGTTATTACCAAAATGTACGTGGACTGCGCACCAAAACTGAACGTCTTTTATGTCATCGACCGCTGCTACTGAATACGACATTATTGCTTTCACTGAATCATGGTTAAATGACAGTTTTGTGGACTCGGAGCTTTTGATGTTACTGTATATGATGTGTTTCGTTGTGATAGGCGATATGTTCGTACTAATACTAGCAGGGAGGTGTAATTCTCGCAGTTAATAAAACACTAAACCAGTTATTGTTGATCTCAGCTCAATCTGTGATATGTTTCCTGAACTAGTCATTGTGGATATTTTGTGCGTAAAATTCAACTTTTAGGTAATATTTTATATGTTTTACTCGTATACATTCCCCTAATGTAAGTGCTAACGTTTATGAAATGTTATTTGACGCCATCGAATCACTTTATTATATTTTTGTTTCTAACATTTTGATTATTGGCGACTTTAATATACCTAGCTTAATGACTAATAGTCACAGTCCTGTTGTGAATTCGCTGAATAACTTTGCACAATTTTTTAATCTTCTTCAACACAATCATATCTTAAATGTAAATAACAGAGTTTTAGATCTTGTTTATAGTAATTATGATGAATGTTTAGTATCTAAAGCTGATGATCTTCTTCTAAATGAAGATTCCCACCATCCTGCCCTAATAATTACTTCAAAATTTCCTATTAACGCTAATATGGTATTTCCTCTGCCCTCTAATGAGTCTAAATATAATTTTAATTTTAAAAAGTGTAATTTTAATTTGTTGTATCATGAAATCACTAATGTTGACTGGGCACCGCTTTCTAACTTGGGAAATATAAATTCAATTATTGATGAGTTTTACAACATATTAAATACATTGCTTGTGCAGCATGTACCTGAAAAGCGGAATGCTTGTGGTCATTTTCCGGTTTGGTTTAACGGCAACGTCATTAAGAAACTCAGAGTGAAAAACAGACTTTGGCGCAATTACAAACTGTCTTCTAATGTCGATGATTATAATAAATTCAAGGAATTAAGATCTGAACTCAAATCCTTGATTAATTTGGCCTATAAAGACTACTTGGTATCAATTGAGGAAGACCTATCATTAAATCCAAAACGTTTCTGGTCCTATATTAACTCCAAAGCAAATACTACGTCTATTCCTTCATACATGAGTTACAATGACGTGACGTTAAATGAACCCTCGGATATCGTGGACGCATTCGCTGACTATTTTTCGAAAGCTTTTCTAATAGTTCTACCCTTCATCCAACAATGATACCATTGTAAATCATGACTTACTGTACATTCCGGAAATATCGGAAGACGATATAATATATGCTATCAAGAAAATTAAAGGCAATTTTACAATGGGACCAGACTTAATACCAGCTTTCTTAGTAAAAGATTGTGCAATAGTTTTTGCTAAACCTTTAAAAATTATATTTAATGTCATACTTAAATCTAGTGTCTTTCCCGAGTCTTGGAAAATTTCTAGGATTTGTCCTGTTTATAAAAAAGGTTCCAAAAATAATGTAACTAATTACAGGCCTATTGCAATTATAAGCAATTTTTCAAAAATTTTTGAAATAGTTATCCACAATCACCTTTACTCTCATGTCGAGAAATATATCTCCCAACATCAACACGGATTTGTAAAAGGACGTTCTACAACAACAAACCTAGTCTACAAAGTACAATATATTTCCGAGGTATTAGATAGGGGCAGTCAGGTAGACGTAATATACACTGATTTTTCTAAGGCGTTTGATCGTCTTAACCATGATCTATTGATTGATAAACTGCATTCTGCGGGTATATCGGGTGCTCTCTTAACCATGTTTCGCTCATACCTTACAAACCGTTTTCAATATGTTCAATATCGTGGCTTTCAGTCAAATAAATTTTCTCAATTTTCAGGTGTTCCTCAGGGATCTATTTTGGGGCCCTTATTCTTTATTATATTTATCAATGACTTAACTCAATTATTGAATATTAATTTTTTATTGTATGCGGATGACCTTAAATTATTTGTTGAGATAAAGTCACTATCTGATTGTTATAGATTACAAGATAACTTAACAAAAGTACACCGTTGGTGTGAAGATAACTATTTACCTTTAAATGTCAGTAAATGTAATATTATGTCGTATAGCCGACGGAGACTGATTCAACATTTTGATTATCTTTTGGATGATACTATTTTAAATAGAGTGTCGCAGTTCAAAGACCTTGGTGTAACATTTTGCGATAATCTGTCTTTTGACGTGCATATTCATTTAATAACTGAATCTGCATTTAAAAGCCTGGGTTTTATTTTGCGTAATTCTAAGGCTTTTCGCAACACGGTGACATTGAATACACTGTTTAATTGTTTTGTTCGCTGCAAACTTGAATATGCCTCTATTGTTTGGTGTCCGATTTATAACATCCATATAAACCTATTAGAAAAAGTACAGCGTAGATATTTAAAGACACTACATTTCATCAACTTTGGTGTTTATCCGGTTCGTGGCATTCCAGAAGATATTTTGTTATCAACATTTGATTTAATTAGCTTGCAGCGTAGGCGCATTATGTACTCTCTAATGTTTCTACACAAAATTGTTAATAATTTTCTAAATGCCCCTTCTCTGGTATCTAGAATTTTTTACCGAGTTCCTAGATTAAATTCTAGATCTAGTTCTATTTTGCAGTTGCCAACTGCTCGTACTAATATACTATCAAATGATTACTAACTACCAATTGTATGAAGATCGACTTGATATATTTTTCCACTCAATTAATTTTATTAAATCTCTATTTGTTTAGCTGTAATTTTTGTAAGACATCTTTGTGATTTTAATGCTTGTTTTTTATTGTTTATGTTATATTATTGCTAATTACTGTTTGTTTGTTATTTGATATTTTGTTCATATTCGAGTTATTTCTGTCATTGTTTATTTTGTATTTTGAAATGTTTTTTTTTCCTTGTCCTGTAACTGGGATTCGTCCCGTTGGGCATTGTATTTAAATAAATAAATAAATAAATAAATAAATAAATAAAATGAGCTAACGTTTCAATTTATCTGCGCAAGCTCCTTGCGCATATAAAATGAGTTGTGTTCTTTAAGAAATCACACAGTTTATATTTAACACTATACTAATCTGGTATACTTTGCTGCTGTTGTTGTTGTTATTTTCCTTGATTCAGTGCTACCGTACAGTGACATAAAGTAGACATGAAGACATTTGATCATTACATACATATATAAAGAGAAATAAGCTCTGCTAACTTTATTCATCATTATTAGTATTCATACTGAACTGCTCTTAGCACTACGCTGTTTTAACTGTTAAGTATCTGTTTTTTACTGCCAGATACCTACTTTTTACTGCCAGCTACCTGTTTTTTACTGCCAGCTACCTGTTTTTACTGCCAGCTACCTGTTTTTTACTGCTTATTGAGGATCTATATCAAGTACTACAATTAGGAAGATTTGATGCTTTCAATATGAATAGAAAGGAAGTTGAAGTAAAAATTGTTAATACAAAGGAGGAACATAGTAAAGCAAAAGCTGAATGCTCTGAAAGAAGGAAATATAATTCAAGAACAATCGTTTCTCCCTATCACGAAGCGTTTACAAACAATTGCCGAGAAACTTGATGGAGAGCCTAATATAAAAAGTGAGAAGCTTATAAAAGGAAGTGAAATCAAGGTTTTCGTTTAGCTCACCAAAGAAAAGCATAGCGAAATATAATAGATCGACGACTTCTGATGCACCAAGTTTCCTAGATACATCAGTTGTCGCAGAAGGAACTTCAAATGATAATGACATTGCTGATAGAGATAATGAGGAAAACAATGAGGAACTAGATGAAAGTGTAAAAGATGCAAAAGAATATATTCAAGACTTTGGTAAATCGCCCGATATGATGTACTATTTAAATCACCTTGATCCCTTACCTAGAGACTATGTTCATAAAATGATTGGTGATGTTCATAATGAGTTTGACTTTAGGTATGGTGTTAGATATGATCCGAGCATAATGAACTAAAAATTGGTAATGCATCTCTACAATTTGATGGTAATAATTTAATTATAGGAGGGTTAAATTATATTGGGACTCCTGGACTCTACGAATTAATTTTTAAGAAACATCCAAAAGGTTTCACAGAAGGTGATAAAAAAAACTACTTAGACATTGTTAAACGAACGAATGCTCATAAAAGAAACTACTCTGAAAATGAGCAAATTCAGGGTAATGCATCTTACAAATATAAAAAAATCATCTCCGCATTGAGTATACAACCACTAACATCACGAAGACCTCGCATCATAGCACCCTCAACTCGAAAGAGATTAGGTCTTGGTATGTTAATGGAAACCTCGAATAATCCAATCGACTACGTATACTGGGATGATCCCAATGAGCTTGTTGATAGATTAAGGCTTTTAGTTGCCTCTCAAGCCGCTGGCCATACAGGTCACTCTAACGAGATCGTCTCTATTATCGAAGAATTGCGTGAATCTAAAATTATTGAGTAGTAAGCAAAACTTACAGCTAACTTAAAAAATGACAGTCGATAAATTTGGTAGACACATAAGTCAACCAAAGCATTCATCTGCGGATCATGAAGATTTTGAAGTAACGTTAACAAGCATCTCAGGAAACATAGTGAAGGAATTATATTATAATATTGTTTTAACATTTGAGTCTACAACCTTTCATGAAAACAGTAAGAACTATTTAATATCTGATATAAAAACATGTCAAGTTTTCTTCTACGAATCAGCTACGATTGAACATGCTACTGGTTACCCTACTGATATCATAACAATTATAAATGAAAAGGAATTTACTTTGGCAGAACTAGTCAACGTTATGCTACGTCGCAATGATAATATTTCATTTCGAGAAAAAGATCCGGAAACAGAAAATAAAAATTTATTTGTAGAAATCGTTATACGAGTTCCTGTGGGGTTAAATATATAGAAATTTGTTTTACATACTGTAATTTTAATTGGAATCCAATATGAAATATCTCAACAACTTCAACAAATATGCAACAAATATAAAAGAAGATATTGTCAATGAATTACACAAGCCTGCCAGAATCAATTTTAAAAGACGTAGAACCGTAATAAAAGGTCTGAATGATTTAATACAAGCTGATTTAATTGACTTGATATCATATTCCAAGGAAAATAATGGATATAAGTATGTACTAATCGTTATTAATTGCTTCTCTAAATTCATATGGACAGAACCACTAGCGAGCAAATCAGCCCAGGATGTTACAATTGCAATGAATAGGATTTTACAACGTTTTAAAAATTCCGAAACATCTACAAACCGACATGGGAAAGGAATTCTATAATGAGAATTTCAAGAAACTGATGAAAAAATATAAGATTAACCATTACAGCGTTTATAGTACAAAAAGGCTTCGATTGTGGAACGCTCCATTAGAACTATAAAGAATATGCTTTGGCGTGCTTTCAGCTTAGGAGGAGAATATAAGTGGAATCATATTTTAGATAAAATTGTTGACAAATACAACAATACAGTCCATTCTACAACAAGGATGAAACCAATTAAAGTTACATCAAGGAATGAGAGATCATTATTAAAATCAACATATACTCATTTAAAAATTGCTAATAAAATAACAAAATTTAAAATAGGCGACCATGTGAGAATTAGCAAATATAGAGAAGCTTGGTCTAGCGAGATTTTTATCATTAGGAAAATAAGATTAACCAACCCTACAACATATTTATTGAAAGATGAGAGTGGTAAAGAAATAACAGGAGGCTTCTATGAATTGGAATTACAAAGAGTAAAACATCCTGACGCTCACTTAGTTGAAAAGGTGTTACGAAAATTGTCAAATGGTTAGGTTACGATGACAAACATAATTCTTGGATTGATAAAAATAATGTATTGTAGCATGTTATATTGTATAAGATCTATAATAAATGATATACATTCTATATTCGATTTTTATTTTAATAATTAACCCTATTAGTTACATAATAATGATAAGCAGGTCATCAACCCAGCTGACGTAGTCGACAGAAACCGACTATATACTTCCGCTCAGCACAAACGGTCCTCAACCTCTATCGCGCATGTGCCAGCCGCTGTGACGTAGACGGCTGAAAGCTATGCCGATCCTGCTCCAGTCGCCATCTTGAATTGTGGAGCAGGATCGGCATATCTATTCTACTGTTTTGTAGCTCCCATGACAGCTGATGAAAGGGGAAAGGGGTTTAAATATATAATGGTAGGAGATTTTACCATTATAAACCCCAATTCCTTCACGGCCCATCTGATGTCGTCCTTCTTGTTACTAATTTTAAAACACTGAATGTCTATCACGCAGTCGGAAGTCATCTTTTTCGAAGGATCTTTAAAAATAATGTTTTATTTAGCTCAGATACTAATATCTGTAATATGGTTACAAACTCTAGGATACTGCTTTATATACTTTCTAAATGATCAAGTCAGCGCTTATAATGATTGTGGTGGGAGGAATAACGAATCTGTAAAACATTAAGCATTATTGAATACGTCTTGGTGGAACACTTTACATAACTTTATAAGATTTTAAGTCATCTTAAATACATAGAACATATGAAAAAATTTGTTTGCCTAACTTAAAGTACGAATCTAAAAAAATTTAAAATTTCAAAGTTATTTGCATAGAAAAGGTGAAAATATGAAATTGTGTATCTTTATGTTTTCGAGGGTGCTCTTTCAGAATTTGTCATCAGAAAAAACCTGTCTCGAAAAAAAACATGATTTTTGAAAAAAAAATTTGGTTTTGAAATTTTTTTTGATTTTTTTAAAATCATAAAACGAAAGTATATAGCATATAGTATGAAGTGAAATAGATTAGATGAATTTGGCCAATGCTATTTTCTGAAAATCGTAATAGGTAGTATGTCAAGGTCACGTATTTTTTTGCTTAAAATAGAAAAATCTTACATGATTTGACATTCCCTAATTGACCCTGTATCAGATTATCCCAAAAATAAACCTATAACAGAGATCCTATACACATCCAAAATTTGAACATTTTCAAAGAAATTTCTGAAATCTGAAAATAAAACCAATCATAGAATTATATTTTTATTTCTAGCAAGTCATATTAGAGGTTGAGTAAAGAAAAAAAGTTTATACAAACTTCATCGTCAAGCGTCACGTTTAAGGGCTAGGGTGAAAAAAACAAAATACCCTTAAACAGTTTTTCGTTATAACTTGATTACTATAAGAGATAGAAAGTTGATTTTTTATTATGAAGAGGAAGAAAGCTATCGAACGATGGTATAATTTTGGTTTCACAACTAGTATGAAAATCGGGGTGGTAGCGCCAAATTTTACATAAGGATGAGGGGTTGCAATGTTACTTTTTGAATTGTAGAACAAAAGTATTTTCCAAAAATGCAATAAAAAAAATAAGCGACAAAAAAAAAATTCATAATTTTATATGTATGATGTTGGTGTTGTTTAAATAGATATCAAATTACATAACACGGTGTCAAATTTCAAAACGCGGTGTCAAATTACAAAACGCGTTGTCAAATTTCAAAACAAAGGTGTCAAATTTCAAAACGCGGTGTCAAATTTCATAACAAAGGTGTCAATTTTCAAAACAAAGGCGTCAAATTACAAAACGCGGTATCAAATTTCAAAACGCGGTGTCAAATTTCATAACAAAGGTGTCAATTTTCAAAACAAAGGCGTCAAATTACAAAACGCGGTATCAAATTTCAAAACGCGGCGTCAAATTTCAAACTCATGTGTCAAAGTTCAAAGCGCGGTATCAAATTACAAAACGCGGTGTCAAATTTCATAACAAAGGTGTCAATTTTCAAAACAAAAGCGTCAAATTACAAAACGCGGTATCAAATTTCAAAACGCGGTGTCAAATTTCATAACGAAGGTGTCAAATTTCAAAATAAGGTGTCAAATTACAAAATAAGGTGTCAAATTACAAAACGCGGTGTCAAATTTCAAAACGCGGTGTCAAATTTCAAAATAAGGTGTCAAATTACAAAATAAGGTGTCAAATTACAAAACGCGGTGTCAAATTTCAAAATAAGGTGTCAAATTTCAAAATAAGGTGTCAAATTACAAAACGCGGTGTCAAATTTCAAAACGCGGTGTCAAATTTCAAAATAAGGTGTCAAATTTCAAAATAAGGTGTCAAATTACAAAACGCGGTGTCAAATTTCAAAACGTGGTGTCAAATTTCAAAATAAGGTGTCAAATTACAAAACGCGGTGTCAAATTTCAAAACGTGGTGTCAAATTTCAAAATAAGGTGTCAAATTACAAAACGCGGTGTCAAATTTCAAAACGTGGTGTCAAATTACATTTTTTGTTAACTCAGCAGGAAATGGTGTCGGATTACAATTCTCAAAGAATAAGTATGAAACTGAATTTTATCTGACACCAGAAAGTTAGTGACCTATACAGTTCAACGGAATTCACCGGATGTTCATATTACTGTGTAAGTTGCAACAATTTGATATATAAGCATACTGCATTCGTTGAGTATATTCATTCTTATACAAACCTATTAGTAGGAACAGTCTTAACTTCGCTTGAAAAATAATTTTTATACCATTTTAAAAATGACTCAATTTTTATCTGAAGAGATCTATCAGCAGGAAATGCAGAATCCTCATTTGGATGAAGCCATCAATGAGGCGTAAGTTTTTTTCTAATGTTTTTCTACGTTTTATTAAACTATTTTCTCGTTTTTACAGAATATCAGAGGAACTCAATTTGGCCGTGAAGGCAATTACCTCATTGGAAGCTTCAACCAAGCCAAGCCCAAGTTGTTCGTCGAAGGTGGCCGCTGCCAAAGGAAGTGCTTCGAACAAGAGGATGACGCGGACGTTTTCCAAAATCCGCCGAGGGAAATTCCTGCACTTCCTTCTAGGTAAATATTAAAAAAAATTTGTAAAAAATGTATGAATTATTATCTGTTATTTTTTTGTTGCAGAGGCAAAGATTTGGGTTTGGCCCGGAAAACCATTAGACGGCCCTCATCTTCCATTCGCTCGCTGTCGCCTACGCCCTCGACCTGCTCCTCCTCCTCGGATTCCGAAGATTATTGGACAGGAGCAATTAATGAAGAAAAGCAGCGGAGGGCAGAATTCCGCCAGCGGATGGATGGAAAGATGACTTCTATAAAAAAGAAGATTAAAAACAGCGATGACCTCATATCGCGGCTAAAGGGGGAGCGAAAATCGTTGAGGGTACACAGAGAGACCCTCAGGGAACAAATTCGGCTGCTCGATGAGCAAGAACGCTCCATCGATAAGAGGAGCGTTCTGCTAACGAGACTAGAAAAATATGAGGCCATCGCAGCAAAGTTCAATGAAATTAATAATTAATTATTAATTTCATTAAATTAGTGCTCATTTTAATCTTCTTTTTTGTATATATTTTGTTTTTGTATATATTTATATTATATTTTGTTTTTTAATTATGTATTGTAGTATAGTTTTTAAAAAATATATAGCATTATTATATATTCAATTGTTTTCTTTACCAAATCAAACCTGAATGTCTAATAAATAATAAAGCATATTTTGAAATTATTTAGTTTTTGATTACAAGTAAAATAACAAATTTATTTATTTTTTTTAATTATAAATATATTTTCTCGTGAACATTAAAGTCAGATATGTGCTACATAGCAGCTTTTCAGCATCATATAAAATATTATTAATGCAATGGATTATAGTTTATAATTCAAATATTAAAAATATTAAAATATATGTTACCTAGTAAAATTTTTAAACTAAATGAGATGTCGAAATGTTAGGGTGGTTATTGTTGCACTGTTTTATAGATTTTTTAAGTAACCAATGCTAAACTCAATTGTCTTGTAAGTCTATGGTCATGCTTACAACAAAAATGGTCCGATAGAAACGTTACGACTCATTTCCAGTAATGTGTTACATTTATTTTATATAAAATAATAATAACCATATATGTGTAAAATGTTAGATTCTGCTTATATACAAGGTTCGATCAAGTTTCAGGAGAAAAACTATGACAAAACATTCACTGTATTATGTTTTTATAGTATATGTACGGGTAGAATAATAAATTTGCTAATTCAATATAAATATTTTTATTTTCTTACTAGGTACAATAAAACATTCACCTGAAATATAAGACTTGTAGACAAAGGTTTACTTCAAAATAAAATATTAATATTCGTTTTATGAATTTTTCATGCTTCAGTAATACACTGGAGCAGAACATATAGTATACAAGGATTTATTTATAGTATATGTACGAGGTAGAATAATAAAATTGCTAATTCGATACAAATATTTTTATTTTATAACTAGGTATAATAACACATTGGTCTGGAATATAAGACCTGTAGACAAATACATATTAATAATCCTTTTATGAATTCTTCATGCATCGTCTTGGATAAATGTAATGTCCATTGTTAAACCAATTTTTTTCCTTTACTAACCAGATATACAGGTCGACTTCTTAAAGAATCGCTAAAGTTTTCAATACTTTTCTTCTCAAAATGCATGTAAAATCTTCTTGGTAAATAGCAGGACAAATTTTCAGTTTCAGCCACAACACTGTCACCATATTTGGTTTTACTAAACCTCAGCTTCACTATTTTAAACTTTTGATTTATTTCTAAATTATTTTTATTTTATAACTAGGTATAATAATACATTTGTCTGGAATATAAGACCCGTAGACAAATACCTATTAATAATCCTTTTATGAATTCTTCATGCATCGTCTTGGACAAATGTAATGTCCGTTGTTAAACCAATTTTTCCTTTACTAACCAGATATACAGGTCGACTTCTTAAAGAATCGTTAAAGTTTTCAATACCTTCCTTCTCAAAATGCATGTAAAATCTTCTTGGTAAATAGCAGGAAAAATTTTCAGTTTCAGCCACAACACTGTCACCATATTTTATTTTACTAAACCCCAGCTTCACTATTTTAAACTTTTGATTTATTTCTAAATCTTTCACATTTTAATTTCTTTATATGAAGTTGCCTTGTTCAACTTTTGCAGATCCATGTTGAATATAAATGAATATAGTAGACTGACTGTTCAAATAAGTCTCATATATGCATATATATATATACCTTATTCACCCACCCCACCCATATTTCTCTAGTACCCCCTCCATCTCACATTTGGAATTATAATTTACTCTCCTACTTTTTATAGTAGAAAGGCTAATAAGTTGAACTGGACACAACCAGCAACAGTTACTTGGAATCACTTTTATCAAAGTAAGAACTAGGAACATGTTTTGATCCATCAGCACCCTCAAAATAATCCTTAGTTTCACATGTGAAACATTTTCTATTTGGCAGGTCGCAATCTCCACCACATTTGATGCACTTGTACTTTACTGGAACAGGCATATTGCAATTAATAACACTTCCGCTCAGCACGATTCTTATTTGATAATAATTGAAATAACTGAGTGTTACATACTTTTATAACAGCCCTTACACTACCACAAAATAATATACAGAGTGATGAAAATAAAACTTTATTTTATAGTAATAGACATGCAACAAAATCTTTCATAGTAAATACGTGATCGATGATTATTATCTAAAACACTACTTATAATAAATGAGACATCATTGATTCTTCTTTGAAAGCGAGCTCTATCTCTAGCCATCTGCATCCAATCTGATTTTCTTGCTTTTCAAACAAACCATCAGGATCCATAAGTATAATGGTTTTATTATTGTCTAAGTTAAACACAACCCGCTTTTGACCACTCATTGTATCAGAAGAAAATCGATTAAACAATATACTTCAAGTGTTAAACGCTTTCGCTCAGCATGAGCATAATACGATTATTATTATTAAAGTAGCTTAGCGCCATCTATCTACAAACTTGTAACCCCTCCCAAACATTGTGACGTAGACGGCTGAAAGCTATGCCGATCCTGCTCCAGTCGTCATCTTGAATTGTGGAGCAGGATCGGCATAGCTATTCTACTGATATAATAATTTTCCATTACAGGAATGTGTTAATCGTCGCATTTTACTTTGGAATGAACTTAATGTAGAACCTAATGCTTTTGACACATTAAAAATTTTCTACGCACCGTTCGGTCCCACGTTCCCCTACGGCTCGAAATCGTACTAACGTACGGTACCGGTGGGGAGGCGGTAGATCAATTGTCGACACGTAGTTCAATTAAAAAAGTCGTTAGAATACTTCAAGACTACGTATCTCTCATTCCCTCTGAGAAGTGGAAACCCTTCGTTGATCAGTCCGCTTTTGCCATTCTTCGGATATTGGAAGAGTGCCAACAGCGACAGGTCATGTACGACTATAGAAGATTTTATGTCGCCTTGCACTATGAGACGTGCCAAAACTTTTTTATAGAGGAGCACATTATCAAAGGAAAGTGAATTTCAGATACGCGCAGGCGTTCATGTTTCGTGGGTCGAAAGACGTCCTTCCACCACGCATTTTAACACCCTATGGACCGCCTGCGGAACTCTATTCTATTCACTTCGACGTCCATCTACCTGCCATTCTGAGAGCCCATCCACTCGAAAGATTAAATGAAGATCTTTTGAATCGGTTCGAATTTCCCCATCCACAGTTTTCATCGTATATTGTTATTCTTTTAGCGACATATCGCGATTATCGGGAATTTTCTGGTGGCGCTATACGGAGACACCCTGAACTCCCTACATTACACACTGTTTCCTGAGGGCTTGGTACTGTTTTTTGACATGGAGAATAACTAGCGTCCTTAAATATAAGCCACATGTCAAAGGAATGGAGATTGTTTATAGACAGCTCAACATTGAGCTTAAAAGCAGTATTATTGCATATTGGAAATACTCTACCGTCTATTCCTGTTGGATATGCAGTTCACATGAAACAGTCATACAACATGAAATACCTACTGACATGTATAAAATACGATGAGCATTAATGGCAAATCTGTGGCGAACTAAAGATTGTTGCACTTTTGGTTTGCAACTAGGCAACACCAAGTTTTGCTGTTTTTTGTGTGAATGGGACAGTCGGGGAAAGGCACTACGTTACAAGGACAAGACTGGCCCGTTCGACAATCACTAGAACCAGCTCAAAAGAATGTACAGCATATACCATTGGTAAACTCCAAAAAGATTTTGTTGCCACCACTGCATATCAAATTGGGCCTAATGAAAAATTTTGTCAAGGCATTAAATAGAGATGGGCCAGCTTTTCAGTACCTGCGTCAGAAATTCCCAAGACTAAGTGAAGCAAAACTTAAAGAAGGTGTTTTTGTTGGGCCACAGATTCGAAATATTTTAAAGGACGAACAATTTAATAGCACCCTAACAGATATTGAAAAAAATGCTTGGAATGACTTTCGCTTGGTGGTCACCAATTTCTTGGCAAACCAAAAAGCTGACAATTATGTTAGTCTTGTTAGGAATATGCTGTCATCGTATCAAAAAATGGGTTATAATATCTCTAAGTATTTATAAGAATATTGTATTATGTATCGTTCCTGTATTGTAAATTTCCACTAAATAAACATTTAAAACATTAAAAAATATAATGTAATTCCTGTGTATAAATATTTTTACAAATTTAATTATTTCGTATATGAATCAATAAATAATAAATTACTAATACATGTGTTTTATTTACTGGATTCACAAATGTAGAAAGTTATAAGGTTGGTAGCATTCGGTTATACATGCGCTGTGCAATGAAGTGCACTAGTGGGAGAAGTGCAATAGTAGGAGGAGCTCGAAGCAGACAAAAAGGAGGAGTACCACGCAGATGTTCAGTCTTACCGACAGTTCTAGCAGCAACAGTGTTTTCGTGTTTTCTTGTTTTCGTGTAATAGTGTTTTGTATTGCAAACATGGTTAGAGACAGTTCTAACTCAAAAAACTCATCAAGCTTCAATAGGAGTGCAAGCCGGAGAAAACCAATAGACATGGGTGTCATTCCCTCTGATGACATCCTAGCGAGGGCCTTGAATAATATTCATGATGTCCCTCGCCTACTGTCACCGATTACTGATATGGAGGACGATCGTATCTTCCAGCAGAAGCCGCTTGTAAGAGCAGCTTTCAAGAGACCATCGTCCTCGCATCGATCCTTCCATGGCTGGCAGTACCAGCTTCGCAGGCGGAGTCCCAACAACATAAGGTCCCGACACCCCAGGCCAGACCTGCGCCCACCAATGCGGCTCCGGCGGTCCCGGCACCCCAGGCCGGACTTGCGCCCACCAATGCGGCTCCGGCGGTCCCAGCACTCCAGGTCGGACCTGCGCCCACTAATGCGGCCCCGGCACCACCCCAGGCGACCCCGGTACTCCATGCGGCCCCGGCACCACCCCAAGCGACCCCGGTACTCCATGCGGCCCCGGCACCACCCCAGCCGACCCCGGTACTCCATGCCGCCCCGCACCCCAGGCCGGACCTGCGCCCCCCAATGTGTCTGCAACAGCAATTATCAGCGACGACGATAGCGATAATGACTTCCAGTGTTCGCAGCCTGCGGAGCAACATATTATTTCCAGTTTTATACAGCTCCTCAAAAAATACCAAAAGAGAGATGTTGAGGTGGATAACAGAGCTTCCGGCATGCGGCGGACATTGGGCGAGAGGCATCGCTAAAGGTCGTTGCTGTTAGAGACGATGCGGGTGGACGGGGAAAGGTTGCGGGTAGTCGAGGGTGAGATACGGACGTTGGATATTGATTTAGCCAACTTAGCTAAATGCAAAAGCAAACAACTATTTTAAAAAATTAATAAATTGGGAAATAATTCAAAAATTGTATGTGATTAATTGTTAGATTTAGGTTGTAAATATGTTTGTATATAGTAGCTATGTAAGTAGTATAAGAAGTAAATATATATAATGTAACTATAGGTTAATAATAATATTAATTAAAAATAGTGGAAGGAGGAAGGATCAATGGTATGGAGGACGATGGTATCTTCCAACCGAAGCCGCCTGTAAGAGCAGCTTTCAAGAGACCATCGTCCTCGCAAGCATTGTTGAGGGCAAAGCGGAGCCGCGAGGAAAAGGCGCAGAAACCCGCCGTGTTGTGGCAGATGCTACAAAAACAAAAATCCAATGCGCCACACATTAGGGACGTGCCAAAGTACAAAATATCAGGTCGCACACCATCGTTAGGGGGGTGGACCAGCCAATAGTGGGAATCCAGGCCACCCCAGGCGGAGCCCCAGCAACGTGCGACCCCGGCGGAGCCCCAACAACATGCAGCCTGGGCACCCCAAGCCGGGCCTGCGCCCACCAACCAGACCTGTGTCTGCAACAATTATCAGCGACGGTGATAGCGATGATGACTTTCAGTGTCCGCAACCCGCGGAGCAAGATATCATTTCTAGTTTTATTAAGCTCCTGAAAAAAATATCAAAGGAGAGATGTTGAGCTGGATATAAGAGCTTCCGACATGTGGCGAACATTGGAGGAGAAGCATCGCCAAAGGTCGTCGCTGTTAGAAAGGATGCGAGTGGCCGAGGAGAGGCTGCGGGCGGTCGAGGGTGATATAACCTCGTTGAAGGTTGATTTAGCCAATATAAATCGAGGCAAAAGGAAAAGACTATTAAAAAAAATGAATAGTTAGAAATACTTGAAAAAAAAAAGATTGTATGTAAATAGTTGTTAGATTTAGGTTGTAAATATGTTTGTATATAGTAGTTATGTAACTAGGATAGGAGTGGACGTGCGAACCGACGGGCATGTTTTTATTTAGCCCCTAGGATATGTACTGGAGAGGGTACGGGGTATAGTGAAAGTACTGGCCTTGGCTGTGCCATCCTAGGCTGCGCTCTCCGTAGGGCGTGAGCGGTCAGAGGCAAAGCAGATCCTTTGTATTGATAATTAAATATTATAATAAAAATATCGTAAAGGGAGAAATAAAAATAATTATTAATAAATGATTTAAACAAATCTGAAACTTCAATTGATGCGTTTGACATATATGAAATGTGTTAAATGAAATAAAATTAAGTGCAGGACGTACATTGTCTCATTTAACCTTTTCACACAATAAAAACTAAGTACACATAATAATAATGGTATTGCAACAGCGAAATAAAATTTATGTAAACACCCTTATTATAAAGGTGTTAGAGTGGAGAATAATAAAGGCTAGTGGGTATAATATTGGGTATAGAGGTTTCTAGGGAGTGTGCCGGTAGAAAAAAAACTCAACCCAAGCTACGTAAACGCACTACGCACATTAAGAGGGTGAGCGGTAGTAATGAAGCATGCTAAACGCTAAGACCCTTGCCAAATTATTTCTAGCGTCCGCCGAGCGCTAAACTGTATATTCGCATATATTTAGAAAGCGTATTTGTGTTTCCTAGTGGGCACATAGTGAAGACACTTGCAAATAAATATTTAAATTCCTAGTGGCTTCGCGGTGAATACACCAGTGTGACATAGTCCAGAAATAACAGTAGATAAGTGAGGTGGGTTCCCGACCTGTCGAACTGTTAGAAAGGGTAGGAAGAACTTACCTGTGGATTTCGTCGACGACAAACAATTGAAAAGGGGCGCATGTGATTGGCGAGTCAATTTAGATGGTCTTGTGTGCCTAAAATGGATGGATAACAGACCTGTATACTTTCTTAACTACCGTAACTAACTATTTAGATCCGTCCAAAATGGAAACGGTCAATAGATACCAAAAATATGGTCATATTCTACAAATCGCTTATCCCGAATCGGTAAAAAAATATAATATTGAAATGAGCCATGTAGATAAGATGGACATGGTGAAGTCACTATATGAAGTTGACAAAAATCTAAGAAATGGTGGCATCGAATTTTCTGGACTTGTCCGTTGTGAATGCTTTTATTCTATTCAAGCAGAGAACAGATTCCTAATGTTTCCACAATGAAGCCACCCTTTTTTAAAAAACTGTGTTTGTGATTATTAAATTAATTTTATTAATGCAACCATTATTTCGTTGCCGATTTAATAGTGAAAAACTGTTAAAACGCTAGATGACGCGCCACCAATGCAGCGGAATAGCGTCAACCTTACTCGCTGATAGCACCTGCCCAGCGGATATTACAGCGGCAGTAGCTGCAAGCAACGCGTTTCAAGGTGCCACCAAACATTCAACTTCCCCAGGGGACGGAAATTACCCTGGTACCGGTGACAAGAGATGAAATTGGTGGTTTAGCAACCATCGGTCAGGAAAGCTGTGGAAATGTTCAGATTTCTACAGTGATTTCTAAGTAGCATCCACTCGGATGACGACAACGATGATCTTAATTCTCGTCGAAGAAGGTGTCCAAACCAAAACGTATGCTCCAAGATGGTGGACCTCATACCGACAATGAAAGCCAATATGGCGTCCACATCGTCGGTGAGACAGGGTCCACCTAGGAACGAGCCTGAAGAACAGCAGGTGGTTGTTGCGGTGCAATCTCATGTCGTGGCGCAGCTTACCGCAGAACAAGTTAAAGTGGTGACAAAACCTACCATACCACAAATTGAAGTAGTGGCGAAACCCACCATTACACAAGTTGAAGTGGTGACGCACCTACCACTACACTGTAGTAAATCAAAAAATCCAGTAGATTTTATATAGAATTAAATTTAAGTTAGAAACAGGCAATATTGTAATTATTAAGGTCCAGACAATGAATCTTTGTTTTAAGCTTATCGTAGATAGAGGTTCCCATAACAACTTCAGAAAGTTAACCATAACACGGGATGTTGATTATTTTTTCTGAGAAAAACATGAAGCTTAAAACCCATTTACGGTCAGTGGTGCGTATACGCACCGTCTTCCATATTTTTTTTTCTGTAAATAATCATTTGCAGATAGCTCTAGAATTTTATCATAGTTTATTAAGGTATATTTCAATATTATCTATTGTTTTTATTGTCCCTAGCATTACACGTTTTTGTAACAACAATTATTAAAAATGGCAATTTCCTAATGTTATGCAAAGGATAAAGTTTTTATAAATCTCTATAATAATTTTGTTTTTTCATTCTATACGAATTTTCAATATCTCAAAGGTTAATTTACAAAATTGCAACTATTAATTTCAAACCATTTAAATATTTTGTTTATAAAACAACATTGTAAACTTATTGGTGCGTATACGCACCATTGGCCAGATGTATGTAACTCATAAATCTTGTAAGCTCAGACTTGCAGTTTCGGATAGCGCTGACCCAGGCATTGTATTTAGAAATTAGTTCAACTTATGCAGCTGGACAGTTCAGTGCACCTGTTGTGAAAAATAAATAGTGTGGTTCTAGTGTAAAATGGTTAAGTATTTGACTCAAAAGAATTGGAGGACGCATTAGATGAATTAGATGCCAACGATGGTATGTGTGTAATATTTATATTGTTAGAACACAATTGATAATTGGTGTCAATTACTTTTAGACACTATTGATGCTGTATATATTCCTCCAGAAGTAGACGAGCTCACTGACGAGGAAAAAAATATCAATGACGAATTACTAACTGAAGAGTACCTTCCAAATGAAACAGAGATAGCGGGTTTCTTTCAAATACATTCGAATAACCCAAAATATGATTTTGACGACTCTGACGATGAAACCCTCGCAACGAAAACTTGCAAAAAACAAAAAAAGACAAAGTTCTACACCTAGTGCGTAATTGTATGAGTCGTAATAAGTTTCGAAATATAAAAGAAATTTACATTTATCTGACAACGAACAGTTAGACAAAAATGATAAGTTTTCTAAACTTGGTCCTGTTTTCAATATTATAAACAAAAAAAAAATGCAGTTTGGAGTATTTGCATAATATAATCTTTCTATCGACGAACAAATGGTGCCTTATTTTGTCAAAGATGTCAAATTTCAAAATAAGGTGTCAAATTTCAAAACGTGGTGTCAAATTACATTTTTTGTTAACTCAGCAGGAAATGGTTACAATTCTCAAAGAATAAGTATGAAACTGAATTTTATCTGACACCAGAAAGTTAGTGACCTGTACAGTTCAACGGAATTCACCGGATGTTCATATTACTGTGTAAGTTGCAACAATTTGATATATAAGCATACTGCATTCGTTGAGTATATTCACTCTTATACAAACCTATTAGTAGGTAAGAGTCTTAACTTCGCTTGAAAAATAATTTTTATACCGTTGTTCTAAAAATGACTTTATTTTTATCTGAAGAGGCCCGTCTCGAGCTGCAGGAGACCTATCAGCAACAAATGCAGAATCCTGATTTGGATGAAGCCATAAATGAGGCGTAAGTTTTTCTAATGTTTTGTTTTTGTTAAACTATTTTCTCGTTTTTTACAGAATATCAGAGGAACTCAATTTAGCTGTGAAGGCGATTACCTCCTTGGAAGCTTCGACCATGCCAAGCCCAAGTTGTTCATCGAAGGTGGCCGCTGCCAAAAGAAAGTGTTTCGAACAAGACGATGACGCGGACGTATTACAAAATCCGCCGCGGGAAATTCCTGCACTTTCTTCTAGGTAAATATTAAAAAAATAATTTTAAAAAAGTCTAAAGACATCATCGAAAAATGTATGAATTATTATATGTTATTTTTGTTGCAGAGGCAAAACTTTGGGTTTGGCCCGGAAAATATTAGACGGCCCTCATCTTCCATTCGCTCGCTGTCGCCTACGCCCTCGACCTGCTCCTCCTCCTCGGATTCCGAAGATTGGATAGGAGCAATAAACGAAGAAAAGCAGCGGAGGGCAGAATTCCGTCAGCGGATGGATGGAAAGATGACTGCTATAAAAAAGAAGATTAAAAACAGCGATGACCTCATATCGCGGCTAAAAGAGGAAAGAAAATCACTGAGGGTACACAGAGAGACCCTCAGGGAACAGATTCGGCTGCTTGATGAGCAAGAACGCTCCATCGATAAAAGGGCACTATACGAGATAATCGAACCAGCAAATCTCCTTTAGAAAACGTAAACATATCCAAAAGAGAACGAGGCAGTTATGATTCTGCTTTTGATGAAGTATCTAAAATTTCATTAGTTAGATGGAATGACAACTCGGTAGTCACTGTAATTAGTAATAATTTTACAGTAGAATTTTTATCAAACACAAAAAGATACAATCGTAAAGAACGAAAAGAAATCGCTATTCCCCAACCAAATATAATCGCTCAATATAATCAATACATGGGTGGCGTGGACTTGCATGACAATGGGATTTCTAACTACAGAATAAACGTACGAGGAAAAAAATAGTGGTGGCCCTTATTTGTAAACCTAATAGATAGTACTATTGTTAACGCCTGGAAAATATTTAGATTGGCGAATAACTCTAAAATGTCGCAGTTAGACTTCAAATCATATATAGCATATAATCGTTTGATTAAGGCAACAGATGGCCAAATAAATGTAAATTTGAGCCACCCTGTTGTAATTTCTGTTCCTGATGAAGTACGTCTCGATAACGTCGGTCATGTAATCATAAATGAACAAAATAAAGCTAGAAGACGATGTAAATTGTGTAAGAGCCACACTATATAAATTTGTGCGAAGTGTAATGTCCATCTCCATACAGACTGTTTCGAGGGATATCACAGATCCAATTTTTTGGATTACGCGAGGGTGGCATTGCGTAAAATGTCTCGACTGTCGTCCATAAAAAGATTCGTTAGAAAATTGCTAGCGTCTGTATATTTCGTTTCCTCTGGTGACTGGCAACCCTACCTTAATAGCACCGCTTTTGCCGTTCTTCGGAAATTGGGAGTACCCAATCTGCCTGTGTTATGTGCAATAACTCGTCTTGAGGCGGAATCGTACTGTGCGACGGATTCCTAATGTAAGCTATTACTTTTTGTTACACCTTGTATTAAGGTCTCATTTTATATTTTCTACGTTAAAATAGAAATGATGCATATTTACCCGAGTTAGGCCTGTGATATTTTTTTAACTCAAGTGGCCATCTGGTACCGGCCAGGCCTATTTAGGTAAACTCTCGGGCAGCCCTTTTTCGAGAAATGCATAAAACAAGCATTTCATTTGCTTGTGAGTATCGGTGGAGAGAAAGTGTCGTGCCAAATCTGTACTTGATATTATTGGGTGAGTTTTATTCCTCACAGAGCATTCCTATCTTACATAATCAATTTGATATTCACATGTTTGTGAGTTTTACCGGGCATTTGATATCTGGTAATATTAGCTTATTTATAACTGAGCATACCTGCTTTTATGACGAATATCAGAACCATTTCATATTGAGTAAATCTTAAATATACAGTAATTATATTTTGATCATAGTTGGTTGATACCTGCAATAGAGTATCCTGATTAATTAGTAAGTACCTCAATCACAGTTAGTTTTGATATATATTGTTGTTAATGAGTTATTAGTGTCATGTTGCATAGACCAGTAGAACTAGATACGAGGTACATCCAATAAGTACAATGTCATTTGAGTTAGCTGCAAGCATTGCTTAATAAAAGAGCCAGTTTATGTTAGTAACTGTTGATGATTTGATATTATAGATTGAAGTGCTCAAGCTGCACCATTGATTGGTTAGTTACTAGTTTTAATGACATTTGATGTGAATAAGTTATCTATGCATTTGAGGCACTTTACTGTTTTGTTCGTCAGTACTGACAGGTGTAGAGATCCATGGATAATATTTTGTGTGTCTTGTGGCGTGTTATGTATTTTAGTGGGATGCATCGTGAGTTTGCCCTTTGCATCTGTTAACACCTGGTGTGTTAGTCCGTGAGGAGGTACATCGTGAGTTTGCCCTTTGTACCCGCAGCGCCCCTCCGACTATGTTTTGTCGACAGTATTTAGTGTTGGATTAGCCCCGTGAGGTGGTACATCGTGAGTTTGCCCTTTGTACCCGCAGCGCCCCTCCTGCTAGTCGTAGCCACAAGACCGTGTGTTGAGCACACTGGGAGGGTGTTTTGCGTGTTTGCCCCTAACACCCATTGCACTCCTGGTGTTGGCACTCCCGATGGGTGTCAAGAACAGTACGATAATGCTAGACCTAGTTAAATAATCAACATGTGTAATAGTGTGATAATATATTGAATCATAATGGCTTATTGATTGTGCAGTAGATATATCACACTCTGTATATGCTCAGAGTTAAATGATCACAGTCACGTTCACAACTTAAGGTTATATACAGTAGTATAGGCAGTAGTCATGTATATACATTTTATAATTAGAAGGTAGGGTGCTCAGGTATGTTTAAATCATTTACAGACTTATTTAATGGCCGCCTATAAATTACGAATCATCTCACCTCACCATCCAAAATGCTCGAGTCCTGACCTGCCCCAACCACGGCCGAAGCAGGATATTCATTTTAGGTATTTATATCTTGCTATAGTTACACATATGTTAGACCGCTCACGTAATAAGTAAACAAATTACCATTACGTCGTTATGGTATCAGCTGACCAACATATTAAACCTTTCTCTACCCCAATATCTCCAATCTCCGATCTTACAACATCAGAAGTGGGATCAGAACTCATGTGGTCTAATAAGAATTCAAAGCCATGATTAGAATTCATGTTGTCCTAATAGCGAATTGTGTACCTCAACCTGATCCCATATTATTCAGTTGTCCTGATCTGAATCCATGTGAGTGAGTCTTTCCGATGTAAATATGTGTAACTGATACTATCTCAACTTATCTCTCTACGTTATTCGAATTTACATGGCCTCCTTGAGTTGCTGACCTCAACCCAGTCGGTCTATTTCTCTTGTCCGAGATTTATTTTACAACGCTCCATCTGTGTTACTATCCAGTTGCGGAAGAGTAGTCTTGCCATTAATATTTTTACACGTATATCGTGCTGGGAATGGTGATGGATGAGGTGAGGTGAAATTTGTATGAATATAAAAGGAGACATAACGCACACAGAATTCACATAATGATTCATTAAGACTGAGTTTGGCATAAAACACGAACCTTGATCTGAATTAAAGGGCTGAAACCCAAAATGTGTCGGAACTCATCCGGTAAACTGTATAAAGAAGACTACAACGAAATGCGCTCAATTGAAAGAGTTATGAGATATGGCTGCTTCACCTGAGCCTGGCCCAATATAGTTGAATCATTAAATTTGTTATTGAAACAACAGTTTACACTTAACACGTCCAGGTTATCTTAACCGTAAGGATTTAGCATAACAGTAGTCATGAATTTGCATATGGATAAAATTGGATAGCAAATCAAGAATGCTAAGCCTAATGCAATTAACATATTCTCAGAGATAAGAGTTTTAAGAGTAGAAGAAGTTGTTACGCAATGTCCATTGCATATGCCCAAGTCAAATAAATCGTATCTTGATAAATACTGATCCATTGAAAAATAACTCCCAGAGCCGAAATATCACAAACGCATAATATCTAAATAGGAGTTAGTATGGCATAGAGTAAGCCAACATTGAACGTTTCATTTCATAAAATTTTTAAGCAGAATTTTTCTATAAGATTATTTAAAAAGAAGCCGTTATTCATTTTATTACATGTTGACATAATTTTACGCCCAACCACGGCCGAAGCAGGATATTCATTTTAGGTATTTATATCTTGCTATAGTTACACATATGTTAGACCGCTCACGTAATAAGTAAACAAATTACCATTACGTCGTTATGGTATCAGCTGACCAACATATTAAACCCTTCTCTACCCCAATATTTCCAATCTCCGATCTTACAATATATAAGCATACTGCATTCGTTGAGTATATTCTTTCTTCTACAAACCTATTAGTAGGTAACAGTATTAACTTCGATTAACAAATAATTTTTATACCGTTGTTCTAAAAATGACTTTATTTTTATCTGAAGAGGCCCGTCTCGAGCTGCAGGAGACCTATCAGCAACAAATGCAGAATCCTGATTTGGATGAAGCCATAAATGAGGCGTAAGTTTTTTTCTAATGTTTTTCTACGTTTTGTAAAACTATTTTCTCGTTTTTTACAGAATATCAGAGGAACTCAATTTAGCTGTGAAGGCGATTACCTCCTTGGAAGCTTCGACCATGCCAAGCCCAAGTTGTTCATCGAAGGTGGCCGCTGCCAAAAGAAAGTGTTTCGAACAAGAGGATGACGCGGACGTATTACAAAATCCGCCGCGGGAAATTCCTGCACTTCCTTCTAGGTAAATATTAAAAAAATAATTT
Source organism: Monochamus saltuarius (assembly GCA_025584915.1). Taxonomy (NCBI): domain Eukaryota; kingdom Metazoa; phylum Arthropoda; class Insecta; order Coleoptera; family Cerambycidae; genus Monochamus; species Monochamus saltuarius. Next base: position 15,214,512 of record CM046729.1, read on the forward strand.
TAAAAAAGTCTAAAGACATCATCGAAAAATGTATGAATTATTATATGTTATTTTTTGTTGCAGAGGCAAAACTTTGGGTTTGGCCCGGAAAAATATTAGACGGCCCTCATCTTCCATTCGCTCGCTGTCGCCTACGCCCTCGACCTGCTCCTCCTCCTCGGATTCCGAAGATTGGATAGGAGCAATAAACGAAGAAAAGCAGCGGAGGGCAGAATTCCGTCAGCGGATGGATGGAAAGATGACTGCTATAAAAAAGAAGATTAAAAACAGCGATGACCTCATATCGCGGCTAAAAGAGGAAAGAAAATCACTGAGGGTACACAGAGAGACCCTCAGGGAACAGATTCGGCTGCTTGATGAGCAAGAACGCTCCATCGATAAAAGGGCACTATACGAGATAATCGAACCAGCAAATCTCCTTTAGAAAACGTAAACATATCCAAAAGAGAACGAGGCAGTTATGATTCTGCTTTTGATGAAGTATCTAAAATTTCATTAGTTAGATGGAATGACAACTCGGTAGTCACTGTAATTAGTAATAATTTTACAGTAGAACCTTTATCAAACACAAAAAGATACAATCGTAAAGAACGAAAAGAAATCGCTATTCCCAACCAAATATAATCGCTCAATATAATCAATACATGGGTGGCGTGGACTTGCATGACAATGGGATTTCTAACTACAGAATAAACGTACGAGGAAAAAATAGTGGTGGCCCTTATTTGTAAACCTAATAGATAGTACTATTGTTAACGCCTGGAAAATATTTAGATTGGCGAATAACTCTAAAATGTCGCAGTTAGACTTCAAATCATATATAGCATATAATCGTTTGATTAAGGCAACAGATGGCCAAATAAATGTAAATTTGAGCCACCCTGTTGTAATTTCTGTTCCTGATGAAGTACGTCTCGATAACGTCGGTCATGTAATCATAAATGAACAAAATAAAGCTAGAAGACGATGTAAATTGTGTAAGAGCCACACTATATAAATTTGTGCGAAGTGTAATGTCCATCTCCATACAGACTGTTTCGAGGGATATCACAGATCCAATTTTTTGGATTACTTAACCTAACGGTTTACAAGCAGAGATGCATACGAAAGGCATGAAAAAGGGATTTTCTAAGAAAGAGGAGGGACCCACAACAGTAGGCCCTATCTCGGAAAATAACCCTACGAAAACATGAAAGAGTCATACGACAACATGAAATACCTACTGACATGTATAAAATACGATGAGCATCAATGGCAAATCTGTGGCGACCTAAAGGTTGTTGCACTTTTACTCGGTTTGCAACTAGGCTACACCAAGTTTTGCTGTTTTTTGTGTGAATGGGACAGTCGGGCAAAAGCACTACATTACAAGAGACAAGACTGGCCAGTTCGACAATCACTAGAGCCAGGTCAAAAGAATGTACAGCATATACCATTGGTAAATTCCAAAAAGATTTTGTTGCCACCACTGCATATCAAATTGAGCCTAATGAAAAATTTTGTCAAGGCATTAAATAGAGATGGGCCAGCTTTTCAGTACCTGCCTTCAGAAATTCCCAAGGCTAAGTGAAGCAAAAATTAAAGAAGGTATTTTTGTTGAGCCACAGATTCAAAATATTTTAAAGGACGAAGGCCGTCAGAAGAATTCAAAAGGCTAGACTACAAAATAGTGATGGAGTTCTAGTTTTTAAGGTGCCTTCTATTAATGTATTGGCTGAAGATTACATAGACTTAATAGACTGGCAAAATTATATTTTAACAGAACCACCAGTGACAGTAAAACTTTCAAACGAAGACTTGGAAAATATTGTAAAAGAAACGTTTTTTGTGAAGAATTTAGGAAAATTTCCTTGCCACACGCAGGCAGTGGAGAGATGTTTAAAAATAGTAACCAAAGCTGCTCTGAAAGTTTGCGGCGAAACGTCAAGAGATGGTTATATAAGATCAAAATTAGAAGGGAGAAAACTGTTACCTTGATTTGAGAATAAAGCTCAGTAGGAGGGAACGGGAGGAACTCCAGGTGCAGACACCTCCACGTGGTGAGTTCTGGGTTGATTTAGTGTTTACCATTTTATTAGATTTAATGTTTCAACGCCAAATCAAGCAAAGGGCTGCACACATAGTTAGCGTCAATATTGTTCTTCATAAATTCATAAATTCTTAGTTTTATTTCGGCCCATGGACCCGGCTAAATATTTTACAATTGAGCTATTTTTTTTTTTTTGGGTAATAAGAAGTATATGAAAAATTTTTTTTACTAGCGCTGGTTAAATTCTTAAAAAAAAATTGGGCACTTTTGGACCTGATGAGCCCGGTGAAAGTTTGGCCTAGGTCACCCAGTTTTCTTTTATGCTTTTATAACCCAAATACACAACTTTTCCAGGATAGCGCAAATACAATTTAATTATTTTTTTTAAATCGCTGTTTTCGGCCCACCCTAACCCTGATGCTTGGAGTTGGGTTGAAAATGAAGAATTAAAGCATATAGATTTTACTGGCACACAAATTCCTATAAATATTAAAAATCAAAACAAACCATCAGAATATTTTAATTTGTTTGCCAAAAATGAGTTTTACGAGTTAGTTATTTCACATACAAACAAATACGCAGAGGAAATGTTTCTTCAGGGTGTTGAAGAAAATTCAAGAATAACATTGTAGAAAGATTTGACTCAAAACGACCTTAAAATATTTTTAGGCCTTTTGTATCACACCGGCACAATAAAGCTCAAACGAATCGAAGACTATTGGAAAACGAATTACTTATTTAATATTCCAGTTTTCCGACAATTTATGTCTCGCAATCGATTTCAAACTATTCTTAGAGCATTACACTTTTGCAATAATCCTCAAATGGGGGACCCTATACCAGAAGACCGGCTTTATAAAATACGTAATCTTGATTGATTTTTTTCAACAGACGCATGGAAGAAATTTATTATCCAGGAAAAAATTTGTCTCTAGAATCTAGATGAATCTATGGTGCTATTTAGAGGACGGCTGGGCTTTCGGCAGTACATAAAAAATAAAAGACATAAGTACGGAATAAAATTGTACATGCTGTGTGAGCCTAATGGAATGGTACAAAAAATGTTGGTTTATGCAGGTGCCAAGGACACGGAAACTGGTGGGAAAAGACATTCCTCAAAGGTCGTTATGAAATTGTTAGAAAATAAGTTCAATAAGGGACATGCTCTCTAAATGGAGCTTGTTACAAAATATGCAAACAAGGTTAGTGTGCAAAAGTGGAGAGATAAAAGAGACATCCTGATGATATCCACAGAACATAAAGGAGAACTGACTGATAGTCAAAACAAAAGGGGACAACATAAAATGAAACCAAAATCCATAATTGAATATAATAAATATATGAGTGGTGTTGATATGATAGGTCAAATGTGGTCATATTACAGTTGTGAAAGAAAAACACTGAGGTGGAACCAGAAACATATTTTTCAATGCATATTTTTTATACAAGTATTCCACTGAAAATATATCATTGTATGACTTCAGAATAAAAGTGATTGATTCTATCTATTATCACACCTTGAGAAAATCGGCCAATCATTGCCCACAAACAATAAAGAAAAAAAAATAAGGATGGAGACCAACGTTCTATTAGAAGAAAGTGCAAACTGTGCTTTTGTAAGAAAAAACGAAGACACAATGTACTGTTGTTTAGAATGTGAAGATCAGCCATCTCTGTGCCTTGAATGTTTCCGAACAAACCATAAAAATTTAGAATAATTTTCAATTTTAAGTTTTGAGTTTTTTAATATTTTTTGTTTTGCTTGTTGTAACTTTTATATGTTGTTGACCGAAGAGTCGAAAATATTTTTTCCGGGTAAATGCGGTTTTCGACAATACATACCTTCGAAACCAAACAAGTATGGGTTGAAACTTTTCTCGTTGGTCGATTCGAAAATGTTTTACACGTTGAATCTAGAAGTATACGTAGGACAACAGCCTGCAGGTCCGTTCCAGACAAAAAATGAGTATTGTTGTGCGTCTAGTATCTCCCATTTCCGGAACGTCAAGAAACCTTACCACAGATAATTGGTTTACATCGGTGCCCTTGGTCGAAAAATTGCTAACAGATCATAAACTTACACAGGTCGGAACGATTCGGAAAAATAAGAGGGAAATACCAAAGGAGTTTATAGAAGTCAAACATCGTCCAACAACATCAAGTATGTTCGGATTTGGGGAACATATGACAATAATGTGCTATGTTCCGAAAAAAGGAAAGATCCGAAGATGATCTCGAGTTTGCACAACAGTGATGTAATTGACCCTGCCACTGGTGATAAAAATAAACCAGAAATGATAACTTTTTATAATGGCACAAAAGGAGGCGTCGATTCTGTAGACCAGCTTTGTTCACTATATGATGTAGCAAGAATTAGCAGACGCTGGCCCATGGTGATTTTCTTCTCTTTATTGAACATCGCTGGAATAAACAGTCAAGTTATTCATGTCTCCAATCACCCTGATCAAAGAGATGATTTGAAACGGAGTGTTTCTAAAACAAATAGCATTGACGTTGATTGAACCACATTTGCAGAGACGTTCTCATCAGGAACATATAGCACAGACTGTCCGTCAAAGGAGACAAGATGTAGCAGGAACATCTAAGTCTGCTGCTAATGTAGAGGAGATACCAGAAGGCACCAGAAAATATTGCGTGGGTTGCAAAACAAAAATAAATCTAGGTTTTATTGCCAGAAATGTAAATCATTCGTTTGTCTGAAACACGCAAAAATGTTGTGCTTTTCGTGTATAAATGCGAATCTGGGAACAAATTTTTCTTGTTGAGATTTTATTTTGTTTTATTTCTGTGATCTGCTCTAGTTTTTGTTAGGCCGTTGCCACGTTCATTAGGGAGTTTATTTTTATTTAAACAAAAAGTACTGTTTTTATTTTTTTTTTAATTGAATAAAGCTTTGTTTACGTGTTTGTATATTTTCTTCAATAATTTATTATGAGAATCAAGATAATAAAATTATGAATTGACTCTTACGCATACGGAGTCTAACAGACTGCGCGACTAGTGTTGTCAGACTATCAGGTGCGACTACTCCAGGGTTAAAAAATAGATGAGTCAGTATGAAGCTGAAGGCAAGAAAGGTCACTATTTAATTCTTATTCAAGACTACATGATGTCCATAAAACTAACTAGTGGTGAAGCTGAGAGGGCTTTTTCGGCGGCAGGATATATCTGCAGTATGTTGCGAACCAGGTTAGGTGATAAAACTATCAATACAATTTGTTTTTAAGATCATTCTTTCAGACTGAAAAATAATTGTTTTGTCTTATGCAAGTTAAAATATACTTTTTGTTTTGTTGTTTACACTTACAGTACAGCCCAGCCTATAAGATGTCGCACTCACTAACTCACTAGTCTTAATGGCCAAAGTTTAAGAAAAAACATAATACTTTACTTTTAGCAAATAAGAATTTGTTTTGTTTATACCAAAGCTACCAGAGTTTATCTATCTATCTAATCTAAGTTGTTATGACACGTTTAGTACTTTAAGCTGCGTTATTAGTTTCTTATTTTAATACTATGTTTTCAAATAGACACAATAAGGAGTAAAGTGAAAACTTTTTTGTTCATATGTATAAATATGTCTTATTTAATGTATCTTTAATTCTAAATCATAATAAATAACTTAAATTTACGTCTAATTCAATGCTTGGCCGTTAATGGGTTAATGATACGAATCTAGCTGTTTCTGTGAGAACCGAAGCCCAAGGATTATAGCTGCAATTTCAGCACTACGCCCATTTTTTCAAAATGGTCGATGTAATAAACATTCAATTAGGTATAAATGATGGGAACAATTAGTGGTGGGATTGGTACGGCCATTTTTTGGTACAGGAGGACTTTTGAATATTGGGCGGAATTAATATCATGAGAGCTGCAGAGTTCACGAAAAAGTTGGTAGCTAGAATTTAATTAGATTCTGAACAGCGGTTGTATTAGCATCTCGTTGGAGTCACTTGGACTTTGCGGTACTAAGTCCGACGGGAAAACGTCAAGTGCGTATAGCTTAGAATAGTTTAAAGAAGCGTTCTAATAATTGTTGTGTAGGTGACGACGGTGTACCGTGCCTAGCTATTTTACTGTTATTTTGAATTAACATTATTTTTCTTGGATTTTATGGCTAAGTGAACTATATAAAGGGTGTCCCAAAATTAACGCAAGATTTGAATTTGCCGCCATTTGTACGGTAAAGTGTTGGCAACCCTAAAAAAAAAACAATTCGACAGCTGAGTTTACGGTTAGTAAAAATGGAGCGTTACACGATAGAACGTGTCTTCATTATTGAACAATATTTAAAAAATAATGAAAGCTTGGCAGCCGCAGTTCGAAAATTTCATACAAAATATGGTCGGAATAGTGTTCGTAAACTTCGTAAACTGTGAAGAGATTAATAGAAAAATTCAGAGGTACTGGATCCGTTGGAGACGCCAAATACACTAGTCGTGCAAAAACAAGCCGTTCAAATGTCAACATCGAAGCAGTGCGTGAGAGTCTCGGTGACAATCCAGGAACCTCAATTCAGCGCCGTGGACAAGAATTGCAAATTTCAAGAAGCTCTCTACAGCGTATACTCACTAAAGATCTGTGTCTCCATGCTTACAAAATTCAATTAATACAACAACTGAAGCCTAATGACCATGCACAGCACAAATCATCCTAAGCTATGAAGCACATTTTCAGTTTGTTTATCGCCAAAATTGCGGCTTTTGGGGTTCTGAGAACCCACATGTGATTGTCGAAAAACAAATGCATCCACAACGTGTCACTGTTTGGTGTGGGTTCTGGGCTGGATGCATAATTTGACCATACTTTTTTGAAAATGAGGCTGGTCAAGCAGTGAGTATTACTGGTGCTCGATATCGCGACATGATAACACAGTTCTTTCTGCCGAAATTGGATGATATTGATGTGGCCAATATGTGGTTTCAACAAGACCGTGCCACATGCTATACAGCCCGTGAAACCATTCAATTACTGCATGAGACATTTCCAGGTCGTGTACTCTCGTTTCGGTGATCAGAATTAGCGCCCTAGATCGTGTGATTTAACACCATTAGATTTATTTTTATGGGGTTATTTGAAATCACAGGTATATGTCAACAAGTCCACAACCACCCGTGCATTAAAGGAGGAGATTAAACGCTGCATCAACGGATTTCAGCCACATCTATGCAAATTAGTTTCGATCTCCGTCGAGTGTGGACGTCTTTTCGGTCGCTCTCGGGTCCTAGGTCAATTTTCGCGTAACGAAGTGCCGTGTCGGTCAGCAAATTACTATAAAAACACAAAAGCGATTGACTAACATGGCACACTATATCCGGGTACGTGTCTTGATTTGTCATCTATCAAAATCAATCAAAATTTGAAAGCATACTGTTTTGTGCATTTTAAATGCAAGTTAGTGCGTAAAACGGCAAATACTCTCTAATAAACTACCTGCGTCTAACGTTTGGACACTGTTATCGACAAGTGTATAACATCTGGAAGACAAGTGGAGCAGCCAACCGCAATTTACACGGTTTTTACTACTCGAAGGCGGACGACTGTACCACCAACGGGTGCTTTATTTGTTATGGTTTGCTGGTTTGCAATTCTGCATTCCACCCAAAGTGCAACGAATGAATATTTGAGAAATCAACATGACTTTATATATAAACTGTGTGGTCTGTAAATAGACAATAACCTCCCGCAAAAAACTTTATTGCTGTGAATGTAAAAACGCTTCACACGTGACTTGTGTCCATAAATCCGCAGATGTTGCCGGTTCAGTTGCTGAAATTAGTGGACTTTCTTGGAAATGCGATGATTGTCTTTCGAAGTACATTTCAATAGATCAGAATAATCTGAATCAAATTGTGAATGACCATGTTCATGCGGCTGTATCATCGCTCACGGCAGCTTTTGAGAGTTTAAAAAAGGAATTAACGTCTACTACATCTGAGAAATTGATGTCAAATAATGCTTTAGCATATACACCTGTTAGTTATAAAACTATTGCTAAAAATAACACGCAGCCGGCAGTATTAGTTGTCCCAAAAAATCAATCACAGAGCGTAGAAAAAACTAAGCTGGATATCGCTGAGTAAATCGATCCTGCGGAGTCTAACATACAGTTAATCAAAGTCACCTGCAAATAACGGATCCATTTTGATCGGCTGCAGAAATCCAGAGAAAGAATCAAAAATGGTTGAGAACAAACTTGCAGGATCCTACGAAGTGTGCGAGCTACGTGAGATTAACTCAAGGATACGTATCGTCGGTTTTTCTGAAGCACTGGATGAGGAAGATCTTTCTTTTATTGTGAAAAAACTTAATTCTAATTTTTTTTAATGACTCTCTGTGCGATATAATTAAGATTTGGAAAACTAAAAGAAATGATAGACTTTTTCAGGCAGTACTACAATTAGATAAAGCAACATATGATAGGGCTCTAAAGATAGGTATTATTTTTGTCGGCTATGATGCTTGTAAAGTGTTTGATGCCGTTGAGGTCATCCGCTGCTATAACTGTAATGCATTCAATCACTCATCTAAAAACTATAAGACACCTCCTTGCTGTCCAAGATGTGATAATTCTCATCTCATTAATGAGTGTAAATCAAGTGTTTTGAGCTGTTCTGTGTTCATTTTAACGAAGTTAATCATGGCAACCTTGTCGAATCTGATCACGCGGCATGGGATATGAACAAATGTTCGGTGTACAAGAGAGCATGTTCCAAACTACGCTCCGATATCTTGGCCCAATAGCAGTCGGTCATACCATCCTCTTTTTCATCTTCGGTCTCTGGTTTACCATTTCCAGTAGCTTATAGGCAAAATAGTAACGATACAGAGTTGTTTGACAGTTTCGGACATTTGAAACCGTCCCAAGAAACTGGTTCGATACTTGGGAGCCATCATAAACATAACCTATAACACATATAGTTATCAAAATTATAATCAAATAAATTGCGGGCATCTGTCTACATTGTCTTTATAAAAGCAACGGTATCAGATAAAATTCGTCAGCCATGGCTATAATAGTGACGCTAAAGAGTTCAACTTTAACCCCACATAGCTACCTCCCTTGCCGCCATGACACTTCTTGGATGCTTTCGCCCACGCATCTGCACAGCGACAATGTCCGCAAGGCGGACGCTCAACCTCGATGACTTCTGACCATCCGAGCCACTTCCGGTGCAGAACCGGTCCATTATAACTACTGTGGGAGTTACAACATTAAAATAGAATCATTCGTGGAACCAGACCAACAAGAAAAAACAGAATGTCTAAATGCCTTAGTAGTTATTCTAAAACGGCATGACAGCAATATGTTGCTTCAGTAATTTATCATTAGAGTAAACACCATCATTTCCGGTGGAAATACGTAAATTCTTCCACAATCAAGAAAAACAAATTTCATCAAATGAAATGTGAAGTATGCTATTAAGAATTTGTTCCAAACTTTCTTACAACACATTCACGTCATAAGGGCAAAAAGCACATTTGGAACAAATAACCATATATTAAACAAGTCTTTATAACAGTAATTTTTAGATGCCTATCCCATTTAATTTACAATGATCCTTAAATTATTTCCCCCAAAACGTACCAAAATTATTTCTTAGTTGCCACTGTGATGTGATCACTGAAGTAAAACAATTGTTTTTTTATTTAGTTAGTTAAAAGTTTTTACGATGCCATTGCTATATCAGTAGCCTCAGGAAGCCTGACCGTCTAAGTGTATACAGATTACGCATTTTGTCAACTCAACAATTCATCATTTGTTGGGTGCTGCACAATGAACGGGATCAGAGAGGATTTCTTAGCCGTCATAATTATAAAGGGTCATACGAAATGTTGTGATTTTATGGATGTTCTGAAAGAATGTGGAAAAATATTGCATACCGGGAAAGTAAATTGATATCAGTGTGTACTGATGGTTGTGCATCGATGGTGGGCGCAAACAATTGTTTGATTGTCTCAATGAAGAGATAATGGAATTTACCTAATTTGCTGCCCATTCACTGCTTGTAGAAATGAGCTAGACGCAGAAGACTTTCTAATTTTCCAATTGTTACTACACTGCAATCCGACGTATCTGTTGCCAATAGTATCTATCAAGATATGGCATCCTACTTGAAGGAATATTTGGCATAAATTCAAATAATATGTAACGAAGTGAGAAATCTCAAGAACTGCTCTACTTTCATAGAATATCCTTGGCATATTTAAAACGATGACGTGAAATTATTCAGACAGTTTGGATTTCCTCACAATTGAACGAAATCATTGAACTAAAATATGACACAAAACTAAAAGCACATTTCATTGAACATTGTCAAAAGAAGGAGTACATTGAATTTTAGAGAAATGTGCATAGCAACTATAAATGTTGCCTTTCGTCTTTCCACTCATTTACATGATGCAATGGGGATTGGATGCAGTCCCAAATGCGCCTATATAGAATAATTGGAAAAGTACAACACCATAATACCTAAATTACATGGTAGCACAAAGTTTCAAAATAATATAATTTACAGTACCAATAAAAATCTTGAATACACTATTTTCTTTTAATTTATAATTGTATATAAAATGTATATACATGTGTCCACACCCTCTTACATAAAGATAGGTTTGCGATGTTAATGGACCTACATATTACACAAGTCATAAGTGTGCGGTCCACAATGATACCTCACATTGTCCTATATGGTCACAGGCCACAGAAAAAGATGACGTCCATTGGTTTAGGATGTATTGGAATTTAAAAGGGTCAATAAAATCAAATCAGATTATATTTAAAGTACTTTTTATTATCAAAATAAAAATATAATAATAGTTTTCAGAATGGCACAATGAACACTTACATAATTATGGAGAAAATAAATTTATTTGAACGTTTATAATGGGTTTTTCAATAAGAATGATATGATTTTTAAACGATATGGTAACCATGATAATAAAGTTATACCTGTCACTAGTTGTCATGTATGTTCAGTGTACTCTAACAATTTATTATGGGTAAATACGCGCTTCGAGAACGTTTGGTTATCAAAAGATTTGTGAATACTTATCGCGTACTTCTCGAAAAATTTGGCCTAAATAATCGTCCTACTTTGTCGTCGCATGATTGTAAAAGCACCAGTAAGACGTCGAAATGCCAGAACTGTTGGCAATATTGCTGCTGTAAGACCTAGTGTTGCAGAGAATCCAAAATTAGCAGTTCCTCGTCGTGCTCAACAGTTAAAAAGATGATGACTTGGCGGATTTTGCAAAATGATTTGAAATTTACATCCGTATGATCGTTTTGAACTAAAACCACTGGATGATCGTGGGTAGCAAGAATTTGTTTAGAGTTTAGAGCAATTTGAAAGGGATCCTAATTTTGCGAAACAAAATATCTTTTCAGATAAAGCTCATCTTTGGATATGTTAACAAGCAAAATTGCCGTCTTTGGTGAAAACAATCCACAACAGATTCACGAGAAGCCTTTGTATCCGCTAAAGATAACTGTGTGATTTATGGGATGATGGCATCATCGAACTATTTTTTTTCCAAAATAAGGTAGGACATGCACTTAGTGACTGATAAATGATACCGACAGATGTTAAGAATTTTTTTGTGGCCAAATTTAGATGCACTTGATTTGGAGGATATGTGGTTCCTGCAAGACGGTGCCACATGCCATACTGCTCATGAAACTGTCGACGTATTGCAAAAAAAATTTGACAAAATGATAATTTCAAGGAATCAAGGAATGCAACTGCTCAGTGACCTCCAAGAATTTGTGATTTAACTCCTTTAGATTACTCCTTTTGGGGCTATTTGAAATAGAAGGCCTATGCAAACAGACCACAAACACTTGATGCATTAATATTGAACATTGAACGCTGTATTCGTCAGATAACGCCCGATTTATTGCACAATCATCATCGAAAATTGAGTTCGTCGAAATCGCTCGCCTAGACAAAGTCGAGGTGGACATTTAAACAATGTGTTATTCAAAACATAAATGTTATTAACTGTACTTAAGATAATATAAAAAGTTGTAACTGAAATAATTTTAATTTTATTTCATTTTAAAATCATATCGTTTTTATTGAAAAATCCAATCTCAAACTTGAAACGTTTATAGAATGCATATTTGACTCAATGGTTATATTTTGGGCTTCAATATTTTAATTTCCAGATTTCCTATCACGTTTTATACAGTAAAACCTTGTCGTTCGAGGTCTCAAATTTTTTCCAGTCAAATTTGCTATTCTGCATAACTAGAAATAGGTATAAACCCTTATCTTAATTCATGAATTTATCGGGATAGTATAATCATATAAATATATAAATTTTATTAAACTCTTTGCATGTTTATTTAAATTTTTAACAAGTAAAAATCGGAAAATTGTAACCTCAAAATACAAAGCTTCTGCAGTGGATTTATTTGTAAAAACACGTAAAAATTCAATACACATACAAATGTAGAATCGTTGACTGTTTTTGAATCGATACACATAACATAAGTGAATACTGTTTCTCATATCTGCATACTTAACTTAATTGAAACACTAATATGACTTCACGGATTTGCGTTTAGCGGGTAATCTTCTGGATCCTATATACCGCGAACAGCAAGGTTTTACTGTATGAATAGACCAGTTGCTTTTAATATTGGAGATTTTGTAAATTAATGAAATATAAAATCGAACATGAATTTATAAACTCATTTTAGTTAAAGCAAGTTGCATTTTAAGGTTGCTTCTTAATTCAAACACAAGAAAATGATAGCTAACCTTAGAATTAAATTAAAATAGATATTTATAGTTGAATGGAGTAGGCTTCATGATATTTTAAATTGTTTATCTGGTATATGAATTTGATCTTAAGCAAATAATTAAACCAACTTAGCGGTGTCTAGGATATATTTGATTGCTTTCAAATTTTTCAAAGGAACTGGTTCTTGTTAAAATCATAAAAAAGATAGGAAACCGTTGAATTGAAATAGTTCATACGATCTAAATAAAATGTACTTTATCTATGGCAATTTTATGTGAAACTCATTATATCCTACAAATTTAGTTATCAGAACCACTTAATTTTTACAAAATGTTATATTTACACATTTGATTGCTGCAGCTGTTATTTTTACTATAACAAATCTATACATATAACAATGTGTTTTTATCTTGTGGTACCAAGATCTTTATTTCATTGTTTCTTAATAGAAGTTATATTGTTTTAAGATGCACCGCTGCCAAGTTGGGCTACTAAAATATCGGGTCTTGCAACTCTATTCGGGCGCCCCCTATATGAATTTTTTTTAAACTAAAATTGTATATGTTGATAGAATCACAAGTTGTTTCTTAATAATTATAAAATTAAATTACACAATAACTTTGTGTAAATTTGCGTTATAACATAGATATTCAGACTAATCTTGCCGCATTGTAATTTAGTTATCTTCTAGAATTTTTAACGATGATTATGAGTATTTTTTTGCCAAAAAAGGATTAATACGATCTCTACATATCTTTTCAAAATGCAGAAGGGGCCTTAAAAGAAAAATATGATAAACATGAGAACAAAAAGCTATCAATACAAGAAAAATAAGTGGACAAAAAAAACCAGCCGCACCGACAGCTATTTTAGCACAAAGAAGAAGGCAATAAAGCAGATGAAATAGCCTAGTGTCTTAAAATGTATTGAAGCAAAATGTTTAACCACAGAGGAATATACTGACTAGTTTTATGTATAACATTAAATCAATAACATAAATATCTTATAATGAGTCACATTCAAAATGAGGGTGACAATGTTTACGATAGAAAAACAAATTAAAAGAACTGGTAAATCGGGACCTATCTATGCATAATATGCATAGTACCTATGCACAACAAAGCGTGGTGAACCCTATCATCTGAATAGGGCATCTGCACGTGACGTCACAATTTTCAAGGTCGTTGTTTGGAGGTAAAACACAGTATAACCTTATATTTATTCCAACTTATTATTAAATATTTGAGTTATTTGTATTATAAAATGCCTAATTATTGTATGGCAGTAAACTGTGGCAGTAATTCTGCAAGGGACAACGTTAGTTTTTTAGAATTCCTTCTGAATTCGACATACATAAACAATTTAACCAATTAACATCTGAGAGACAAAAAACTTGGATGAATAGTTTAAAAAGAGCTGACCTTACAGAGCCCAGAATTAAATTTGGAAGAATATGTTCAAACCATTTTACTTCAGAATATATATTTATTGCAAGCAATTATTAATAAAAGAACAAAAATTATACCTGCAAATTTGTACGAGCAAAATAATCCGGATTGGATCCCCACTGTGAATATGGGTTATACATCTGGTACTTCATCAAAAGAATCAAGAAAAGATAGATATGTGAGGATAAAAAGGTGAAAAATATTAAATGAAGAAGAAGAGGTTTGAATACATATTGTTCAGAGTATTCTTGAAGGTATCTTAGATGACGTATTATATGAAATTCATCTCCAAAAGTACACAAAACAAGGCCAAATCAGAAAGCGTAAAAATTGTTTTAAAGAGAACCGAAAGGCAGGCTCAAAGATAGCTGCAAATAAAGGGAAACATTTTGTACAACCAGGGTGCGGTATGTCATGTAAGAAAAAATGCAGTAGAAGCATAGAAAGACGGCGATTGGAAATTAATAAACAATTTTGGGACTTGTCAAGACATGATCAAAGAAATTTTGTTTTCAATTGTGTTTCAAATGTGGACGTAAAAAGAAAAACAACAGAACAAGAATCTAGAAGAAAAAGAACTCTACAATATGCCCTTACAAACAAAAATGGTCAGAAACATCCAGTATGTAAAACTTTCTTTTTGCGTACTTTGGGATTCAAGGCAAACAACGATAAGATAATACGGAATATTTTGTCTCAAAAAGAGTCTATAACTGCAAAACCAGATGGTCGTAAATCAAACGGAAAAAGAAAAATAGATCGTGACTTAATAATTCAACATATAGAATCTTTTGGCCCTCAGATTTCACATTATCACAGGGTTTCGTAAATATCTTCCCAGCGATATAACCATTAGACTCATGTACAACAAATTTAAGGATAAATATCCGGACGCATCCTTTTCATATTATTTGTGAGGTAGTTGCCAGCTTAAAAATATCATTTACTAAGCTTGGACATGAAGAGTGTTGATCGTGTGAAATTTTTAAAAAACATAACGTTGCCCATAAAAAAGATAGTTTAGATCCTGAATGTAAACAATGTAATTTGATACATGATGATTTTCCGGGTTGTTATGCCTCGGTAACTGGTAGCTGCCAGAAGTTACCAGTTACCGAGGTCACGGCATAACAACCCGGAAAATCACCATGTATCAAATTACAACACTGGCCGTGAAAGCCTAAAAACCACTGTAAACAATGTAATGAATGGAAACTTCACCATCAAAAATACGAGTATAAGACGGCAAGGAGTATGTATCAAATAGATGCTGAA
The DNA here is from genome assembly GCA_025584915.1 of Monochamus saltuarius. Lineage (NCBI taxonomy): Eukaryota > Metazoa > Arthropoda > Insecta > Coleoptera > Cerambycidae > Monochamus > Monochamus saltuarius. The sequence goes on from CM046729.1 coordinate 15,230,037, forward strand.
AATCAGAAGCCAACAAATATTAGTATAACGGCTGATTGGCAAAAGGTAATTAACTGAAAATACTTTATATTACAATATTATTTTGTAACTCATATAATTTTCAGATAGTAATGCTGCCTACATGTGATACTTTTAAGGAAATTATATTCATGCCAAGATTAGTTGCATACAACGAGAGCTTTGTTCTGCCGGAAGAAAAAGTAAAATTCCTTCTACGGCCGTGGTATGGCATGATGCCACACAAGGACGATCTAAGGAGAATATAATCAGTGCATTTTATCAGTACTTTTTATCAATCCGAGAAATATAATTCGTAACATTATGGGTTGATAACTGTTCGGCCCAAAATAAAAATTGGTGTCTTTTTTCCTTTTTTTTTATTTTGTAAACAGTCCAGAAACATCATTAAAAAGATTAAATATAAGATATTTTGAAACTGAACACTCATTTATGGCCGCAGATAACTTTCACCATCAAGTAGAAAATTCTTTGAAAAAGAAAGGCAAGATTTGACTTCAATGATTATGTGGAAGCAATTCGTAATTCAACAAAGAGTATTAGAAATGAATTTAGACAACTTTTATTTATGGAAAGACCATGCTTCTCAGTGTAAGCTAAAGAAAACTGAACCTAGGCCATATTTAAATGGTATGGTAGAAGTTATTGTTAATAGGGGCAGCCGAAACTTAATGTACAGAAACTCATTCACCGATGCCGAAATAGAACTAAATTTTTTGAATTTCAAACCACAAAAACAAGGTAAGATGAATCACTAAGGGAAAAATCACTAAGGGTTAAAATGTGGTTTGTTTTTAGGCATTTGCAAACCAACACTGGGAACAGTCAAATCTAAAGGCATAACCAGTGCTAAAAAACAGCAGATTTTGAATAAGTTACCAGGCATTCTTCCAAAAACCCGCATGCCATTTTGGGAAAATTTGCCAGAGAATGACAGAATAGAAAGTGATACAATAAGTGATGATGACTTATAATTAGACATGAAATTAGACATAAAATGTATTATAATAATTATAAATAAACTGTTTGAATGTCCATTCATTTATCATAAAAAAATTGCCACATTTAGATACGAAATATTAGGAGAAAAAGGCGTAACTAACAAAAGTCAAATTTAGAATAAAAATTTTAATAAGGCGTACATATTACAGGGAACTATAAAGGAAATGCTGCAGTTGGTATGAAATTTACAGTTTTCTAATGTATTCTACAGTACGGCAAATGTTATAAGAGTCAACTTCATTTTCCTCAAAACTATTAAATGTGTATGTGTATGTGTTTAACACGGCAGCATATGTATTAGTTGTATTTAGTGGCCTATTTCAGGACTTATTTTTTCTCATTCTGCAGATACGTACTTTTGGAAAACTTTGTTTAAAACTGGCATATATTTCTGGTATTTACGAATTCAACTGTTGTCAGTAATACTTTTTTGTGAAAAGTTTCCGTCGCTAGTAGAGGGCGCCACTTGTGGCACATCATGTTTCTTTAAATGGCAGAACTTTTTTGCATCTTAATGTATCCATCTGACTATCGATTCTCCTACCTGTTTTATTTGAAAAAGGTATACCTTGCTGAAGTAGGTAGGCGTAACCATTTTTGAAATAACCCTATTTGAAATGCTCAATGCACCGAGTAAAAACTGTTTTAGTTTCAGGTAAAGTGTCTTTTCTCCTGAAAACACAGCAAAATGTTACTTGTAAACAGTATTCAGAATCGTAAATTATGGAGACGTGCAAAATTTCAAGAAGATCGACGAGGTTTGATGAAACCATTTTTCAACAAAGCAGGCAGATTTTTTTTTTAATTTTGCACATCTCCATAATTTACTGTTCTGAACAACTTTTAAGTAACATTTTGCTGTATTTTCAGTAGAAAGGCACTTTAACTGAAACGATAACAGTTTTCAATTGGCGCACTGAATATTTCAAATAAGATCATTTCGAAATCTGTTACTCCTAAAGACTTCAATAAGGTATACCTTTTTCAGATATAATTAGGTAGGAGAATCGATAGTTTCAATAGTCAGATGGATGCAATAAGCAGCAAAAAAGTTCTGTTATTTAAAAAAATACATGATGTGCCATAAGTGGCGCCCTCTACTAGTGACGTCAAAATTAGAAACATGTTTGATTTGCTCGTTCGCAAAAACCCCCGATTAGAATATAATAGAATATAGAGTAGTCCATCTCACTTAATTTACCACGCCAGCTGTTCTTTATGTTATGAGAGAGGTGATCCAATTACAAAACAATATTTTTAATATGTAATACATGATTTGTATAAGCTAATGGAGTCTCTTACAGTCCTTATCAATTGTTATATCTTTACCAATAAAAATAATCTTTTCCAATTTTTTTACACCACCTTTCTTTAAGAATGGAGATATAAGACACTGCAATTATTTTCAGTTCTTGATTGACTTATTCTAAAGACTCGAATTTGGCGAATAAGTTAGTCAATTTACCAAACACGTGAGAAGGCGCCCAAATATTCAGATAATTTTTCAGAAATTGAAAATATTTTCTATCTTTCTATACTTAATATATTCAAATGAGAAATATCAGACAAACTGACTTAAGAACGGTTGATTAATAATAATAGAAATATCTTTTGTATCCTTCTATTGTGAAACTAGATAATGTACTTTTGAAATATAATTAATTATTTCTTAACTTATTTAACAACAATGGCAGCAATGCATCATGTTTACAGTCACTCATCATTTTTAACATACTGTTCTTTATTTTTCGAAAATAAATATAAATTACACGCAAAACGATTAAAACATACCTTCCCTTGATTTACGCTTCTGTGAATTCTAGATGGAAGAGACACTTTTATGTATAGAGCTGTTTGTTCCAGTCTTCTGTTTTGGAATTTAACAAATATATATTTTCAGCCATTTTGGAACCTGTAAATAAAATTTAATTATAAATTAAAATAACTCGAAGACTTTGTACCAATAAATTTATGCTGTGCAAATATTCACAAAAAACTTTTAAGTCTTTTTCAATTTCTACTTTATTTTTACATATCCGTACTCATCCAATGAAAATTTACAAGACAAGGTGATATCCAGTTATTTACGCATTAACTTATTTCTGCAAAATAGTATAATATATTAATTTTTAAACTAAGATGGACTAGAAAACATCAAAGTTATCATTGATTTAAATTATATTATTATAAGCGTAGAAAATTAATTTGAATTTTATATAGTTTAACCTTCATAAACCCGAGCGGGGTACAGCTGTACCCCAGACATGAATTTTTGGGTATATTTTCTAAAATAATTTTTTTTACTTAATTTCCTTCGAGCTATGTTCCTTAAATATACATCTAAATTGGTATACAAAATTTTGAATAAATTGCTTTTTATTGTAACTAATTATAGAGAGCTTTGTTGCTTAGGGCAACGTATGTGCAGAACATTCAAAAAATATAACAGTTTGTAACAAGTGTGATAATTAAATCATTATTTAAAATGTCACTAAAATGCTTCTTTTTTTCATAATTATTTTTTTTTATTGTTTCTAATCATTTCATATTATTTTTTCAAAAAGTGTTTACTCATTTATCAATGCTGACAACTTTTTTATGTAAAAATATATTTTTTTATAAGCAGAATGTGTTTTATTTTTAATATTCCCTAATTATAACATTAAAAAAATAATAATAAGCCAAAAAAAATGTTGGGGTACATTTGAACCCCACTCGGTATTTAATGTAAGTTTTTGACCACGGGTTTATGAAGGTTAATCATATATTTCAAATAAATTATCTACCCATATAGTATAAATAAAATTTTAGTACAATATATTATTATGAAACTTACGCAGTACAAAATGCTAAAACTTTTGTGCACAGACAATCACCTCTTACAACAACGTTTCAACACAAACTGACCAAATATCCAAATAAAATGGCTGACGGCAATAGCAAATCTCTCTTTTTCTTCAATTTACTCCCTATTCAATACCTTGAGGTAGGGGTATAATAAGCCCATTTCGTCATAATTTGTCGGCAATACTTCAAATCAGGTAAATATAATTTGGTGATTTACAAATAGTTATTATGACTCTTAGACCTGGTCCGAACAAAAGAGTAAACTATCAAACCGTAAACAAATCATAAACATAAAATTTGTTTAAACGGCTTATCTGGGAATTCCCTGTACCTGATTACATTTGTTGGAAATCCTAATGGTACGTAACATGGAAAATTAAAAAAAAAAAACAACAATTGTATCGTGTCATAAATGAGACGAATGGAAATACCTAATCATTGACCAGATTCGCCATTTGTTAAAAAACCACAAGTAAATTTTTAATTTTATACTGCAGTATGCACCTTTCTAATTTTATATTACTCTCAGCCATGTATCACTAATGCGATTTGTAATATGTTTAAACCAATATAATTTTCAGTCTGGATTTTTTCTATGAAACGCGTTTTGCATTTAAAAAGGTATGCTAAAGAAGAAGCTCTTCCTAGCATTTCATAAGCTCTTGGGATTTATGGATAAATTAAATTTAGCATAATACCTTTAAAATAATACAAAAGTAATAAAAAGTGTTGAATTAAAATTAAATAAAATTTTGAAAAATAAATGATTAAACTTACATAGGCCAAAGTACTGAATTATTTGTGAATACACTATCACCTACCATAGCAACGCTTAAGGCTTACGGTGAGCGCTCGATCAAAAGGGATATAGTTTTCGCTCAGTAACTCAAAATTCATTTAAAAAAAAAAATAATTTTACACTTTTTCAAAATTTCAAAACACAGCGCCGACGCAAAATAATATTTATAGTCTATTAAAAAAACCCGCATATTTTTATCATTATCCGTTAAGGAGCTACTGAGCGAAAACTACGGGTTTGTTCCAACACAGCAAGAATCGATTCCGAACCGTCCAGAATTAGTCAGTCAGTTCAGTTGTTAATGTACTCTAGGCGAATGCGGCGTAAGACGGTGTTGGTCAAACATTTCTCACGGTTCTGAACCAGTTCTTAACGGTTTTTGGAACAGATCTTATATATCGTTTGATAGAGCGCTCACCGTAAGCCTTAAACACAAACTGACCCAATCCCAATACAATGACCCATGCTGCTGACAGAGCCTAAGCAGATGGCGCTAGGATGGATGTACGAAGAAGTCAAACTAAAAATGTATGTAGGAATGTAAGTCTTAGAAAATTCCGTGAAATAATAATATAAAATTATGACATTACAAGTACAAATAAGAAAAAGATAAAATTCTAATCTTTTTGGAGTAGACAAATTTGTGTCCGCAAGTTCAATTTATTTTTCAAAATTTGTGGTAGGTACCTTGAATTTTAACATTTTTACGTTACTTGTGATATGAAGATATATTTATCTAAATATGTGTGCATTTGTTTTTGATGTTAAGTATATAAATACTACTTTCGAGAGGTGTGCCACAGTTAACTTTTGGTGTAAATAAAAAGTGACCTAAAAAGGCATATAAATTATTTAGTGAACCGTATAATATATTAATCACAAAAATTGTGAGCAGTCCTTATCAAATAACGAAAAGTATACCAAAGTATTTCTGCAAATACAGACGTTTCTAATATTATTCCTAAAATTTACTGAAAGTAAAGTAGTATAACTTAAAAGCATTTCAGTAATAAAGTTATAAAAATAGTAACACGATTACGCAAGAGAGTTTATTAATTCTTGAAAATGTGGAAGGTCTGAATTATATCTAAAAAGTGCAAAAGGTATGTAAAAAAGTCTAACAATTACTGAAATGATCAGTATATCCAAAAATTTAAAAATATATTACTAATAATCTAGCTAAATTTATACAAAAAAATCATACCTAGTTCTCTGTAACTCTGTAAATTCGAACATTCAACCACAATAGATGAGATATGATACATTTCTGCGTTTTTATGATTGCTTCCTTAGGTCAGTCAAATATCTAACTATAAAAGTATTATATCGACAACGTCAAAAGTAATATTAATCTGCCGACAAATTATAATGAAGACATGACATGACATCCACATACTTTAACCAAATAATCTACCCTTTACGTAATCGTTTTTTTATATACATTTTCTTTATTTGGTATTAACAATATTGTATTGATAGTTTAGCAATTAATAAAAAGTTAATTATGTAGTATGGTCAGAAAATCATTTTTCTCTCACACAGAAAGACGAAAATATTTCATTTGGATTCCGGATGCAATCAAAATGTATATATATGGCTGTACGTAACGATCTGTCATCGATAGTGATTTGGTTTATGATTGGCTGCGCCGTAAGCATTGTCCTCATGGACGTGAAATTCGCGAAAATTCACGCGAATTATTTAATGGCGGGAAAATTGTTAACTTTTAGCGAATTTTGCCAACTGTAATATATTCTATCATTTGCATCATAAAACTGTCATTGACTGTCATGGTAGAGTGTCAGAAGCTAAAGTTAAACTTAGTAACCCACATAATGATAAAATTAGTGATAACGTTCATGTTTTGCGAAATTCGCGAACAGTTGTCACTTTCCGACATTAATAATTTAAAACAAAATCTGCGAAATCGTGAGAACTTTCGCTAATTTCACGTCCATGAGGACAAGGCTTAATGTAAAATTATTTCCACTCGGTAGATGTTCTGCGCTGGACAAATGGCACAGATAATGAAGTTTGAGTTGAGATAATATTTATAGAAGACATAAATAAACTGTTTTTTTGGTTAGTAGTTTTTAAACATCAAAAGTAAGTCGTCTAGAGATGTTTGTGAGCAAAAAATGAGCTTTGCTTCAAGTACTTGGTGACGTTAGATGCAGCCATTGATATTCATTCCGCGATCACTGTTTAGTGGTTTTATGTTGGTTTTCTCTTACTTCCTTAATTTTGGCTGTTTTAATGTGGCGTACTTTGATAATAGGCGGCATTGAAATCACCCACTTGAGAGACCAGTGATCAGCGGTAGATATTGCAAGAGATAGAGAAAGAAAGTCAGAGAAAATAAAATAAATTGTTTCTATTCTATGGTAAACCATACATCGATAAAATAGAAATTAAACCATAGAATTCCATGAAAAGCGAGTTTATTTCGACTTATATTTTACTATATGTACCATACAACTAAATATTTATAAAAGCAAAAGTTTTTCCTACCTTGAAAAAGGCAACATATTAATTTTTAGCCATAAAAAATTGTACTTTTTCAGAATTTGTTACTTTTGCGCTTGCGACTGTTACTTTTTATAAAAGAGCTCTGGCAACACTGCTCTAAGGACTAAAGTCCCAGCCAGAGTTGAATTACACCTACAGTACCTACCCATATATTCTTTATTATTATCTTTTATAAATCGAACCGAAGCAGGTGTTAAGAAGAAAAGCATATAAAATCTACCTGAACTGAAATATTTATGTTTACTTTAGCATTATTTAGTAGAATAACGTTTAGAATCATTTTTACAATTTATTTTTATCACTTTAGGGTTTATAACACCTTGCATTAGAACTAATAAATGTTGCTATAAATTATTTAAAATTAGCCAATGAAGGCATTTTTCACAGATTTGTGGAATGCGAAGAAAAATAAAAAATGTTTGAATGAACATTTTACGAACGCTGAATGAAAATGAAGAGAAAATGGAAAATTTTAAACACCGTAACAATATTAAGAATAAGAAAATAACAAACAAAGAACTTGAAACAGTCGATACCTCTACCTAGAATTTGCAGACACTTTTTCGCATTGTTTTACCTCAAGACGAGGGCTGTGAATTTTGAAAAATATGTAATAACTAAAGACTCGATTTTATACAATTGCATATTTTGCATATATGTATCTTCAAATTTGGTCATATAATGCATATGTAGGATTTCTTTGCATATTTACGTTATTTTTTCTATTTTGGAAAGTAGAAATAAAGAAATTTTGTTGTCATTTACTTATCATGGGCATTCGGACAGGTAGGTAGTTTAATAAAGCCATAAAAGTTTAAACCCAATAATAATAATAATAACGTTATCCTTTCACTAGTTAATGTTTATTATACTCTAACAATTTATTAAGGCTAACGGTAAAACACATGATCAAGTTTTGTTAAAACTAGATATATCGCTGCGCAGAGTAAGATTATGTTGACGAGTTGTGACAAAACGCTGAAATATGTGCTGCATAGAGGCTAATTCATTTGGGATGGAGACAAAACGAGAGATACACTGAAATAAAGGTATCACAACTCTATTAATGGAGTAAAATCGGTTCTCAATTATGCCGTTTTTTTTTTAAATAAAGATATAGCTAAATTAAATATTTACCATTTTGTAGAGGGACAATTTGGGCATCTGAAATGGACTTCTATAACAACTCTTTTCAGTAGGGTTTAACTTTATAAAATCAAATTGTCGGTGCTTCAGACGTTATTTGACAATTATGTTTTACGAAGCATATATCGCGTTTGTAAATCAACGATTCAAGTTATGTTCATAATTTTTTCACAACATATATAAAAAACTACAGCGCTTCTAATGGTACACAACAATTTTTGATAACTTAAAGCCTTTTCGAAAAAATTTGTTCCAAAGTCGATACCAGCAAATTTGTGCATTAAAAACTTTGCTATGCGGAGAACTACATTAATTATTGGAAATAGAACTATAGTTATATCGAGACAAATGTAAGTAGTCAGAAGTATGAAAAAGTTTTTTAAAAAAGTTTACTTCGCTACGTGTTACGGTTTTCAAAAAATTGAATTTTACATATGCTCGTGTTTCGTGTGCAAGCTAAGTTTATACTTGGGGTGCAGTATACGTTTTCAGAATAGGACAATGCATTCATTCGGAAAGTCAGAAACATCTATATTTTCCATAATTTTTATGTCGAATAAGATTAAATTTTTGTTTTTTATGCTCGTATTTTTTTAATACAGAAAACTTTTCGTAGATCATAGAATATTCATAAATGTATATTTATTTATGTCTAAAATGGAAAATATAAAGACTATGTATGGATTATTGAAGTAAACAGGCCAGTTAGATTAGATCAAACATTGAAAACATATACCTTTGTTTTGTTAATATTTGTACTTTCCAAAATACATAATATGTGGCGTACATTGTTCTTAATTATAAAGATATAACACTGGCTGAATATTGACGTATTCTTAAAACAATGTCTTCTACAGACATATAATAATAATATCTCTACCCCTCATTCTAATCACGAGGATTAGCCCAGAAGTCGAAGACTTGTGCGGAAGAGGGGGCGGCATATTAATATTAAGCAGGCCGCATTTGCATATAATTTTAAATATTTAATAACTGGATAATGTAGGTGTTAGCAAATAATAGTAATGACACCTGGGTATTTTCAAAGACACCGAAGTAAAACAAACAAACAAACGGTAATTATTTACAACAGCGTAAACCTGTCCAATCTTAACAAAAAAATTCCTACCCCCCTATTTTCGAGGGTGCTGATCACGAATCTGAAGTCAGATTTCGGTACTCGCATGTAGTTTTCGAAAAAAATTTTTTTCAAAATTATAACCTCTATTTATACATTACATTAGGTTGAAATTGCAATGTACATCTCTGCCGTCTTCATTTCATGACGTCACACTGTTGTCAAAATATATAGGAGTTATATTGCAATTTGAACCTAATGTAATGTATACATAGAGGTTACAATTTTGAATTTTTTTTTGGAAAACTACATGCTAGCGCCGAAATCTGACTTCATATTCGTGATCAGCACCTCGAAAATAGGGGGTAGGAATTTTTGTTAAGATTGAGAGGTTTACGCTAATGTAAATAATTACCAAACAAACAAACAGCTTATTCCTATAACAAAATTTCCTTGATAATAAAAATTGTTCAATATTTATAATTAAGTGTATGAAAATAATTGTTAATGTGGAGTTAGGATAGCTACAAATGCGTGTCTTACAAACGCAAACAATTTTCACTGCGGAAAATACGGCGATATAAGCGGTTCTTAATTTTATTTATGTTAAAAACTTTTTTCATAAAGTTGTGTGAAAATCGAAGTACTTACTACTTAAACATGTAGTTTTAAAGGAAACAAAATCCATTTTTAATTGTTTTCCCATAAATACTCAAGTAGTTAATTTATATTTACAATGTTATCAAGTATACTATAGAAATGAATAAAATGTTAAAATAATGCATTGCATGTTTTTACTGAAAAAATATATTTTATTGTGGTATTTATTTTATTAAACTCTTTTGTAGTTTTCGAAAAATAAAAGTAGGTAATGATATTTTGGGACATAAGGCATTTCAGACATATTTTTATTGTTGATTTTTTTTGGAAAACATAATTCCTAATAGTTAATTATTTATAAAAATTCTTAAAATAGAAAAATGAACAGAATGCTTTGTATATGCTTGTAAACAGTGATTTTTTTTATTTTTCTTCGGTTTTGGGATAACTGTTGATCGACATTTTTTACTTTCGAACACCATATTTTATCATCAAGTTGGACTACAGTTTGTAATATCTCAAGACAAGCAACATTTTTTTAAAATCAAGAATGTTTTATTAAATAATCGACAATAAAATAGTTGACCAGAATGCGTTACCCCATCTGGAACGACACTTTCTAACAAAAAATATCGCTTTTAACAGTTGGATCCAAAATAGTTTCACTAATTACGATGCTTAGTTTTTTGTTCCTTTCGTACTAAAATATAAATACTTTCACGTGACATAGGGCTCAACTTATATCACAAAATATGAAATAGAGATAATTTCATTTGTAGAATAAAATGCGTTTGGTACATTTTTTCTTTCTATGTGTATTTCTACTAAGCTTGGATTTGCAACAAATAGTATATTATTATTTATTGAATTGCTGAGAAGGAAACCATCGATGCCATGTAAAAAAATATTATGCAACAAAAATAAAATTTGATAAAACCACTTTTTACTGCATTAGAAAGGTATTTTAAGATAATATAAATCAAATCTCTTACAATTCCTAGCAATGAAGTCATATGTATGCTCTCTGATACCAAATAGCTTAAGTCCACAGAATAGTTAGTTTCACACAATATTATTAATACCTAAAAATATATAAAAACAAAACCATATTTCAATAACATTTTTATATATTCCATAAATCTCAACTACCCGTTTGCATTCCACATTTTTTAAATATTTATTAAAATATGAATTATTTTTAATGAATACGTCTATTTAGCAATGTCTTAGCTGGTGTCTATTATTCAGTAGGCAGACACAGAATATTATATTAAAAATAATCTATATTTCTGTATTTGAAAGACATTATATTTTTAGTTTCAAGATTTAACAAATTCGTAATTATAATAAAGCTATTAAACTACAATACGTAACCATTTCTCTTAGTCTTTTATAAAATTTGTGGCGTGACAGTAGTTTTATTATATTTTTTCGGTTTTCGTTCGGTAACTACATATATAGTAAAATATGTTATTCTATTTTTTATATACAAATATTATTTTACATCGAGTGAAAAATTTTAAATAAAAAAATAATTTTACATTATTTCAAAATTTAAAAAAACAGCGTTGATGTAAAATAATATTTGTAGTCTATTAAAAAACCGCATATTTTGATCATTTTCAGTTGAGCAGTTATTAAGCGATAACTATATCCTGTTTGATAGAGCATTTACCGTTAGCCTGAATCACTTCTCTTAGTGTTGGACATATAGAATCTATAGTTTTTTTCTCATATATTTTCAGGTATTAACAATATTGTGTGAAACTAACTACTCAGTGGACAAAAGCCCCAACCTGCGCTTGAATTACATCCACAATATCTACCCAGATATTCTTTATTATTAGCTTTTGTAACATTTTTTACTGTTTAAGAAAGGTATTTTAAGCTAATATGTATCAAATCTCCTACAATTACTATCAATGAAGTCATATGTATGTTCTCTGATACCAAACATCTAGGTATGCTAATGAACATCCACAGACAAAACTCTATTCAATAATTATCTAAAATATTTAATATATTTACTAACCTCTGGAGTGGGAACTCGAAATTCAACCACAATAATTGAGATCTCACTTATTTCTGCGTTTTATTTTGGATCGCTTCATCTTTATAGTTAGATATTTGACTCAAGTTAAAGGAGGCCACCTGATTCACCCTTCATCTTTATAGTTAGATATTTGACTCAAGTTAAAGGAGGCCACCTGATGAAGCGATCCAAAATAAAACGCAGAAATAAGTGAGATCTCAATTATTGTGGTTGAATTTCGAGACTCCAGAGGTTAGTAAATATATTAAATTTTTTAGATAATTATTGAATAGAGTTTTGTCTGTGGATGTTCATTAGCATACCTAGATGTTTGGTATCAGAGAACATACATATGACTTCATTGATAGGAATTGTAGGAGATTTGATACATATTAGCTTAAAATACCTTTCTTAAACAGTAAAAAATGTTACAAAAGCTAATAATAAGGAATATATGGGTAGATATTGTGTGTGTAATTCAACGCAGGTTGGGGCTTTTGTCCACTGAGTAGTTAGTTTCACACAATATTGTTAATACCGGAAAATATATGGTAAGAAAAAAAACTATACATAAAATGTAAATTTTTTTATTAATTTTTATTTATTTTAGTAGGTTGTTATGATATTCATTGACAGTTAATCAGTTTGACGTTGTCGATATTTCATTTTGACATTCAATTTCAAATAATTTTAATTTATTGGTATAATCATCTTTATAGTTAGATATTTGACTCAAGTTAAAGGAGGCCACCTGATGAAGCGATCCAAAATAAAACGCAGAAATAAGTGAGATCTCAATTATTGTGGTTGAATTTCGAGTTCCCACTCCAGAGGTTAGTAAATATATTAATTTTTTTCGATAATTATTGAATAGAGTTTTGTCTGTGGATGTTCATTAGCATACCTAGATGTTTGGTATCAGAGAACATACATATGACTTCATTGATAGGAATTGTAGGAGATTTGATACATATTAGCTTAAAATACCTTTCTTAAACAGTAAAAATATAGAATCTAATGTGATCGTATCTTTTCTCAAGGCCACCGCAAGGTGGCAGCATTTTACTGCTAAGAAGTATTTATTTAGTTTTCGCTCAGTAACTCCTCAAGGGATAAAGATAAAAATATGCGGTTTTTTTAATAGACTACAAATATTATTTTACATCGACGATGTGTTTTGAAATTTCGTAAAAGAGCAAAATTCATTTTAAAAAAAATATTTTACATTTTTTCATTCAATTTTAACTCTATTTCAATACATTTATACTAATTTTTTTTACCAAATACTTCTACAATGTAATTTTGATAACAGCGTCTTTGATTTGACAGGTTCTTTCTAATGAATAATATAGTTAAAAGCTCCTAGAGTTAAATTAAATTAATTTATTACAAATAAGTTAAATAGAAAGTTAAGTTTAGAGGAATAGGTCCGTTCATCAACCTAGAAAAGGTCGAAACTACCTGCTATATAAAGCCAGAGAACTAAAATTTAATGACCATCCCAAAAGATCCGCACCCTCCGTCACTGGTCGACCGAGAAAGTCCAGACCCTTTGTAATTTGGTTCTATGACGATTTATGTCGGTACTCATAAATCTAGATCGTATCGTCATAAATAAAATACTAGGAAAACATATTTTTTCATTTGTTGGTCCTATAATAATGCCATTACTTAAAATCTCTTTCAGATGTTAGTTTATGATAAAAAAATATGAAAGGTTGGTAACTTGTTTCATCCCGCAATTTGATGACGGATTTTAAATTCTCAAACAATTTCAAGCTTATGCTCAGGGATGTCCCTACCAGTACAATCGTCTGAAAAATAGTACGTCAGTATTATATTCAGGTAAGATAGCCCCAGACACAAAATATATACAGGGTGGCCTAAACCAGTCCAGCAAGGTTTAGAGCTTTGAATGTAAAAATTGGCCCGCTAGGTCGCCCGATTTATCTCCCCTTGATTTCTTTTTGTGGGGACATCTAAAATCCAAAATTTACGCCACCCAGCCCGAATATTTAGAAGATTTACAGAACCGCATTACTAATGAATGCCAACAAATTACACCAGATATTCTTCACAATTTATATCAAACTAAAGAAACCAAACATGGAGAACGTCAATAAAACTACACTTTTTTGCTGCAACCCTGCAGTATTTTTGTAAGGGGCTGAAATAATCAACCCCTATATTTTCTTCTATATTTTTTTGATAAAATTTTTTCCATTTAAAAAATATGTCTAAAATGCCTCATTCATTACTAACTTTTTGATCTCTACAAATTTTTTCGAAAAGAAATTATAAGAAAAAATATCATAGGGGTTGATTATTTCAACACTTTACAAAAATACTTGGTTGAAAAATTTTCAAAAAATGTCGTTTTATTGATAGATAATGTTTAGCAAGTTTGGTGTCTTTAGTTTGATATACATGCAAGATAAAAAGGAAATACTATTTTTTTTTTAATTTTTGGAGACGTAACTTTTCAGAGAAGGGTTTTTGTGGTCGTATACTTGTCTATGACATGATTTTATTATTTTTGAGTTTTGGCGAGTTCTGTAATCTGACTATTTCTGTTTAGTGTTGAAGTTCAGCAGTTTTTTTTATTTCCATTTTCTAGAAGGACATGAGTCTGCCTGTAATCATGGTAGTCAAATAAAATTATATGAAAAAGAAGATACAGAAGTAGACTATATTGAAGCATTTACTAATCCGAGGAAAAGCTCTAATGTAGATGAGTACAATAATAATGAAACTTAAGAAAAGGCACCTTCTTGTAAAAAGAGAAAACCATTTTCATCAAAATTAAACATCAATAAAGAATTTATATGATATTTATATTTATGATAAATAAAGTATTCCGTTTTGTAAACTATGTCACAGTAACATAAGTGGAGGAAAATTTGACTTAAAACGCCATAAGAGATATCTACAAGTCATATGAAACGTATTAATGCATAAAGTAGACTCCAGTAGAAAAGCTTTTAATTTAAAGTAGTAAATCGACATTATTAATAAAAAGAGCTGAACTTAAATTTGTTATATAAAAATATATTTCCAGATTTTAATATTTGTACCAAAATATAAATTTAAAAAAAAAAACTACTCAGCTAGTAGTATGTGTTAGCCCACAAAAATGCCTTATAATAAATTTAAGATTCTAGAAATTGCAAATTGTTTGGATACCATAAGTGTAAATAATCCACACAATTTTGTGTGACTCAAGTCATACATAGTGGTGCTAGATGCAATGCATGTATCGAAGATGTTTCAAAAATCCTTAGTTACTCAAAAAGAAGTAGCAGAATTTAAAAAACATGTATTGATATTCTATATCGAGTTGTGTACAACAGATTTGATTTGATTTTAATAGTAAATATTTAAAATTTGCTAGATATAGAGACAATTAATATAGACTGTCAATTATTGGCTATCACGACCTCGCTAATTTTAGTAATGGTGTCCTTCAATTTTGGAATTGTGTCAAATTTAAAACATGGTTTCAATAAACCCGATGTTGTATGTATGTAATTTAAAGCAAATAGTTATTATTAAATTAATCTTACAATCCAAACATGTGTTGCAACATTAATTATTAAAAGTAAATTGAATGAATATACTAGAGGTGCTGTGGACTGGGAACCCCTGCAAGATATTTATAAATATCAAAAAGCTTCAGTAGAAGCTACAAACTGCTAACAAAATTATGTATTTTGTCAAGTAAAATTATATGAATTTTATATAAGTGGTTTAATTGTGTGTAATGTCTGAAACAATGAGAATGTTGTTCACATTTAACATTGAAAGGAATACACTGGTTTTAAGAAGTTTATTTTTAAGAAACTCATCTAGCTTATTTTTAGAAACGTCAACTGCCTGCAAGTTTGTGAAAAAAGTAATATACAAGTATTATAAAATTACTTTAGGACTATAAAAAACATTGAGCACCAAGAGTTTAATAGTTATTATCAAAACTCTGATGCTGTCTTTTTTATAAGTTTTTCAGAAAATAAAAAATATTTTATTACATATGTTAACAGATTAAATAATTAATAATTGTAAAATAAGTCGATTCAAATTTATAGATCGTGATAATCGTATTATAGGTGTACGTTTTGTCCATTTATTTAGAATAAAGCATTAGGTACAAAAATAGAAGAGTGTGCCCAAATATAATTTTTCCATAGTCCTTTTTATCTAGATCTGTGCAATAATTTGAATTTTAGAACAATTTTTTCTCGCTGCATTATAACATCCATATAAATAAACGAATACTTTACCATCACTACTACTGACCACTATTATATTCTTGATATAATATTTTTTTAATGTATTTTACAGGTAAATAACTGCTAAAATTTTTATCTCGATTTTTATTGTGCAGTGTCTTGTTTTTTAACTACATGTTGATGACTTTACGACAAAAAAAATGTTTGTTAATTAAAACATACTTATCTCTTAAAATATTTTCTATACAAGACTTGAAAAAATATTTTTTAAAAATGTAAATACAAATAATTTTCATATACAGGGTCTGTGAAAGGTTGGGAAATCTCGGAGCTCGAGATGCTGGTGACCAAGAAAAGTCGATTGAGCCAAATATGCCTTATCCGAATGTTGCTGGTTTCATAAATACAGGGCGTTCACTGCTAGAATTTTATTTTGAAATATCTCAATAACTTTGAAACCTGTCGGAGTATTAAAAAAAAAATTGGCACAATTATGTTTTTTGACAGTTAAAGCTGTAGCTAATAGGTATATGTTTTAACTTCAGTACCCTGTTACTTCTATTCCAATAATAGTAGGGAACAGTAATCATTTTGAATGCTCTATCTTCATATGAATTTTGAACCCACGTTATGAATCTGTAGATTTATGAGATCATTACTGGTGTTGAACGTAGGATCAATAACCCCAAAAGTATACATTTAAACAAGACTTTTTTATAATAATTACGTAAATGTTTTCTGTAAACGCGTTAACCATGAATAAAATAATTAGACATGGAAACCATTGCAAATACACATTTTCAAGAGAGGCTTGAAAAATAAACTGTATTTTATGATACAGAAGGAATAGAAGTAATAAAGTTACCAGCAATAAAAATATGAGCATATTTTATTAGAAATGGAAATATTTTCTTTAAATGTAATTAAGTATTTGACTACTGGGTGTATCGAAAACATTAAACTTCTCCAAAATAATAATAATTTCAGTTCTCTAATTTTATTGCTATACACCACAATCAAAGTACGAAGTGTCTTCCACAATATTAGCGGATACTTTATAAACTAACCCACATACTTGACATAAAGGATACTAAAATAACTGTTTTCTTCAGTTAGTTTATAAACTATACAATTTGGTCTCGTTGAAATGAAAACAACTCGGAAAACAATAAGTCTGGTAACACAAAATAGCTAATTCTTTGGATAGTATATGTATAAGCTAGCCAACTGCTTCTCCATTTTCCCTAGTTAATTTCATAAACATGATTTGGAAGTTGCCTCTTTTCAGGGACCCGGACCGTACCGTTTTTGGACCGAAAACCGAACCAGAACCGTAATTGTTTTGTGGACCGGAACCGAAACTGAACACATATCTCATGTTTTAGTTTATTCCAAGTGTCGAACCCGAACCGGAAAAAATTAAAATGGTTTTTTGGGTTAATTTCTGTATTTCTTAAGCTACCGTTGTTGTTGTGTTTCTATGGATTTATCTACCGACAAGTGCTTAGAGTCTTTATTTTTTATAAATCCATGTATATATTTATTTCATTTCAACTTATACCTGCTTATGACATGTACCAATTTTATCTAGGACATGTACATACAAGTCGGTGGTAGCTGTGGGGTAGCTGTCGGCAAATTCTACTTTGTCACAAGCAGGTATTGAAATGAAATAAATGTAAAATTTTTTGTGGCCTCAATAAAAAATATTTGTATCCGCCTAGAGGGCGCAGCGAACCTCATACGATATTTCAAAAATCTGTTTATATCAGGTGGAAGGTATCAATTTTGCAATAAAAATTTATTACCAATAAGTTTTCTCTATCTCTTAAAATAAAAAAGTTAGACAGCCTTAAAGTTTGGGCACTTTACAGGTTTTTTTGTTATTACTCATAAAGTTAATGGATCTCAAATTTGTTTTTGCGAGCATAAAGACCTCCAAAAATGCAACAAAAAAACAATTCAAGATTTTTGATGTGTCTCGCATATTAAGCGAGATACATGGGAGTGGCCCTCTTGTGTGATACAGCCTGTATATAGGACATAAAAATTTCAATGCCATACTCGTGGAGTAGTAACTTAATAAATTATTGTACTTAAGTTTTGCTAGTAGAATTTTACATATGCATAATTAAATGAAAAAAAATCAAAAGCGATCATAGGAATTTCACTATAATTGTAATTATATTACGTCACAAGGGAAAACCGATAAGAACCCTTTGGACCGAAAAAGCTGGTCAGAACCGGACCGAAATATCAATTAGTGAACCGAAACCGAAATGGTACTTTTCTTACTGAACCGTAACCGGACCGGTACCGTTATTACATTTAGGTCCGGGTCCCTCTTTTATTAAATATAATAAACTGTTTACCAAAATATAAACAATATATTTGTGTAGAAATAAACATTTTTGTTAAATACAGATAATTGTAAAAAAGTAACGTACACTTGTAGTTTTCTTTACAATGTTTACTCGGTAATGAAAATTGATCAAATGAGTGTAAAAAATGAATCAGAAACAAAAATTTTACCAAGCAAGCACAATTTACATAATAAGAAAGCTAGATATATGATAAGTTACTATAAAAGTATTTACACTAAAATCTCAATACTCTACTTTTTACGATTATCTGTACAAATAGTTCTATAAAAATAGGTATATAATTTGTATTTTGTTAAACTGTTTTTCGTATTTAATAAAACAGAAAACTCAAAATTATTTTATTTACTTAATCGATTCTATAGAATCATGTTTATAAAATTAACCAGAGAATATAAATAAATATGTAGCTAGTTTACATACCATCCAAAAAAACTGGCTATTTTGTGTTACCAGAATAATAGCTTTTATTCCAGCCAGACTAAATTGGATAGGTAGTTTATAAACTGACCAGAGAAAAAAAAGCTATTTTAGTATCTTTGATTATTTAAAGTAAATTAGCCAAGCTTAGTTATCCGCTAATATTGCAGAATATGCATTTTCTATCAAAATAACCAACGGTTCAGTTTGTATACTACTCTGTTAGTTTACAAACTAACCAAGTTTACACTTTAACGTTTATATAAATCGGTCCCTATTCGATGTATTTTAACATTCACAAAATATATGGAAATTGTTTTAACAATTTGTACTCGCACCAAAAATGTTTGAAACTTACACAAATAAGATAATAGTCTAATGACAAATTATTCCGAAAACTATAATCTACAATAACATAGGTTTACTTGGTCAGCCATATTTGTATAGGATGTCACAAATTACCTATGATTACGAAAAAAGAGAATTTTAACTAGTTAACTTTAATGGTATACTTACTTGATAATCTGCCATGTCTATTTTATCTTTATCAGAACATAATGTTAAACTGCACATACAAACTTATTCTTATTACTTTTGCTTACACTGAAACGAAGCGACCTATAGAGGAAACGACTGACGATTGACGTTGACGAACAAGAAATAACAATGAATCACAATGAATGTAGATTTTTACCGCTGGCAATATGGGTGACACTACTCTTGCTAGCAGCGCCCTCCGAGTAGAAAATGGAACACTAACCAAGTAACCCCGTATTTAAAAACATAAATTGTTTTATTTTGTATTATTCTCTATTCGATAGATCATAATAAAATATATTAGTGTGGGCCATTAACGTGACAAAATAAATCTATTTTTAAAATCACAATATTCGTCAGTTTTTTTTAATGTAATGGAAATATACTTAAAAAATTGTTTGCATTGTTGTCATATTGTTTGGAAAATATGTTTTCTACAATTTTAGAATTGCTTTTATAATGCCAAAATATTCTATAGGATAAGACAAAAGCCAACTGCCCCAGATTTTGTTTTGCGAAAAGTCCCCCACTAGGTAAGTAAATATTTTCCATTAAATTCAATTTTGTTAATGATAAATACGGATCTTGTTTCTAATATGCTTATAGAACAAATTAAGTGCATTCATGCTTTTATAAACTAACAAAGTTATTTATTTGACTACAAATGCCAATGGTCGGCCGCCATTTTGGTTCCTTGTGCAACAATGAATTACCATATTCTATCACACAGGTTTCTTCAAATCTAAAATACACTAATTAATTTATACAGGGTGTTTTCTATAGACATTAATAATTGTCAGTACACACTATAATGTACAAAAATTATAATTGTAACAAATTTTGTTTTGGAAACTGTAAATGTAATCAACATATTAAACATAAAATTTTCACTCAATGTCGATGAAACAACAGACATATCTGTTGGTAAGTGTAGCAGTTGTAGTGAGAATTAGATCAAATGAGAAAATTCGATATTGTCTATTGGGACTTGTAAAAATAAAACATTCTACAGCTGCGGCTATAACACAAAACAATATTAGATCTTCTCAAGGAATTAGATTACCGACCGACCGATTAATAATTTAATTGGTTTTGCAGGACACAATTTTTCGATAATGATGGAAGAATATAATGGTTTTCAAGCCAAATTGACGGAAATATGTCTATCCATTTTGTTATAGAAATGCATGCCTTTCTGCTGCTTTGAAATTACCAAATCAGAAATTTTTTAAGAGATATTTATAACTATATTAGTCACAGTTGAAAGACGTTTAGCCAGTATCAACAATTTTTGCAGTTATTGAAGTTAAAAACAAAGAAATTGTTGAAATTTTCACAAACTCGTTGGTTGTCTTTAGAGGTTGATATTTGTTATACTTAATTATTTTTATAGGTATTTTACATAATTTTTTAGACCGTTGTCGGTAGAATGCTAGTGCAATGGAATGCTTTTTATGATATTTTTAAAGAAATTATATATACCAATTAATAATTTAATTGCTTTTGCAGGAGACAACAGAGCATTTATATGTAGGCGGCGCTGCGATCATGTTAGGTATTAAATCTAACAACAAATATTTGTTATTTAATTTTTGTTGTATTTCAATTGGTGTAAAAAAAACATGCCATATAACTGTTGTGTATCGCAGTGTTTATCTGTTGCTAATAAAAATAAAGATTTCATGTTTCGCAAGTTCCTTAATAATGCTGAAAAAAATGGTTATTAGCAATTGAGTCCAGCAAGAAACCAACCCAGTACACAAAGATCTGCTGAGAACATTTTACAGAAAATTGTTATACTATTACTAGTACGGGTAAGTACAAGCATACATGATCTATTTTCAGTCTATATTTTTCATTATTTGATAAGGTTTCATTCTTAGGACAATGGAAAATTCTCAAAAAACAGCTGTTTCAACATTATATTTACCCGTACACGAAAATATGATACCAATACTGTAAAAAATAATGAACGCATGAAAAGGTAAGTACATGAAAAGGCGAAAACAGGATGAAAATGTAGGCAAACTTGCAGATTTAAAAAAAGTAGAAATGTGATACGAGTTAAATGTAATCATACGAAAATTACTTGAATGATAATAACGCCGGTAATCCTGAGAGTACAGCAAGTGCATCTAGTAGTAACAAGTTATTTTACGATATGGCGATTCAAAATGTTATTAGTCACTAAAGGGCACAACTAATATCACTCAAATTTTTAAATGAAAACCATTTAAAACACCTAACAGGATTTTCAACTTTCTCTGTATTGTACTTGCACTGTAATAAAAATACCAAATAAAAACTGCATATGTTTATTATTTATACAGATTTGGAAAGTGAGGATCTTGATGGTGAATTGTATTTTTGCCGCTTGCGTGTATTTGTGTCATGCTACACGCATACTTCGACCACAGCGTGTTTGCATCAAGCAGTGTTGCCAGGTGGGAAAAATTCAGTGCATGAGAATAATTTCAAAGAAGCATGAGGTTTGGAGAAAAAAGCATGAGATGGCTTAATTTATCAAAAAACACCTCTTGACACAGCTTAATTTTTAATTACTTTTGTAATGCCATTTTTATTTCATTAAAAAGCATTATGTTCTGCTATTTTATCATAATATTACATTATAAGTAGGTAGTTACAGGTACTTACTTAAAAGTTATTAACCACGTAACCTTTCTAATTTATTTTATTGTTAGGCCGGGCGAACGTTGAGGCGCAGTTGACGTGACGCAGGGTGACTCACGGGTCGTAAAGTCTGTTGTTTCCAGAAAATTTAGGGACCCTTACGGAATAGAGTTAAGAATCACTGCAATACAGCGTGAATACAGCACACACACCGCATATCCGTAGACTGTCATACCCGTTTATGTATTCATTGCTAATTATTAAGAGAGCAGTCTACAATAAAGGACATTTCAAGTACCCAAATATTGTAGATACCTACCTCTATCTATTCAATTTTGCCCTCGATTTTGCCTTTATTTCTCGTTAGGTCTTTGTTTTGTTGTTTTGGTAGATTTCAAAGAGTAATTTTAATAATTTTATTATTTCTTTTTGTGTCTATTAAAAAGCATGACATTTTGTAATCAAAATATGAGAGCATGAGATTTCCTCGGAATGCATGAGATCTGACAACACTGGCATCAGTTGACCGGACAGTTAGATTTCCAATGGCGAATTGGCGTTGGCGATACGGAACGGATTACAGTAGTAGTGGGGAATGCTAGACCAATGCACGTCGCCGCCCCTCTTAAAGTTCGTACCTTCCCTGGAATGAAGCGGCAATTTCTACTTTCTCTGTAAAGATCCGCAATTTCCGAATCTGTATATGTCACATGTACATTATTTTAAACACTGATTTTTTTTATATATTATTCGTATTTTTTCTGAAACTGGCCATTTAATGTACCTTTTTATTTACTAGGCATATTACATGCAACATTTTTGCAATTTGAGCGACAACTAACCATTTTTCTATCGATTCGTGATTTATAAAATTTCATTTAA
Organism: Monochamus saltuarius; assembly: GCA_025584915.1. Classification (NCBI taxonomy): domain Eukaryota; kingdom Metazoa; phylum Arthropoda; class Insecta; order Coleoptera; family Cerambycidae; genus Monochamus; species Monochamus saltuarius. Next base: position 15,253,165 of record CM046729.1, read on the forward strand.
AAACAGAGGTTTAAATTAAGAATTACCAGGAAATTCTTTAGGCACTCCAACGTTAACAATTTCCGTGTTCAAATCAAAAATTATAGAGCCACAAACTCGTAAACTAGACCATAGATCATTAATATTAATAATTAACTTTGACGCTAGCGCCTCTATCGGAATTTAATGACACTGAGTTAATGTAAATACTCTATTCAGAATCTGTATAAGACAATTTGTGATAAATCAAGTGTGGGAGTGAACAACAATCCAACAAATCGGTTATGTATGTGTAGGTGAAGTGGAAATTTTCTGTATGTTTTAGTAATTTTGCAAACTTTATTGAGAGCGTACGATATTTAGAATATTTGCTCAAAATCTCGGTGCTGTTCCCAGTGCTCCACTTGTTATACCTACTTCTTATATTTCCCTGCATAAATTTGCCGTAGACCCAAAACTGTAAGCAGAGGAAAATTAAATTGAGAATCGGAAAACCCGTAACAAAACACATGAAAGTATATGGCAAACATTTTCCTATAGAGGATTTTATGCCAGGTAATTATTAACAAGGTTATGTTATGAATTATTTAAGGATGTTTTTAAATCTGTTACACATTACACTGCCAATACATTTATGGGTGGCTGAACTACACACAGTTCTGAGAACTTGGGGCTTCTCACGTTCTACCCCAGACAAAACATGTGTAGCTTCGACTCATCTTCTTTTAGATATCGCACACGATCTCCCAAGTAGTTCAAGATATCTGTTGTAGATATCTCGAACCGAGCCATTATATCTGAATCTAAAAGGTTGAAGTTACGAATATACAAGGAATTCACGATATATGCACTCTAGGAATTTGTCTTAGATTAAAGTTTGATAACTCCTAAAATACACTTTCACCTAAAAAATACAAAGGATTATACCATAAAACACAACCTCTCTGGTAATTAAAAGCTTTATAATCTTCAGCGGCAATTGTAAACAAATTGTTGTTCACCAATACATCCGACATCTTGACTTTTACAGCGCCATCTGGTGGTTCGTGAATTTTGCGAATAATGCATGCATGTTGGTATTAAAAGTTTTTTGGTTCTGACAATACTGTATGTATCTCAGATTTCAACACAAATTAGTAAAGGTTCTCAGTTCATCTCATCAAGTTATGTATGAGCCCAGAGATTTCAGAATGGTTTCATAATGATGTGCTCTCCTTTGGAGGGTGTGTTTCTTGGGTCATTTGAGAGGGGAGGGGGGTATTTTCTATAAAATTTTCGATTTGAGCCCTTGCTTACGAGATAAGGGCTTCTAAAATATTGAAAAAATTTCGGTTGTCATTTTTTTCTCCAATACATAGTTAACACACCCTCCAAAGGAGCGCACATCATTATGGAACACCCTGTATCCATGATTATGGGCTTAGAGAGCTCAGGTACTGCGGTAACCGGAGATTCAATAAAAATTAAATTGCTGCAAGATGTTAAGCATAAAAATGATGCAATAAATTTCAACAATGCAGGTAAATATAAGAAAACAGGCCAAGAATACAACCATAAATTTTGTAGGGTTCGATGGCAGTTATGCAACCATCATTGACGATTTTTCTGATATAAGTTTAGTGGCGGAAGCATTAAATGGAACTTATGGGACAAATGGCGTCCGGCCATGGATGAAGAATATTCTGCATTACTTGAAAATAACACTTGGGACCTAGTAGAATATTCATCTTTGTTTTAAAGAGAGACGAACGGCAGCTACCGCGTCGGAGACATTAGGTTTGCCGGTTTGTGACTTAAGCATTTAGAAGAATCGAGTACTTGAGAGGCATTGAAGGAAGATAAATTAATTTAGATTTTAGTTTGAGCACCAACATATTAAAACAAGAAATTACTATTTCCTTCAGTGCCTTTGTTCTCTATAGGTTGAGAATGGAGCAATTAAATAAAGATATTACAAAATAAAATTCACACATTTATTTCTCACTATGAATCTGCTGGTAAATTCAAATTCAACCTTTATTGCCCAACAGAAAATTCCATTTACAGGACAAAAATTATAATACAGATCATAGAAAGAAACAATAAAATAAAATAAATAAATAAAATGCGAGTAAATACATACATCAGTAATAATACACGTACATAAATGTATAAACATATATAGTAAAATAGCTTAAATAAACTAACAATAACCAATTACATTAAAATTGTTGAAACCTCTCCGCTACAGCCTTTCTCACAGAGTTGATAGATGAAAAATTTATATCACATTGCTCCGAAATAATATTAAAATTTTGAGACATAACATACACTGGCGACTTTTTAAGAGTGTTGGTACCAGCTGATGGTAAATAAAACGTTTCAACTAGCCTAGAGTTAAAACCAGGAACTCTATAATTAAAACATTCCAGTAAAGATGTGCAATCAATATTATTGTTAAATAAATTAAATAAAAATAGTATGCTGTTTAGAATACGCCTAAATTTTAACAACGGAACATTGAACCTTGATAATAATAATTCATGATTATAACCTCGGTCGGGATATATCATCATCCATCTTTTAAAAGATAGAAACTTTAAGAATTTTCTTTGAATAGATTCAAGCGATAAAGAGTGATTTTGGTATATAGGGTACCAGATTAAAGATCCATATTCCAGTTTAGAACGTACTAATGAAATATATAGCGTTGTTAATGCATCGATATTAGTAAAAGAGTTACAATTCCTCATTATAAACCCTAAGCTTTTATAAGACGATTTCGATATATTTTGTATATGCTGCGCAAAACTCAAATTTGAATCAAATAGAATGCCTAAATCTTTTATTGTACGCTTCCTCTCTAAAATAACATTATTTAACGAGTAGTTATATAAGATAGGATGATTTTTTCGCGTATAGTTATCTACTTTACATTTAATATTTATTTGGGACCGCAAAAAGTGAGAATCATCAATGTTATTAATTTTGTAACAGATTTTTAAATCATCAGCAAAATTGGGACATTCAATTGCTTTAGTAAGATCATCGATGAATAACAAAAATATAAGAGGTCCAAAGTTGGACCCTTGAGGAACACCAGAAGTGGCCTCAAATTTATGAGATTGAAATCCATTGAAGGCAACGTAGTACGACCGTTCTCTTAAATAAGTTGACAAGAATTGAATTAAATTATCAGAAAATCCATATTCAGCTTCAGTCTCAGTAATATAATACTATGGTTGATAGTGTCAAAGGCCTTTGAAAAGTCCATATAGATCACATCCATCTGACCTTTGGAATATAGTACCTCAGCTATATTCTGTGTAACTATAGATAAATTAGTTATAGTTGAACGTTTATTTATGAAGCCATGTTGATAAGGAGATAATGTATTTTTAATGGACATATAAATGATATCGTATATGGACCTCTCGAAAACCTTGGAAAAGTTAGGCAAAATGGAAATGGGTCTATAGTTAGCAACATCACCAGAATCACCACTCTTAAAGACAGGACAAATTCTTCCCAATTTCCAACAATCGGGAAATTGCAAAGTTCGAAGAGCTAAGTTAAATAAAATTGACAACGGAGTCACTAATACACGTGAGCAGTCTTTAACTAAAAAACTGGGAACTAAATCATGACCGGCTGTTAATATGTTTTTTAATTTAGTAAAGATGACATAAATCGGTGAAAGCTGGCAGAGTTGACTGCAGATATGGTAGAACGACTTCACATGTGTCTCACCTCCATGGTGTGTAATTTTCCAAATGGAAGTAGAATCTACATTATCTTTCTGGCAACATTAAGTATTAACTCGATATAAATTTACTTATATATTCAAAATAATAAATAATCCAAATCAATAAAACATCTATAATTTAAATTTTCCTTACTAGGAAATATTCAAAATAAAATAAATCTAATTACTAGATCGAAAAAAGATCTTGATTAGCACATGGTCGACAAAATTGTTGGTTATGACAATGAAATTTAATTTAAAACAATAAAATTATTAAATTAATAGCAAATGAACTGATTTTACATGAATTTGATACTAAATGTTAAATGAATAAATAATGTATAATAAATAATTACCTTCCAAGATGGAATGTCACTATTGAGTCGATTTTCACAAAGGTGTTCTTATAATTGAAATCGAAGTGGAGTACTGTATACTACCAGAAACAAAGCAGAAAAAGGGTAGTTTGCCTTCTGGTTTTATTAGAATTTTGTCAACAAAAATCGTTGTGATTGGCTATTCAATCTTGGATTGGTAATCATGTAGGGAACTTAGAAATATAAGTTTAAACAGGTATAAAGTATGAGTGCTGCTACCCTGCAACAACGTCGACTGTGGAAACCAAGAGTTTGACAATTGTCAAAATTGAAGTAACCTCAATGTATTTGTTTATTTTCACTTTCGCAAAACTTTACAATTAATGGTAATAAGCAAATAAAATCTATCAGTATTTACACTGGATATTTAATAATAGTCTAAAATCTAGTTAAAACATAAATACAAATTTGCAATCATACAAACACAAAAAGATGAATAACGTAGTCTACCTATCATATAAAAGACGAATGAAAATCTTAAATATTTTATATATCAATCATTTTATGTATTTCCAATCTATCGCGTTCTATCAAAAATTGTTTTATTTTGCTTTTAAATACATTTAATTTTAATTCACCCTTTATACTAACAGACAGCGACGAGAAAAGTTTAGGAGCCAAATACAAATATCCGCGCTGAAATAATGTCGTATGTATAGTTGGTACTCATTCATATAATAGTTCCTGTATCTAGTATTATAAATATTTGACAGTTGAAGCTGACTCTGATTTTTGTATTGTTGTAAATTAACATATAGAAAAACAATTGTCTTATGTCGAATACGGATGCTTCAATATATAGTTCATTTGTTGGGTAAGTGATATCTTTTCTCAGAATTATTTTTAAAAAGTATTTTTGAATTATTTCTAAAGGGGCAAGATGACAGTTCATGGCTCCTCCCCAAACTGCTATTCCATATATCATGTGTGGTTGGACTAGGGCATAGTAAATTGATTTTAACTGCTCAATAAATAGGAAATCACGTATGTAATAATCATAATGTTCGTTTTATATACAGTATTCATTACAAAGTAAACACTCGTATGTTAAAAGAACATTAAAAATTATGCTACAAATAAACTATATATACTCGAATCAAGAATTCAGACGTCATACGTCACGGCTGACGTTACACATTTGTTTTTATTGTCAACGTAATTTTCGATATTTGATCGCGTTAAAAACAATGTTTTATTGCAATTTAGTGCAATATATGATGCAAACTTTTAGTGTAGTATATAGTTTTATAACTATCGGTTGCAATTTCTTAAATATTTTGATGAAAATATAATGAATTGTTCTTTTGTTCGTATGACGTCAGTCGTCTTAATTCTTGTGGCGAGTATAGTGTGAACCATTTCAGCACATACAGGGTTACTAGTGAAATACAGATTTACAAATAGATATTATGGTTTCATCTTAATCTATATTGACAACAGTGGATGAAAATTTCACAAGTTGTAGAGGTCTATTGTTAAAGTGTGGAAAAATATTGGATTACCCTCAAGTGCAAATTAAGAATTTTACAAACCATTGAAACGTAAGCGGATTTTTAAAGATAACAGCAGTAATCGCGTTTTCACAAGAATTTACAGATTGAGGAGTACTGTCTCTTGAAAATGAAAATTTACCCTTATCGTTATTAACTTGCACTTGCAAACCTCTGACACGTCATCTCATTATCTCAATATTTGATGCAGCAGCACAAAGTAGTGACAAAATGGTCGAAATAATCGAATCAAACTATCACACAAATTAATATGGTCCTTATAGCTGGATATTGAAGCCACATAGAAGAAAGCGTACAAAAAAATCTATAATAAAAAAAAGCGATTAGATGTTAACCAGTACTTATTGAAAAATTATTACGAAATTTATAAAAAATTTATATCGTATTCATCTGAACAGCATGAAATTAAATTAGAAATATTTGAAAATATTTTGCAATATTACATCAAACATTAAGTCTTTTATTAATGAAAAAAATAACGACAAAAAGGATGCAGAAGTAGTTAAAAAAACTCGCCTAGTGTGGTGGAGCCGTCAATACTTTTACCAAAAATAAGTTTACCCAGTTAACAATTTTCAAATTCGCCATTGAATCTCTTATACATAAAAATTCGAATTTATCCGAAATACAAAAATTCTTTTACTTAAATACAGCCTTGACAGGAAATTACAAGGTCGCGTGGGCATGGTTGCATATACGCTTTGAAAGTTAATTGTACAAAGACTTCTGGGTGGGCTACTAGAAATATTACAATCTTTAAAAAATTATAACCAACCTTCGCAGCCAAACTTTGTAACTCGTGAAGCATGCAATTGCTTAGGATTATAAAAAGTCCGTTTAAATTCCACAATTTCTGGTATTAATCAATTGACCTCAAATATCTGGTTTAAAACAAATATATCATTTAAATCTCGTGCGAATAATTACAAAGTAGAAAATCCATATATTATTTTGGAATAAATTACAGATCGTTTGCCTATCCTCTTTGCCTAAAATTGATATTTTATTAGGAGCAGGTATATTCTGGGAATTACTGTACGTAAAGCAGCACAATTTGGGAAAAATAAACCTATACTACAAAATACTAAGCTGGGATAGATTCTTGCCATTCTTGGAGGAAACCTTATCCAAGGCAAAAACAGTAATAAGTCAATTGTATGTTTTAGCACAACTATTGATAATATTGACAATGAATTAGAAGAGTTTTGGGCATTAGAAGACTGTAATAATAATTATAAATATTCTATCGATAAATTATATTGAGAAAATCGAATGTACCGACAGAGGGCGATTCATTGTATGCGTTCCATTGAAACCGAGATTCCAGAGAATTTCCAGGTTTCAAAAGATTTCATTTATTACTTGCTACTACTACTACTTTATTACTTGAATTTATTTCTGCGTCAATTAGACTTACAATTTGACTGCTTAGTACTTGGAATATAGCAAATATAGATGTATATAAAATACATGGATATGCTATAATCTATAACAACGGAAATTTTATAAATCGAATGGTATTATTGTTTATATAAAGAACAATATAAAATATTCCTATAATATTATTCAGTTAACAGAAGTAAAAATGATTGAATTAACTTTAGATATTGCCAATAAAAAAATAAATTATTGGCAGTATATAGAAGTCCGGCCTCATGCCCATTGAAATTCCAAAATTTAAATAATCCTTGTCTGAAATAAAGTGGGAAAATTTGTAATAATAGGATAATACTGAACAAGCATCCGGATATTTGTAGACATTCTGGAAAGCGAAATGAGATGAGAAAATGAGGTGGATATTTCAACTGAATTTAATTATTACTTTACTACGGTTGGGGAAAAGCTGGCAGCTGAAATAACTAAGATAAACTCGCATCAAATTGAGAATAAGCAAGTATATCCAGAAACAATGTTCATGTATCCAACGAATATAAATGAAATACAGACTGTAATAAATAACTTGAAAAATAAAAAAACAAGTGGCGTGGATGATATAACAGCTGAATTGTTAAAATCTGTTCAAGAAGAAATATCAGTTCCTCTTACGTTTATTATGATTTAATATGATCATTGAGATGGGAGAATGTCCAAATTACTTCAAGGTGGCAATTGTTAAACCGATATATAAAAGAGGTGACAAAACTCAACTTGGGAATTTTAGACCAATCTCTATAATTTAACATTTATCTAAAGTATTTGAAAAAAATATAAAAATTAGGTTAAATGATCATGTTATCAAGAAATCAATTTGGCTTTAGAGAGGGTAGACCTCCAAAAAGCTTTCGATATAGTGTCTCTCTTCCACTTGACAAATTAAAAAATTTTGGTGTTAGAGGCATATGCAATAAGCTGCTTAAAACTTACCTTTCAGGGAGATCCCAAGTAGTACAAATAAATAATGCCACTAGTGATTCTAGAAATATTACATGTGGAGTCCCTCAAAGAACTGTATTGGCACCGTTATTATTCAACATTTATATAAACGATTTATTTGAGATGCAAATAGACGGTTCTATAATTGCATTTGCAGATGACACTGCGATTTTCGAAGCTCACTCTTGAACGCAACTATAAAGTAAAGTGGAGACAGACATGGAAAATATAATAGCTTGGTATTCCAATAATCTACTTACTATAAATATGGATAAAACAGTATATCTAAATTTTTCTTTTTATTGTAATAGTTTGCCAGATTTTCATTAGCTAGAAATAAGAAACAACCCAAATATTATTTTTAAATCTGCTGAGAAAAATACTTACCTTGGCGTTGTTATAGATAAACATCTAAGGTGGAATTTACATATAGATGTTCTCAAAAAGAAATTAAGGTATATTCTAGTTAAAACAAAATTAGCAAAAGATATTTTAAATTTAAAACAGCTGAAAATAGTTTATTACGCATTTGTTGAGAGCCATCTAAATTATGGTTTAATAGCATGGGGAGTAGCTGATAAGACTTACTTAAATTATATTTATGTCTTACAATGAAAAACTTTGAAGGTGATAGTAATAAGAGAAAATACTTACTCCTCAGGTGCTTCGTATAAAGAGTTAAATATTTTAGATTATCGGCAATTATTTTATTTAAGAATTGCAGTAAAAACTCATTCCGAAATGAATAGTTTGGCATCTACTGGTCACTCATATGGTACAAGAACTAAAGGAAAACTCCTTATAGTACCAAGAATGCATTCTTCTAAAGGGCAACATATCTACTATTATTAAGCATAAAAAATATACAACTCCATAGTCCATACCCGACCAAATAAGTAATACTTGGAATTTAAAAAAATAATAAAAAATTGGTTAATGATAGATAGCTTAAAGAAAGTAGAGACTCAGTTCACCAGTTACTTCCATGTTCAATGTAGAGCAGCATATAGCTTTGCAGAAGTATTTTTGAATTAGCTGTAATTATAGACTTTATTTTATAAATTTTTGTGAGCACTAAGAAGTATTGTACTCCTATTGGTTTTGTATCGTATTTGTTCTTTACTGTATTAAAAAGGTATTTTAAGCTAATATAAATCAAATCTACAATTCCTATCAATGAAGTCATATGTATGCTCTCTGATACCAAACATCTAGGTATGGTAATGAACAATTCCACAGACAAAGCTCTATTCAATAATTATCTAAACAAAATTAATCTAGTTAAATTTGCTAACCTGATTTAATGAAAACACTCTATAAATATCTAAGTTCACATTCACATTCAACCACAATAGATGAGATCTGACCAAATTCTGCATTTTTAGGATTGCTTCTTCAGGTGGCCCCCTTTAAGTTGAGTCAAATATCTAACTATAAAAATTAATATATAAATTAAAATTATTTGAAATTTAATATCGACAATGTCAAAAGTGATTAACCTGTCAATGAATTTAGTTTGTAGGCTGTCAATAAATTTTAAATTAAACATGACAAATACCTACTTTAATAATGTTTACCCTTTATGTAATCATTTTTTTAAATATATTTTTAGGTATTAAATGAATTAAAAAAACAATATGTGGACCGTATGCAGGGATATATTGATCAATGTCATATGTTCTTGGCGCCTGACAAAATAGATCATAATCAAGGATATAATAATATAATATAATTTATTTGCGACAATTACATTATTTACAATTATTCCATTTATATATGATATCTATACATTAACACTAACATGCAACCGGCAAATACATTGAAATACCCCAAAAGGCGAACCTGGAGCGTGGATTGACATCACAATTAACCTAACATTAAATATGTCTAAACAAAGTTTCTAATAACTAATAAGTGGTTACATTCTTTAAGACAAAAGTTGAACAGATTGGTTATGTTTCGAGGTAAGTAAACAAAATGTATGCAGATACACAAAATATACAACACTTGCGTTTAGATTAGCTATAAATATTAAGTATATTTGGTATCAACCAAATTGTGTATTTGTGATCTTGATGTATTATACATCCACTTTTTAATTTTAGATTTAAATATATTATATGAGTTAATAATTTTTATTTCGGTAGGTAAGATATTAAAAATTTTAGGTCCTAAATAGAGAGAGATCTTTGCATTTTTGTTTTTTCAGGTTTAATAATTTTATACATGCCTTCTTTATATCTAGTATTATATGTATGATCTACTGGAATGAGTTCTTCTTTATGTTTATACTGCATTATTAAAACAGAATAACAATATAGTTGTCGATATCTAATAGTTTGCACTCAAGGAATAACTCATTTGTAGGGTAAGTACGTGGTTTACTAAATATTATTTTAATTACATATTTTTGAATTATTTGTAAGTTTTGTAAATGATTGTCCGTTACACTTCCCCAAGCAACTATGCCATAAATTAAATGAGTTTCAATCAACGCGTAGTACAACAATTTTAGCTGATCTACTGTTAATATTCGAAGGAGGTACTTAATGTGTGCAACAAGCATCTAACTTTGTTAGTACCATAATCGATTTGTGTATCCCACCTCAAATGAGTATCAATAAATATTCCTAAGTATTTAATATTGTGCACGGGATCAATCTTAATTATAACTCCATTTAAATTAAAAGATAAACAATTATAATGTGGCAAATTAATAGCATAAGAAGTAAAGGGACTATAAGAAGTTTTTTCAAAATTTATTGTTAATAAACGACTATTAAACCAATTTATAATGTTTGTAAAATCATTTTCACACATTAATTTTAAATTTTCCCAGGTATCACTACGATAAAAAACTGCGGTGTCATCTGCAAAACTTATTATGTTACCTTCTGTAGGCAGTTTAAAGAGGTCATTCAAATATATAATAAAAAGTAAGATATTACTTGCCACATCATGCTGTCATAAAAAATCAAAGTTTAGCAACAAAAACTAGAGTAGTTTTTGATGGATCTGCTAAGACTTCCACTGGCATTTATTTGAATGATACACTTATGGTTGGTCCAAATATTCATGAGGAGCTATTTTCTATTGTAATTCGTTTTAGATGATGAAAATTCTAGTAGATAAAAAAGACTGTCAATTTCAAAAAATGTTATGGCGTAAAAATTCCAATGAACAAATTCCAACATACTATTTAAACACGGTTACATTTGGTGCCGCATGTGCACCTTTTTTAGCCTGCGCACTTTAAAACAATTGACCAGAGACGAATTTGATAAATTTCCACGCGCAAGCAACGTTTTACAAAATGACTTTTATGTAGATGATCTTTTAAGTAGTGCTCAAAACTTTGAAGATGCATTAAAATTGAAAAATGAGTTAATTCAACTTTTAAAGAAAGAAGGCTTTCATTTACGAAAGTGGAGTTGCCAAGAACTAATTAGCGACATGTCTGAAACTATGTCAGATTCCCACATGGTTTTAGACCCCACTAAAACAATTGCAACGTTAGGGCTTTCGTAGAATCCTTCTAATGATTCACTTTCGTATATGATAAGCGTATTAAGAACTAATAAATCAAACACGAAAAGATCAATTTTGTCGCAAACTTCAAAATTATTTGATCCACTTGGGTTACTCAGTCCAGTCATTATTATAGCAAAAATTTTAATTCAAGATATTTGGAAAATAAAACTCGAATGGGACACGCCAGTACCAGATGAAATATAAAATAAGTGATTAAACTTTGAAATTGATATTACGCATCCTAATAAGTCAAATATCCCAAGATGTGTCACAATTCCAGACACAAATGAAATCCAAATACACGATTCTGCAGATGCCAGCGACATTTGTAGCTAATCGTGTTGCAGAGGTTCAAGCAATCAGTCAGGGATATCAATGGCAACATGTGTCGTCTAATCATAACCCAGCTGATTTTATTTCGCGTGGTCAGAACCCTATTGAATTTACGGAAAACAAAATATAATTTTATGGTCCGTCATTGCTTAATAAAAATTCAGAATTGTGACCTAAACAGTGTGCGTATACACAGGATGTTACAGAAAAATGGAAATCTGAAGTAATTTTGTCATTAAAAATTTTGGTCTCCAATGTAAATTTGCTTGAGAAATACAGTCGGGCGTACTTTCAGGTACAGAGCTTGATCTAGCTATGATTAAAATTATGAAAGTAAGAAGAAGCCTTTTCAAAAGAAATTAGAGATTTAACAGAAAACACAAATGTTAGTAACAAAAGTAGCCTTTTAAAATTAAATCTGTTCATTGATCAGGGATTCATTAATGTAGGAGGCAGTCTCACACATTCGGATTTGTGTAATTCACAGAAATATCCCATCATACTACCAAAGGGGCATCACATAACAAAACTTATCATTCGTTCTATACACATCGCACGCTTTCACGCTGGTTTATAATAATAATAATAATCTTTATTAATCCAACAGACTAACGCCCATATAAAGGATAAAAATTGCAATATTAAAAACTCTTCTTAGTAAAACTATATAACGCATACAAAAACAGTGATTAGAATAGAGTAAATAGATCAAAATAATAAAAAAACACATAATTAATCAAAAAGTAATAAAAATAGAGTAATAAAAATATTAAGAGATATAAATTTGCCAAATAAGAATAAGGTAGATATGGCAAAATTATAATACCATCTTTAAAGTATTCCATATTTTCTGTGCAATTAAAAATATCAATACAATATTGTACATGATTGTAATGCCTACACATCGAAATAAGTGGTGAAGAAAGATGTTGATTTGTAATTGACCTGTTGTAAGCAAATGTGACGTTATTTCTCAATAAAATTTACTTTGGAAATAGAAAATAATAATATGCTACCATTTTTAGATGTTTTAATTAAAAAACAAGATAATTCTGTAGAAACAAGTGTTTATAGAAAACAAACTCACACCAATAGATATTTAAATTTTAGATCTAACCATCACATCGATATTAAGAAAGGTGTTGTTAAATGTTTATATGATAGGGCAAAATTAATTTCATCAAACAATGATATTTTCAATAACGAACTAAAATTTATTAAAAATGTTTTAATAAATAATGAATACCCTCCAAATTTTGTTGATAGAACATTCAAAAATATTACAGATAAAACGAACACTGTAAGACAAATAAAGGAAATTAATCATACAATTAAAATTCCATACATTCCTATATTATCAGAAAAGTTAAGAAGAATCGGTAATAAATTTAATATTCGAACAGTTTTTCAGACAACTAATACTTTACGATCATTTATGTCTAAAACACGTCCAAAAAATGATATACAAAATTCAAAATACTGCATCTACAGTATACCTTGTGAATGCAATAAACATTATGTTGAAACGTCTCGGCCTATGAACATTAGAGTTGAGGAACATAAAAATTACATAAAAAACGGGTGAAAAATCCAAAATTTGCGAAAACGCGTGGGAAAACAGTCATTTGATTCAATGGGGTTCGGCAAAAATTTTAGACAAGCAGGATAACGCAACAGAAAGAAAATTAAAAGAGACCGCGATTATTTTGTTGAACGGAGATAAGTGTGTGCCTAACTGTTCAGTAAACATCGATTATTGTTGGCTGCAATTGTATCAAGAAGTAAGTAACAATAAAATAAAAATCATTTAACATCTCTATGGAAGCAGGTTAACAAATTTTAAACTGTCATACTTGACATAATTTTAATACTTTTACTACTATTTTGAAAACGAAAACAGAGTTTTTCGAAACGTCAATAACACGGAAGTGCGCGATAGTGATGTGATTTTTGTTATTTTTTACTTATCTGCTTTTTTCAGTGTGAGATTCTTTGGTTAGGCAAACTTAGTTTCGAAAATAACCCTTGACTGTTCCGTTTGGCGCACGGGCTTATTTAATTAATCTTTATTATTTTTTCAGAAGTGTGGCAAAAACCCAACAAAACTAAAGAAAAACTAAAATTATGCCACAAATAAATAGCTTCAGACAATATATTATTAAGAATTTTATGTAAATAAATTATCTGATGCAATTCTGTATGGAGTAAGAGAAGTTTACTGGCCAATCGAGGGTTGAAATGCAACTTGACATATCTTAAGACAATGCGTCACGTGTTTCAAGGCCAAACCTTGCGAATTTAATTATATCACGGGATCATTACCAAAAGAACTCACATCTTTTACGCGGCTTTTTACGCATACAGGTAATGACTATTGTGGACCTTCATATTAAAGAAAAATCATTTAGAAATAGATGTAAAATAAAAACATATGTTGCTATATTTGTTTGTTTTTCAACAAAAGCCGTTCACTTAGAGCTAGCGAGCGATTTAAGTAGAGATGCATTTATATATGTGTTAAAACGATTTTTTGCGCGCAGAGGCTTTTTGTCGGAGCAAAATGTAAAATCAAAAGTCTGTATAAATATATTCAAGAATTAGAAATTAATGAAATTTGAAATTTTTAGCAAGAATAGAGTGACCTGGTTTTAACATATGAACAATTAAAATTGAGGCAATATTAAACTCACGTCCTATTTCCAAAATTTCCTTTGATCCAAACGATTTCCTTCCTTTGACACCAGCTCATTTCTTAATTGGTAATTCTTTGACAACTCTACCAGAATAAAACTTTCGTCAAATTCCTGTCAACCGTCTAACCTGTTGGCAGCATGCTCAAAATATGAAGCAGGACTTTTGGGACAAATGGTATCGTGAATATCTCAATAAATTAATATCTCGCAGCAAATGGAATAAAGAAGGTGAACAGAGGTGAACATTTATTCTTAGTTAAAGAAAACATATTTTGTTTATCTATTTATTTAAGTATTAGAGACTAATAGACTAATTTGAGAAAATCCTAATTCCAGGGTAATAATAATTACCTACCCTAATTTAAGGAATGATCCAAGGTATCCTGGATTATCTAGGAATTATTGCCTGATACATTTAGATAAGCTTAGGATTCGGAATTTCTGATATTCACTGCATCAACCATTTTATGGTAATTAATTCTATGGGCAGTATAAAAGCGCAAGTCTGTACCTAACTTACTTACTTACGAACTTCTTTAGAGGTAGTCACTAGCAGTGACGTGCAATGCCAGTTACATTAGGATAGGCAAACATTTAAATTAATTACTTTGATCCACCAAAATATGCTCTCGTTCGGAAATGTCAGTGTCAGTATAATAGTCAATAATTGATTTGGATATTACAGTTAAAACTAAGTATTTTTAAAACAAAAATACTGGGTTCTTTCTTGCATAAAAAACCAAGACGATCAGAATTTTCCATTTGATATTGTCCAATATTTCTCGAAATATTCGCTTATAGTGTACTTTTACATCATTAATATCCACTTTCTTGTTGGCTCGCCGCAAATAGTTATAGTTCTTTCATAAATTTTGTCAGTTATTGTAAAACTTATCAATAAAGTTTTTAAATCCTCCGATTTTTTTTAAACAATAACCAATATCTACGATTTTTGATTTTATTATAAACAATATCAGTTCGTATAAATATTGCATTAAAAATTTCTAAAAAATAATTAAACTCGAAGTCTTGCAAAGACTCAGATCGACTACAGCCAAGCAGTGCTTTAGCGCTTCATATGAATTTGTATTAATCAGATGAGACTGCTTTGCTTTCTTTTTAAATACAATGCTTATACACAGTAAAGCAGTGCGGGCTGAGGGCCATAGAGAAACTTAAATAAAATTACCTCTTGCGCCAGCGGCGAGAAGTGTATAATTTATTAATTATATTATTATGAGTTTTAAGAGGACTGGGACAGGATAGAGCATAGTAGATAGTAGATTTTTGTTTTAATAAAAAAGTGTATTGGTGATATTGGTAACTTTTCTAGGGTAGGCAATGCTTTTATGCTTCTATTGTATGCCCGCCACTGGTCACTAGATGTCAACATATACTTGTAAATATAGTTAAGTGAAACATCTGAAACAATTGTATTTTATTTCCAAGATCTCTGAAACAAGAGACATTTCACATACCATTTAAACATAACTTAAAGGAGATTGGTGATTCCAATCAATTTTATTTATCCCATCATGTCGTGATAAAGGAAACGAGTATTACAACAAAGGTTCGTAAGTGTTCTATCGATGATGTTATATTGCAAAAATCATTTTTCAAAAACAACAGAACCTACCGACACAGAGTGATTTATTATAATCATCCCGTTTAAACATAAAGGAGGTTGGTGATTCTAGACAATTTCCTTTAAAAAGATATCATTTATTAGAAAAAAATGGAGACAAATAATGATTTAAAAAATTAATACACTGAATTCATAACAAGATATGAGAAGTTAGATCACATGACCAAGATAGCGGAAGATTTTGATTCAATCAATTTTATTTACCCCATCATGTCGTGATAAAGGAAACGAGTTTACAACAAAAGTTCGTGTGTATTCTATTGATGAATTATAATGCAAAAATCATTTTTCAAAAATAACAGAACATACCGACGCAGAGATTCATTGTAAGCATCCCATTTAAACATAACTTAAAGGAGGTTTGTGATTCCAGAGAATTTCCTTTAAAGAGATTTCATTTATCAGAAAAAAATGGAGACAAATAATGATTTAAAAAATGAATACACTGAATTCATAACAGAATATGAGCAGGTAGGTCACATAACCAAAATAGCGGAAGATTTTAATTCAAAAAATCAATTTGATTTACCTTATCATGCTGTGATAAAGGAAACAAGTATTAGAACAAAGGTTCGTGTAATGTTTGCCGGATATGCTAAAACATCAAGAGGTATTTCTTTGAACGATACTCAACACGTTGGACCTAAAATAAGCAAGGTTTATTTTCCATTTTATTACAATTTCGCAAACATACTTATGTCGTAACTGCAGACATAGCAAACATGTACCGTCTAGTATTAGTACAAAATAATCTAGGACATTTGTAATTCATTCTTTACCAACCAATAAATTGTTCCCAATTAAATACCGCCACTTATGGCACAGCATCTACATCCTTTTTAGCAATGCTGTGCTTAAGACAATTAGCTATTGAGAGTCAAATTAAATACCCCAATACTTCTAAGATAATTAAAACAAGAGTTTTATGTTCATATAAATATTAAAAAAGACGTAATTTTGACATTATCATCAGCACATTTTGAACTCCGTAAATGGTCGTCAAATGATATTAACATACTTAACTCGCTCAACAATCATCAACATTTTCATGTTCGATTTGATAATGGCGGTCAAAATAAAACTGGGTATTTTCCAGGACCTAAAACCAAACAACAAATTATCAAAATTAAATAAATTATTACGTAATACAGAGCTTCAAAGGATTTAAAACATTCTATGAATCAAGTCAATAGATCTTGTCACTTTATAGTCCCCGTTCTCCACATGTTGGTGGTCTATGGAAAACTGAGGTAAAACCTAAATACTACGTAAAACGTGTAGCTTCTAACGTAAATTTAACATTTCGGGAATACTATACTTTATTAACCCAGATTGAAGTAGTTTTAAATTCCCGTCCTTTATTTACAGACATCAATGACCCTGAACCACTTACCCCTGCACACTTTTTAATTGGAAGAAGAATTACGTCAATACCTGAGCTTGATTTGCTTGAAATACCGAAAAATCGCTTAAGCAAATATCAACATTTACAATATTAGACCCAACACTTTTAGCGGTAATGGTGCAAGGAAAAAACCTTTACATGCTAAAAGCATATTTGTTATGCATTGATGATAATCAGTGATAGTGATAATGATAGTATGTATTGTGATAAATTAGTTGAAGTGTAGTAAAAATGGATAATGACCAAATTCTAGATAACTATGAATAGTTGAGAATCTGGTTTATATTTTCATAAATAAACATATTTTAATCATTCTTTGGCATGTCTAAAAATTCTAGTTAATTCCTATTAATCTAGTTCTAGTTAATATCTATTCCATATTTGCATCGGAGTCGGATTGGAGGTCCTCAACAAGTTTTCGATTGAAAAATCACGAAATGTATTTAAAATTTTACTTTTTTTTATTCCTGATTCCTAATTTAAGAAAATAATCATTTTATAAATATCATATTCCCATAGCAAATATTGTTGGATTTTATATATTATATAAACCATTTATGATAACTACTGATGCGTCGGATTGATTGGTTTTGTTACAGAGAAAATTAGAGGAAAACCTACCTATATTATGCTTCAAGAACACTCAACGAAACTGAAAAAAAAAACAATAAAGTACTACGGAAATAGAACTGCTATTCAGTAAGTGTGAAATAATACATCATATATTCTCGTTAGAAAAATAACAATACACAATACATAACATATCAAAAATCATTTTATTAGCAAATATAAAAGAATGCAATACACACTAAACTCGCTGGAAGTTTAAATTAGATAAAATTGTACACAGAAAATATTGCGGGGCAGACACTTTATCACACATCCAATCATTATTCGCCAATTGTCACTAGATCTTTTAGATACTATCAATCACTAACAACTACTGAAATAGAAAGAATTATAGATAACTAGTTCAACTGACGTCATAACCGAAAATATCCCAGAAAATGCCAAAAAGGTTGGGTTTTCCCAGAGGGCATACAATCTGGCGATTCCAAAGCAATACATTTTAAGCTTGGTAGCAATTCCAAATAGGTATAATAATTATAGCCTCTAAAGAAATTACCCATAAGTAGATAATGGGCAAAACTAGAACTTAAAATCTATACACACAATAGGTAATCATTATTGAATCATATGATGACTATTCGAGCATAAAACAATAGGTAGATAAATCATCAGCATATGTTCTTATATTCAGGATTTAAGTTTAGTCAAGTGAAGGGTACTCATAATTTTATTGGCTGCGCCTTGTTGCCAAATGGAAATACCTGTAGAGCTAATATCTTACAACTAGTTCCAAATTAAGAAGCAAACCTTTCTTTAATGTTTAAATGGAACTTTACCAATAAAATTACTTCCATAAAGTCACTTTAAAGTTAGATTGGCTATTAACTACCGGTTTCATAATAAGACCGTTAAAGTCACTTTAACTAAAGGACACGACACTAAGATAAAGTTGCCTTTAAATCTGTTTGGGTTTCATAAACGTTTCTATTAATTACTTTAACTAAAGATCAAAACGTCATATTTATTATGTTGTGGTAGAACTGGGGAGATTGATTTTGCTTATTCCTTTCATAGTCCATGCACTATGCAACCCGAAAAGGGCGGGCCAATTTCGATGTTATAAACATTTATAGGTTAAATTTCATTACCTAGCGTTTGTGTTGTCCTTATAAAAGCTCATATTTTTAAGCGTGCTTTCTGGAACGTGTTTTTGTATCTTGCCGATTTATTTTTCTCGTTAATATGAAGAGATCCAGATCTACGAATTTTACAAAAGAAGAGGAACTTTTGCTATTAGAAGATATAAGAAGAATGAAACATATAATAGGAAATAAAACTACCAATAAAATTTCATACAAAGAAAAGGTAATGTCTATTTTATACATATTATGTTATATTTTCGCCGATCTTTCTAATCAATACTATAATTATATTAGGAACAAGCTTGGGAGCAAATTCTGTTGAATTTTAATTCGAAGACATGTAAACGAAGAGAAGTGGATCAAATTAAATCTAAGTATGACAATTTGAAAACTAAAGCTAGAAAACAGGTGAGTATGTGTTGAGGAAGCTTATATGGTACAGGTGGAGGGCCAGGTTATGTGGAAAACTTAGATGATCCTGTTCTAAAAATTATTTTAGAAATAATTAATATCAAAACGGTGGTTGGGCTTACAGTTATGTTTTCCGATAATTGCGTAAGGAAAAAGCTATTTCTTGTTTCTTGCTTACATAAAAATAGATTTCTTTTAGAATGTGGTTACTGTCGATCAACCTGAAAGTGATAACCTTGGAACAAATGTTTGTCTCGATTTTGTAGAGGTATCATATTCGGACAGCAGTAGACATGGAGCGATGGAAACCAGTACATTGGTATGTTTACATGAGAAATGTAATAAAAAAAAGAAAACATGTAATTATTGTGTCAGCTTCAGATATAGAAAATGTTCATTATTCTTATAAAGCAATTCTATTTTTAGGAATTACACACTCAAGATTATGAAGACATTACTCATGTAATGGCCTCATCTCAACAATCTCAGCTCGTAAGTAATCAACTGCTCATTCAAAATTTTACCTAATTCTTAATCAATGCTGTAAAGCAGTACCAGACTAAATTTATTCTCTTCTATACACATAAGTTGACGAAGCATAGATGGACTATCAAACATACCAGAATATTTATTACTGTTATATTTTGTAAATAATGAAGTTGGTAGGTACCTAGCACCACGTACTCTAATATTTTACGTTTCTAGCCATCTACAAGCAGTAAACTAGCTATTAGTAGTATCCCGCTAATGGACAAGAGTGCTGCTATAGGAAAAAAGGTACTTTGTTTTTAATGTGTAAAATAAAATAATGATAGTTTTAATATATTTAGGTTGAAAACACTCCAAATAAGAGAAGCTGGACAGACTACACTCCGAGGAGTTTAAAAGAACCCATAAATAAAAAGCTCCGTTCAACAAAGCCAAATCCAGTAATGGCATTAAAGGAGGAATATTATAGACAAAAAATAGATTTGGTAAAACTACAGCGAGAGGAGTTTGAGAAGGAAAAAGTTAGAGGCGAGGAAAAACATCGAAAAGAAATGGAGTTGTTAGATTTAGACATAAAATTAAAGGTGGCAGAACTAATGAGAAAACAAATGTAGTTTGAGTCGCGGCGAAGCTTTTGCAGAGTCACCACTAAAGATGCCGACAGTGAAGAGCGGCTAAACGTTTGGAAGCATGGGATGCGACCAGTTACAGCGGCGGCTACGGAACGCCTCGGAGGACCACCAGTATCCGAGAAGCGGTTCCGACCGTAGCAGTCGTAATACCAACAGTAGGAACCGAAATCAATATATGGACAGGCCCAGAGACACCGATAGCGGGTCTGTCCCCACAGAGCCTAGCCCGAGAACAACCAGGGCAGGTAAAAGTATCCCAGCTAATGCTAGGGATGTGCATTTTAACTCTGTTTCTGGCAGCTACCAGTTACCGAGATCACGGCATAACAACCCGGAAAATCACCATGTATCAAATGTAGTTTATGTACCTAATGCAATATAATAAATATCTAATAACTTGGGTATATAAAAAAATAAGTAGTAAAATTCTAATTAAAAATAATATAGATTTATTAAGCACATCAGTATTTATGTACAATAATTTTCTTGTCTATTTAATAAATGTGATGCTTTGTAGTAAAATCTTTATTTTATAATACATATGAAAATAAAATTTGTTATACCTACATGAATTTCAGTAACACATGTTTGAAAAATA
The DNA here is from genome assembly GCA_025584915.1 of Monochamus saltuarius. Taxonomy (NCBI): domain Eukaryota; kingdom Metazoa; phylum Arthropoda; class Insecta; order Coleoptera; family Cerambycidae; genus Monochamus; species Monochamus saltuarius. Next base: position 15,274,578 of record CM046729.1, read on the forward strand.
AATAAATTCATACAATGAGAAAGTAAAAATCAGTACCACTAAGTTTATAATCTTGCAAAATGTTCATGTATTAACAAGTCTTTCACTTGTCTTCCATCATTATTCTCTACATTTCTTTCTTCAGGTTCTACATTTTCATCATTTAAATTTTCTAGCCAATCATTTGGTATTTCCTCTCCCACGTCCAATGCCAAGTTATGTAGGACTGCAGTAGCAACAATTATTGCTCTGACTGTATCGAGCTTGACTCGCATTCCTAATCGAAGTATAGGACACCTGTGTTTCCATACACCATATTGTCTTTCAACCACATTGCGTGTTCTTATTAGTGACTCATTATATAAATTTTGTGCTACTGTTTCAACAGTTTGAAGTTTACTCATAAGATATGGTTTTATGGAATAGCCACTGTCTCCTATTAATAAATATTGACCATATCTATTATTTTCAAAATCTCTCTTCAAAACACTGTTGTTAAAAACTGTTTGATCATGTGCAGAACCTGGCCATCTACATACAATATCCCTGATTCGTAGTTCAGCATCGGAGACTGTCTGCACATTTAATGCAAAATAACCCTTCCTGCATCGAAAGATTTCTGCATCGTCTCCTCCCACAGAATCCATCTTAATCAGACTGCAGTCAATAGCCCCAATACATCTTGGAAATTGAGCAATTCTATAGAATTTTTCAACTTCACTTTCCATTTCTGCTGCAGTATCATACATTTTAATGTATTGTGGTCTTAATGAAGCAATAGCATATGAGACTATTTGCACTATTCTACTTGCCGAACTTTTTGACACACCCATGAAATTTCCAGCAGAAATCAACATGCTACCAGTTGCATGAAAACGTAAGGCTAACAATAGTTGTACTTTTGGTTCTATGCATCCACCTCTAAAATTTATAAAAATAAACAATTTCAAAAAATCGTGAAAGGTATATAGTATACCTGTTGGTTGGTAAAGCAATGATGTCTTCAATTTGATGTAAGAAATTTTCTACAGTAGTCTTTGTTAATCTGAATCGGTCAAAAAAATCTAATTCATCATACATTTCAAAACAAGGACGACGTTTTCTATATAATTTTTGTCTCCGCACAAATATTTCTTCATCTTCTGAAGAACTAGAGCTTGATGATGAGAAATATATTATTTTTACTTTTTTCTATCCAGTAACAATATTTTGTTATGAAACTACATTTTTAGTTTAAAGATTCTTTTAAATTTAAAGTGACTTTAAATTTGATTATGATAATATAAGTAATAAGATTATGAAACCGGCCGTAAGTGTGCTATATAATAAAGGCAGGATTTCGGATCTTTATGAGGTTAAAGCAGACTTCAAGACAACAACATAACCTATCTAAATTAAGCTTCAAGATTTTGTGACTCCTACGTGTTTTGCTGTAATTATCAGTTTTGTTGATAAATAATGAATAATTACGTATATGAGTTCAAGCTCATCCTCAGAAGATAAAGTTATAATTTATATAAGAAAACCTAAAATTTACAGAGTAAAGCAGCATTGTTTAAGAAAATATGACAAGTTTTTTCAACAATTCCGATTATCAAAATTAACTATACTAGCCTTATTACCAAGAATAGATCATCTAATTGATTTACCAACGAACAGGTACCTAATGACATTATTTTGAAATTTGTCAAACGCTATAAATAAATTATAATTTCAGAGGTGGTCGTATACAATCTACCTCTGCAGATTTTATTGGTGTTGCCATTGCATCATTACGTTCTCAATATGTAAAGATTAACAACAACAATGCAGCCATGGAGAGAATGGCTGAAAAATGTTATGCTATAACAAGGTTTCCAAGAGTTGTAGCTGCCTTAGACATTAATTAAAATAGATTCTCGCGGTGGACAAGATTTAGAAATTTTTTGTTGTCGAAAAGGTATTTTTGCTCTTAATGTGCAAACAGTTTCTGATGTAGACTTAAAAATAATAGATATCGTAGCTTGGTGGCCCGTATCTTCACACGATCAAACGATTTTTAACAGCAGTTTATTAAAAAGAGGTTTTGTGAATGGTAAATTTGGACGATATATATTAATCGCAGAGTGGATACAGTCTTCAGCCATATCTCATGACGAAATTACAAATGATAATGAGTCAATAATAAGAACTCGAACGATAATATGGAGTATGGAAGCCCCGTTTTCCAGTTTTAAGTTTGGGAATGGTAAAATTAACAACAATTATGAGTATTATTGTTGCTACAGCTATACTAAATGATATAGCTATTGACATGAATGTATTCCTGGAGAGTGGTTGGAATTAGCATTATTAATACATAACATTTTGCTAATTTGTAAATAAATTCATCATTGAATGCATAAACTTTTTTACTTATTTCACTTTTTTCTTATTGAACCTCTAACAATTTAATCTCATCTTCCACACTAAACACACAGCTTTTCCTTTTTTTCAGTTTAGGTTCCATATCCGTATTGAAATAAATAAAATCTGTTCTTACCGTCAGGCAAAGACGCAAACATGAATAAGGTTATGTTTACTTTATTCTGAATGTTGACAGTAAATTCATGACTATTCCGCTTAAAATATTCTCATATTTAGGTACTTTTAATTTCTATAATTGGCATTGCCAAATATATTGATAAAGTGTATTTAAAGCTAGCTTTAACGTAAAGTACACTTTGTATAAAGTCATTTATTTTCTTTTTATGGAACTGGCTGTTACATTTTTAACAAGTGACATCACTTATACATTCAATTTGAGCATTATATGCAATTTAGACTACTACCTGGAATTATTATACAAATACTCATTTAAAATGATGACTTGTATGAAGCTTTTTAAAGGTAAAGAAGCAAGATTACCATTTGAGAAAACAAAAAATAAAGACCTATCACTCCTCGTACAATTACTAATAAAAAATATTTTGAGGAGAGGACATCACATAAAATAACTCATTATTTGTAATGAACTTTCAACTTATGAACAGTTAAAAACATATGTCGTTGAAATAGAGACAATATTATATCCAGGTCTCATTTCCACAGGTTTCGTCAAGTCTCAGATATTAGAAGACAGACTCGATATGGATTTCTTGATTTTTCTTGCTTGATTTTTGGTTTTTTCTTAGCCTAGGGGTTCGCCAAAGGTATGGTGAGAGTTCCGCTGAATAAATTTGCAATATCCCTTAGAAAAAGTCCTACTGACTGCACCAGAAATATACAATAATCTCATACTTATGGCTTACACATTGAGTTAATTTTTAATATTTGGAAAAATTATAAGACAAGGAATCTGCATTATGATACGGATTATGACATTTACAGGTCGGGGTCGATGCAATATGACATTCCAGCAAGAAAATTCATCAATGATGTGACAAATGAATTGCAAAATTTTAGTCCCAATTCACAATCTAAAATTTATGCTTATCTTTTATATTCACCTTCTCTTCTCAAGGGAGTACCACGAAGTGAATAGTAAATATCGAACTTCTCAAGAGAAACATGTTGGAATTATCAGAACCAATTTATATACATTATATTAGAAGAACAATAGATTAGCAAGTCGTGACTAAAGAAGAATGAAATCGCCAATTTCATTAATAATGTCCGGTTAGTCATACAAGAAGTGATTTCTAAACGGCGCGGTGGCATTTAACGAATGTCTAAACCATGTTGGACTCAAATCCAGCGATGTCGAGATCAAGTGGTCCTATACCTACTCAGCAATTCGTAAATTTTATAATTTATTTTTTGTATATTTGTAACTGTCTACAGAGAAGTTCATTAACCTCATCGAAGTATCGATCCAATCTCTGAACATACCTAAATTTACGTACACCCCAGGAACTCCCCATCCTCCACCAGCTAACCCCCACGAAACAATTCCTACTTGTTCGTATCTGTCGGAATCTCCGATGGGACAAACCAAAGGGCCGCCGCCATCTCCTTTACATGTGTCTGACAAACCACCCGCACAAATAAAACTGCTATGGAGATTGAAGAATGGCCCCAGAAAGGCAGCTCGTAAGAACTGAAGACACCACTGACTGGACAGTATTGCTAATTCCACTTTCTTCAATGTCGTGTAGTACTGTCCTTTCTGATTGCCCCATCCCGTCGCTATACAGTTCATCTTCTTAGGCTGATAATCTTGACGTGGTAGACATACCATACCTACGTTATCACTCAATGTGAAGGAGGAATCTAGAACCACCAAGGCGACGTCATTTCTCAGCGATGCTGGATGGTATGAAGGATGTAGAATAATCTGAAAATGGTTGTACATTAGTAGTTAATCATTTTATAGACTATCATAACAAAAAGTTTAGTACTAGTAAATATTTTACCTTTTTAACTTTGCGGTCCTGATGTGGAGACGATTCTGTATTTGCAGCCCAATCCCATTCTCCTGCCCTTATAACAATTTGTTTCTTGTTAGCAACACAATGGGCTGCTGTGATGGCCACTTGGGGGTGAATTAAGGAACCTCCACACCTACAATATCGCAGGGATTAATTATTTCCAAATTCGAAAACTTATTTAATGTCAATCATTACATTTATCTATTTATGTTACAACAATGCGTCGAGTTTTAAAATACATCGATTTCACAATGAATTCCATACAAGATTTTTTGTGAAAGCGGAGAATTTGATATTTTTATGCTTTCATTTGTATTAACATTGTTGGCAAGGCATTGTTTAAAAAATCGCCAAAAACGAGTGATCATGGTGAGTCTTTGGATATTGAACAAGCTGCTGAAGCTGCGCTATCCACGTTAGTGCCCAAAAAGTCCAAAGAGATATACAAACACTCTTACAACAACTTTGAAACCTGAACCAAAGAAAAACATATTGAGAATTTTACAGAAAAAGTATTACTACTACTTCGCACCATGATTTGCCTTAACAAAAACGTAGATATTAGCAAATTTACAAACCTAATAGCGTTTTAAAAAGAAAAGCTTTCATATATCAGCCAAAGAAATAAAAAATATTTACGAAACTGGAAATAGATCGCTTTATGAAACAAGCCGAGGACAAAGAATTCCTGTAGCCAAAGCCATTTATTAGTGCCAAAATTCCGAACAGAAGAACTCATGTACCAAGAATGTCAAAAGGATAGCGGACGCCAATGAATACACTTGCCATTGCTTCCGGCGCAGCTCTGCAACAATGTTGGGAGATTCTGGAGCGAACATGGCACTTTTAAAGCGATATGGAAGGATATATCAAATTCAATTGAACAGAGAAACGGTATAGCAAAAAAAAAATCATTGGTCAGAAAGATACACTAAATAAGAAATTAAAAGAAGTTCACGCAGAAGCAGAAGCCTGCAGCATTGCCACTACTAGCAACTTATTCATTCTGACTGGATGCTGCTAGTATTCATTTTAACAAATAACATAATTGTACCTTTAAAGTTTATAATAAATAAATATTTTCATTGTTTTTAATGTTCTATTTTTTACTTTTAGATACTAGGGCGTAAAAGAGCGTCATTTCGAAATTCTAATCAATATCAAAATTTGTCAATTTCGAAACGTTTCCACAAAAAATAATGTGTGCAACTCAAATTGCTCATGCAATCGAAGTCACTATACTATCAAAAACTTACACATAAACTTTATCTTCAAGTAACGCCAACATCCACGGAAACTCTGCAAACTCCGCTCCATTTCTACGTATTTGTACACCAAACAAGTTTCTCTCAGAGAACGTGTCAACACTCAAACTACCTCTTTTACCGCATTCGGTGTGACAACACACATCAAAATCGCCTATGCACCCATCCTCGGAGGGAAGTCTCCTGAAAAAAATGAACATTTGAAATGTTTATATGAAGATGTGCATATGCAGATTTTTATCCATATTTAACTTTTCATACAAGTAAAGTATAAAGTGAACTGCTTACTACATTGTTTTTAATAAAAGCTGATGTGATATACTGAGTGCGCAACATGCATATTTGTGTAAAATGTAACCTCTTTCCTAAATATTGCATACGTTTTTTACGTTGTACTTTATTTATGTATTTATGTAGAAAATGCTAATTCCTTTAAATAAACAACGAAAAAGGAAGAGGATATTGACTGAATTCTCCATGAAAACAGGAAAACTTTTTATTTAATACAAGATAAATAAAAATGCGGACGGAAACTAAATATATAGTAGTAGATGGCACAAAAACAGAGCAAGCACATAAGTAGAAATTGAAGAAAGAATAAAGGATCATTTTTAGGATGCATTATGCAATAAACAGTAACTTTATAAGTAAAAAGAAGTAACGAAAACAACAAAGATGAAGGCGTATGAAGCAATTTACAGACCGATACCAACACATGGGTGAGTTCAGAGAAAAATGACGTCAGAGAAAAATTTCAAAGCAAATCAATACTTCAGTTCATAGAGAAAAGACAATTAAATTGGTGGGGACATTTAAACAGAATGAGCACGGGCAGAACAACAAGAAGAATTTGGGAGTCAATAGTAGTGGCTAAATAGAAAAGAGGATGGCCAAAGGAAACGTGGAATATATTAAGGAGAAATTTCAGTTTTTACCCAGCCACTTCCTATTTCTGTTGAGAACGTAAGTAGTTACCGCCAGTTATCCCAATTTGTGAAATTTAGGCCTTAGGAGGAGCTTAATACTGGGATCTTCACGAAAGCAACTTGTCCAAAGTGAAATTTATAAAGTCAAAATGTGTTCCCTATCTGATAAGTCACTTACTCAGTTGCTTCGTAAGTCAAAAACAAATTATTAACGTTATTATTTTTATTTTATTTATTATTATTAAATCATAAATATCAAACATGACATTGCACAAGTCAATTACAATAACAATTTCATACATAATTAAAATGCAAACATAATAAAAGATTAAAAACAAAAACAGGAACTATTAATACAATTTCTAAGAAATCAAATCACAGTCAAAATACTCATCTATGCTGTAAAACGAATAAGACAATAACAATAGATTTATTTTTCGTTTAAAAGCTTCCAACAGACTTAATATCATCCGGAATATGATTACATAATCGGGGAGCTATAATGAAGGAACTATTTGTTGTTTTTGTTAGATGGTGTTTGGAAACTTGAATATTATTTTGATTTCTAAGGTTGTATGAAATTCGTCTTTCTGTGTATAACAAAAATTCAGAGGGGTGATTTTTTACATACACAACACACTCCAAAATGTACATTGACACAACAGTTAGCATTTTCAAATGTTCAAACAATTGACGACAAGACTGCATTCTCAACTTGAATAACAGTGCGAATTATTCTCTTTTGCGCAAATTAGTACATTTTCGATATTGAATTACCCCAAAACACAATACAGTAATTCAATGTTATAAAATAACAACGGAAAATTACCGCGTTACATTAAAACTATGATACAAAAATACAATAAATTTAACGTCAAAATACAATGAAATTTTATATTTTTGTAGCATCTACGAGGCCACCGTTGATTTCGCACTTTTCGAATCGCCTACCAATATTTTTTTGAACATTCTGTAGTTGTTCTTCACAAACTTGTCTTATTCTTGCACGCAACTGCAAAAACTGTATGCTATTCATATTTCCCTCAAAAAGAAAAGGCCAATGATTGTTTCATTGAGTATCCCAGTACAAGAAAGATTAAATCTTCATTTTCAGCTGGATGGATGTTCTGTCCATAATACAAGATCACCGATTGGATTAATGCTAACATTCCTAACCGATGGATAGGTAGAAATAGCTCGCTAATTAAATGGTCCCCGGACTTAACGCCGTTGGAATTATTTTTATGGGGTGTCATAAAATCTAATGTTTTTGTCACCAGGCAACAAAGACGGATTGTGTGCAAGAATAAGGCAAGCTTGTAAGGAAATCACCCTACAACAACTACAGAATGTTCAAAAAAATATTTGCAAGCGATTCGAAAAGTGCATCCAAATCAACGGTGGCCTCATAGAGGCTACAAAAATTTAAAAATTATTATGACGTTAAACTTATTGTATAGTAGTTTTAGTGTAATGCAGTCATTTTTCTTCGTTATTTATTAAAATACCTAATTATTGTTAAACGGTAATTATAAATCTTTACATTTAATTTGATTAATTAAGTGTAAAACTAATAACTCACTTTTTTAAATCATTTTTCATAGCCAACTTGTATTTTTAGAAAATTACTATAAAAGTATTTAATAAAATGAACCCTACATTAAAATTGTTATAAATCTCTTATTTATGAAACTTGGCATAAAACCGTTTTAAGGGATGCTAAATCCAGTGCCGTAGTTAGATTTGAGGTAAAGAAATCGCTAAACAGATTTTTGTAAAAATTCACCGAGAAAAGAATTCGAAGAAGGCCTTGAAAACAATAAAATTCATTTTAATATTTTGTGCCAGAATAGAATGTTTACTGCTCCATCTTTTGGAATATATATATATATACTCGCGTCAAGAATTCAGACGTCTTACGTCACGACTGGCGTTACATATTTGTTTTTATTGTCCACGTAAATTTCGATATTTAGTCGCGTTAAAAACAATCATTTTTTGCGATTTAGTGCAATATATAATGCAAACTTTTAGTGTAATATATAGTTTTATTACTATCAGTTGCAGTTTCTTAAATATATTGATGAAAATATAATGAATTATTCATTTGTTCGTATGACGTAAGTCGTCTGAATTCTTGTCACGAGTATATATTGTTAGTTTGTAGGCTTCCGCAGGTGTTATATGTGGTTGTAAAATTTCTCCGGGTTCCTTTCCGCGATGAATCTGCATGGGCTTCAAAAGAACCATTTGTTTGGCAACGTTTCGGTAAAATCTCATTTACCATCTTCAAGTCTTCTTACTTCTGCATCACGTTACTACGTTCGGCTTACTGGAAGATGTTTGCCCACTTGGTGAGTTATATACTGTGCTTTCGTTCCGATGTGTGGTTTTTTTCGCATGGGTGCGCGTCACGGGTCTTGCGTTTAACGGTGCTGTGGGTTCTTGTGTTCTGCTTGGTCTAGTCTCAGCGTTGCGTATCACTGGTTTATTGATCTTCTTCGTTTCCAGGACAAGTTTTCAAACTGTTGGTAATCTTTGTCACGTGTATTAAGATTTTGAGGATGTTTTTTAATTTTGATGGCCTCTCTAATTATTCTTTTTGCCTTATGCTCGATTCTTGCTAGTATGTTGGTATTATCCAGATTGATTTCGATATTTTGTTGAAGTTTTTTAATATATGAATTTTTAAAATAAGTATTAATTACTTCTAGTAATTAGTTACATGCTGGACAATTCTTGCTTATAATATTTGTACGTAAGTAATTTTATTCTATTGTTTATAAGTTTTATTTTAATGTGTGGTTATTTTTTATTGTAAATGTTTGTTTTATTACTTATTTTGTTATAATGATCTTTATTTTTGTAGAAGCACCACTAGTATAAACCAAAATCTAACAGTTATTTTGACTTACTTGCACTTGCAGTGTCTAGTAAGTATGCCTTCATACTGTACTATGAATTCTAATAGTAAAGGATGGAAAGATTCTCAGTACCTACGCACTAAGTATAAAGAGCAAGTCAAAAACATTGTAATAACCTATACTAATTTTTTAATCATTAAAAAAATTATTTCTTTTGTTTCCTCTATAAAATAGTTTTTGCGTTTGTTGGCCAGTTTTACTTATTAAATTGTCTGATACCACCTAGGAATGATATAAGTATAATATGGAAGTTAACCACTTTTACTTGTAATAACTTTAAAGACGCTTAATAATAACATCGAGAATTTTAAATTTCTTACCTGATGTCAATAATGTTCAATCCATCTTCAATAAATCCGCTGTAGTCTTCTTTGCACTGCCAGTAAGGCACACAAACACAGAACCCTTCTTTACTGTCAATTTCAGCTTCACTTTCTGCAAAACTTACCATTACCAAACTTACTTGGCTTACTTTGCCTAATAGAGTTACTAGCAATAAATTTAAATAAAGGAGATTCATTTTACACACTTAAATTCACTCTTCGAGGTCCAGAGCAAAACTGAATATAATCAGAGCACACTGTAATATTTATATTTATCTTTATAACCTTTTCTTAAAACTTGAACGATCAAGGGAAATTAAATTAAATTACCCTAATTACTAGGCAGGTAGGTAAATAATTTAATTATAATTTGATCTTGTTTATTATACAGTGTGGAAGAAAAGTATGGAATAAATTAATTATTTCTAAAACAACGAAGTTTCATGAAATTTCCTCGGACACGTCGATTTTGCTTATTAAAAAGACTTTTTTCTATACCAACGCATTTTCGACGTTCATTTGTTTTCGCGTGATGACGTCATCGGATATTTTTTTAAATAGAACCCCTATATTTTTTCAACGGATCCTTGTAGAGCTTAACTTGCTGAATTCAAAAATGTAAAATTTCAACATTTTATTCCTTCAACTTTCCGAGAAAAAAATAATCACTAACGATTTGTTACAATCAAATACCTAACCGCTCCAGTTCACAGATGTCAATTCTGATTAGATTTTGTTTTGCTGCCAGAAACAGTTTCTGAGGTGACTTGATTTAATTTGTTGTTTTTGCTATCAAAAGATGTAATATTCTAACATGCAATATAATAAAACAAAATAATAAATTAGGGGGTCAAATACGATTGAGGCAACCAGAATTTAATAATTAATTAATTGGTTGCTTATTGTTAAATTGTTTTAAAAATAAAGAGTCCTTATTTTGTGATACTGTCGATGAATTCACTATATCCATTTTACTCTGTACCAGCCCATCACAGACACAAATGGGAATATTCACATTTCTTTCTAGCCGATTTTATTGGATCGGTTTTTTTTTCTCGGAAAGTTGAAGAAATAAAGTGTTGAAATTATACATTTTTGAATTCATCAAATTAAGCTCAACAAGTATCCGATGAAAAAATGTAGGGGGTCTATTTAAAAAAATATTCGATGACGTCATCACGCAAAAACAAATGAACGTCGGAAATACGTTGGTATAGAAAAAAGAGTCTTTTTAAAAAACACAATCGACGTGTCCGAGGAAATTGCATGAAACTTCGTTGTTTTAGAAATAATGAATTTATTCCATACTTTTCTTCCACACTGTATACTTATTTTATATTAATTAAATATGGAATTTTAATTTAGTAAAATAAGTGTAAGCCATAAAAGTAAATCATTAATATTTGAAGACTAGAAGAACCAAGGTGATATTTATTTCTGAGAACTTTAAAACAATTTTAAAATATAATCAATTTCCTGATTTTTTATTATAGAAATAATAATTATTAACTTCGCAAAGTATCACATAGTTTTGCAGGAAAGACAGATGTGTTTTAAGTAACATTGTTGCCACATTACGTGCTGTCACGTAAATTCACGTATCATATAAAAAATGTGAAGTAACGATTTTGTATGTATATAAATCAGTACAAGGATTTCAATGCGCTGCTGTAACAACTTGTTACATTTTTAGTGCAGATTACTAACAAACTCTATATTTTATAGTAAAGAATAGCGGCCTGTAAAGACGTATGTTGCTATCGCGTCACACTTTTCATGGTAGTTGTGGTAACACCACGACACTGTTTAAGGTTTCCCTAAAATGTTAAATCCATGTAGGCCTTCAGATAAAACAAAATGAACGAATTAATAGCATAAAGTTTTAAACTTCTAGTGTGGTGTAATATAAAACAGAATATTTATATACTTAAAGGAAAAATATGTGATGTCGTCGGTGGTGTGTTTCTTAAGTCACGTGAATTCGTGTGATAGCATGTAACATGAGCACAATGTGTCTATCTCTAAGCAAGACTAAAAAGTTACGTTGCAATGTGTTGGATACATTTTTTTTACAAGCATTATTGAATAAGTTATTTCCATAAAGACAATAATCCATAATTTTATCCAGTTGCCATGATGTAATTTCATTAAAGACTTTTTTTTCTGAAACTATATTAGGTATGATTTATTCTACTACTAGATTATAATGTTGTTATGAACAATATCTACTTTCTTCCATTGCTCCAAAATTATTCATACATATACATAAAAAATTCTACCGTATTGTACCAAAATCTTCGGTGTCAATTAATATACATATGATTTCATTGATAGGAATTGTAGGAAAATGTATTTACCTGAAAAGCTTTTACCATACTGTAAAAAATCTACAATAGCTAATAATAAAGAATTAGGAAGATGTTGTGAGTGTAATTCAATGCTGGTCGAGGTTTAGTCCGCAGAGTAGTTTTATACAATATTATTAATACGTAATAAAAAATGTGTAAAAACATACATCATATATTTACAAAACAATTAGGTAACTGCTTGCTCTGCAATATTGCTACACATACAACTTAATCTCATCTAATTTATTTACAGGGTGACATTTTATATTAAAAAACTGCAGAACATTACTTGTATAAATAGTTATACAGGGTGTATTTAAAATGTTTTTATATAATTGTTGTCGGACCACCATTATCCGAGGAACGGTTCCGACCGTAGCAGTCGTAATACCAACAATAGGAATCGAAAACAATATATGGAAGGATCCAGAGACACCGATAGCGGGTCTGTCCCCACAGAGCCTAGCCCGAGAACAACCAGGGCATGTAAAAGAATCCCGGCTAATGCTAGGGATGTGCATTTTAACTCTGTTTCTGGCAGCTACTAGTTACCGAGGTCACGGCACAACAACCCGGAAAATCACCATGTATCGAAAAAACAAACTGCCTAGCCTGTTTGGTTTATTGTCTAAATGTCTACGTTTGTGAAAAATTTTGGTGATTCTGAATACAAGTGGTTATAGGGGTGTTTTTAATTTATTTAGTATTATTTTACTGAAAGTAAAATGAGTAAAAAAAGAGTACCACTGGTGCGTTGTAACTCTGTGTACAAGCACAAGTAAAAGTATTCCACACAAATTATTTGTTAGTGTACCCAGAGAAGAAAATTTGAGGAAAAAATGGTTGCAGCTAGCCAGACGAAGCACTAAGGAGGTGTTGAAACATTAAGAAATTCGTGAAATCTTGAGGAGAGTTTGATACACTCTGATATTTTGCCAGAATGTAGAAAAAAGCATTAGAAAGAACATAAAAGTATTACAAAAATAAATATATTCCGGGGTGGAAGGGTGTCGTGGATTTAAAAATTTCGGTAAATCTAGGAGAGAAATTGCTAATGCCCGTGAATTTGCTAATATACTCGTATGTTATAAAAAATATGATGAATAGCATACGTTAAGGTGACGATAATATATATGAAAATTCGTGGTACAAAAGGGCTATGAGGCCGATAATAACTAAATTAGGTAATGAATTTTATAGTGTTGTGTGGTGACTTCTATGATGTCTAATAAGTATTTATTTTAAATTTCGCGATAATCAACTAACTAATTTGTTAGTGACATTAAAACCTGGTCCAATGTATATATTACGGAATATTTATAATTGAATTAATCAATTTCATGTATGGTTCTATACAGATCCGTTAAGCTCATTGCCTCTTCAGAACACCCGTATGTAGTATAAAGAATCTTCTTATTAATAACGCTCAGTAATACAAAAGTTATAAAAGGTAAATCTTCGATTTGTAGATGCTTCAATATTAATTTACAAATCTTTTTTGACAGATCGAAGTTTATACGCAATATTCCCATTTTAAATTTTCAAGTACATTTAAATTTTATATACAGGGCGAGTCAGTCATAATGTCATTAATTTTAACCACGTATTCGGGAGGCCTAATAAAGGCAGAAAATCGAAAAAAAAATTTTTACTCGACCTTTAAAAAAATAAACAAATCACCCTATAAAAATCAGTAACACGACGCTCCTGGTACGCTACGAACTTTCTGATGGCGCACCCGACGAAATTCTAATGCCACAGACTTGCCTTATTAACCATGGATGCCACATTTACATACATAATATCGTCTAACACATCAGCGTGTTATTCAAATTTACCTCCATTTAGCACTCTGCATTTCCCGCATTTCTTCCCCTCAAATTTGTAGATCATGCCACACATTTGGAGGGGGGATGGAGAGAATACAAGCAGTAGGCAGTAGTTTGTTTATTTCGGTCTAACCTCACGTATTTGGCGTAAATTCACAACGCATAATTTTACAAACTCCGATTATGTGGAAATGGTAGTGTTATACGGAGAATGTTTACGAAATGCGACTGAATTTTATTAATAAAGTGCTATGGACGGATAAATGCAGTTTTACTTGAAATGTGGGCTGTAAACAGGTTAGTATAATACTACTTAAAACACAATACATTTCTAGGCTAGATGTACGTAACTACAAATTGTACATTTGGTTATGTGTGCGGTTAATTGTACTTACGAGTAATACTAAAAATTCATATTTATTTGTAAAACGTAGTGAAAACGTAATATCAAAATTATTAAACTGTAATAACCTAGCATTCGATTTGTTTTTATTAACAAATAAATCAATATTTAAGGAAAATTCATTCATGTATCTAGATTAAAAAAAATAGTTTTACTCCTTGTCGTTAAATAACAGTACAAAAACTAGGTAACTAGGTTACTGACCTAGGTAATAATACGGGAGGTCAAGGTCAAGATGACAACACGATGGTTTTTTATTAAGTACTTACATACGGATTCATCAACAGGGCGTAACGTTAGTCAGACTGGCGGAGGTTACGCGAAAAATTTACGCTTCTGTTACACCAATTTAAATAATAGCCATACTCCTATTCACTACTATGTATAATACTTACTTTATGATATGTTAACTAATCCGTAGCAATGAAAAGTACTGTTTTTGAATATAAATACTAAATATACAATGAGAAGCGCAAGGAACTTGAGGCCAAAGTTACGCGATTTTTAGACAGGTACAATACTTCTAACTTTTGGCGCAAATATGGACGTAAATAAACAGCCTACCTAGCAACGCATGTTTCGCGAATGAGCGCAAGGCTTGTTAGTCCGACTAACGCGCTTTACACGGGCCTAAACTGGTTAGTCCGACTAACGCTTCGCCCGTTTCATGAATCCGGCTGTTAGTATTGAAACACAAAACACTTTTCAGCTTCTCAATAATTTACCCATTGGGTATAGGTTTTTTATATAATGTACGTAAATGGTTTATTACTCGGTTTATTATTAGACACGTTGGAGTTTTTTTGCAGTCATAACAGCTACATTTGCTCAGAGAAAAATCGACACGCGAGTGTACGGGTATCGTTTGATTGGGCCGTATTTTCTACGGGAAAACCTGAGTAGACCGCGTTACTTGCAATTTTTAATAGAATTATTAGATTATTATTTGATTTTATTGGGTATTAACATTTTAAATTATTATTGGCTGAAGTTGAACTGACCAAGAAAAAATGATATTCTAAAATAGTCAGTACAACCGTTTATTTGTGATGTCTAAAACTTAGGTGGGTAGGTACTATATAGAAAAATAATATTACAACTTGACAACATTGCATCAGGTCGATATCGAGTTGAACTGTGAGCTGTAACCGACCAAGGCTGTGACCGGTCAGTGACAGTCTGAAAAGGGGGTTTAAATAATGATTTGAAAATATTTTTTTTCGGCGAAAATATGCATTTAGATTTTTTTAATAACGTATTCGCATTATACTCATTATTCCCTGTCTCCTCTTAAAATTAATGACATTATGACTGACTCACCCTGTATAACGACGACTCTCCTCGTTATAGTTTCTCGTTTCATAAATGGTTTTCAAATAATGTTTGTAATGGATCACAAAAATTCCAATTCGCTGGCATTTAGGTAAATGCATTTTTTATTTATATTTGACAAGTCTTTGTTATAACACTTATAACATATACAAAGAAGGCATGTATATGAATAATTAACGGAGCGAACCAAAGAAGGGGATAAATCAGATTTTAAACCTGAACATTCTTTTAAATGCAACCACCCATTGCAATTTCTGCAGACCACATAATCATTATCAGTGCCAATTCCACAAATTACACATTTATCGAACATAGGTTCCGAAGTAAGGAGTAATGTGTTCTAAATATTTCTGGGCCAAACATAAATTGCATAGAAGCTGCAGAAAAATCTTCTATATCGGAAATTTTTGAGAAAACGGTAATGTAAAATATTACATAAATACCGCAATTAACGCTATCATCAGTTGTTTGTTGTGGGTATAAATTGATACTAGATATTTTCCACTTTCGAATGTTCAGCTTTTCATTCTTTTGTAGCCGATCTCTTGTAGTAAAATATCTTTTTATTTTGCTAAATATATCATTGTTTAATACGGTATATTTTTTTCCAAGATTTAAAATATATAATATACTATTGTCTTTAAGATCTAATATAATTAGTATCCAATGAATTCCGTTATGGTTGTAAGGGATTAGGATGTATCTAATAAGTTGAAATGATTTTGTAAATGGTTTGAATTTAGTAAAATTTTTAAAAGATATAGTATCAATATAATGTGTCCCTTCTCGGACTTAGAAACGAGAAAGCTAAAGAATCTAAACAGTAATCTGATACTCACCTTTGATTTCCAGTCGGTTCGTAATTGTTATACGTTGAAATTAGTGTCTTATAATCTGAACTTGACAAAGTCAAAGTTTGTTCGAAAGTTATATATTTTCCCAGAACAAAATTTTCTTACATAGCTACTGTCATGTAATAATTATTACTGAAAAATGAACCATTTTGTAGACCTCTTTCATCTGGTTTGTCATCTGATAATTTAGTCTCTGATGACGTATCTTCGATCTCCATAATCGTCCGGTCATTTTCATTATTTAATACCTCGATATTTTCGGTACCTATATTAGAATTTAAGTCAGGATGTATCTTTTTTAAATTTAATGTATATAAAAAACCTGTTTTCTTCTTCTTTCTTCTCCAAGATTTTTCTGCTGTAGGATTATCGACCTCTTTCATCTTTAATATTCTTTTATCAGATGTGGACATCTTTTTAGGTACTTTTCCTATATTAAATTCAACACTTTTCAGTTGTAAATTAATACGTTGTTCTACATTTGTAACAAATCGACCTAATTTCAAATTGGTTCGTCCCTCCAAAACTTCTTCCTTCAAAATTTTGTACTAACATTCTACATTTGAATTACTATAATCTACACTTAATCTTCCAGTATTTGATATATCAGTCCATAGAGGAACAAGTGGCATAAGGCGATTTAATACGTAATTGCAGAAATCGTCGGATCGATATGGATTTCTTTCTAAGTCATATACAATTGACATAGATTCGATTTTTTGCACTGCATCTCTGTAGATTTTAAAAAAGTAAATGAAAAAAGGAGATGTCGATTATTCTCCCCTTACACGGTGGTCAACATCTAGCTCGTTTTCAAAGCAGTTTTCGTCTTCTTCTCGTATCTTCATAAAATACTCGGCCTTTTCATAAGAAGTTTAAGCCAATTCCACAAGCACAGTTTTAACATGATTATCGTACATTGGATGAAGCAATATGATCAACAGGTTCTGAAAGTTAAACGATAACTCTTCTAGTGACGTACTTTGAATTAGTACGGCTATAGAATCGAGAATAATATTTTTTATTCCCCTTTTTTGTCTGTTGCTTTTTGATAGTGTATTGCAAATCATTTTTATAAAATGGGCGCAGCAAATTTTTATCACCACCATGGAAAAAACTTTTGAATTATCATTTTCATTAGTAACATATATATATATATATATATATATATATACATTATTTCAAGGTAGGAGTATAAAGTTACATTTTTGAAGCTCCGGTATACTGAAGTCATTAAAGCAAAACTCCAATCCGTAATGACAATATTAAAAATTGGCCACGTTTTATTACATGCTGTAAGAACAAAATGTTGGAAATACCCCATTTATATTTACAACATTACAACTAACGAATAGTAAAGTATACGATGTCCTCTGTCGTAAATGGTCGGTCTAACAACGGACCCCGTAGTACATCAAAATATGTGGTAACCTTCTCACCCTTTTTGAACAACTTCACTTTGTTTGGAATATAAATGAACAAATGTTCTTAAATTTGGAAATTGCATATATTTTTGTTTTTCTTGTTCATTACTTTTTATAAGTATATCCAAAAATGGATATTTTTGTTTATCTAATTAGCTAAAGGTCTCAGACCGTATTTTTTGATAAACGGCGAGAGAACGAAGATTTTGCCAGTTACCTTCTTTAATAACTTCTGGTTCGACTGACAGATTTCTTTATGCCTGAAAACGTTTGGTAATGTAGTCTTTAATTCGTCTTTTACTCTTTTCCTTTCGCTACCCTTTAGCCAATAAGAATATTCTTCCTTATGGTCAGTGTCTGATCGCCCTTTAAAATAAACCGTCACATTTACAACTTTATCGGAAATTTTATAAACGAATTTATAAAATCGACAGTTTGTCTGCTTACACATTGCGTACTCTATAAACTGATTCATCTTTTTGGATGTCTTATTCACTCGAAAAATATTACAGCACAAGATATATCCTGACACAGTAATTTATTTTGCCAGTAAATATGCATCTCTTCAGAATTGTTGAATATATTTATGTTATTACTCAACCGTTCAGTTTCAGTAGAAAGTAAATAGTTCATATTTAAACAGTCTTTTTTCAGATTGTTCAGATTGCAATGTACATAAACCTCTATTTTCGATGCCAATTTCTTCATGTAATATTTTTTTGTGTCGGTCTCTACTTGAGTTCTTGTTGTTACTCAACCGTTCAATTTCAGTAGAAAATAATAGTTCATATTTAAACAGTCTTCTTTCAGATTGTTCAGACTGCAATGTACATAAACCTCTATTTTCGATGCCAATTTCTTCATGTACTTAATATTTTTTGTCGGTCTCTACTTGAGCTCTTGAATCACTGTTTGTTAAAATTGAAGCAATGAAGTGCTTACTCTCAGTCGATGAGGCGAGTTGTTCTTTTCTAGATTGTATAATGGATACATTTCTAGAGGTGTGTGTTTCTGATTTAGTAAGAGACTTTTTACAAGATTCGTCTGTTACCACCAGTCCATATTTAACCGAAGAAATATTACTTGCCGTCTCAAGTATGTCGTTGTTCAACATTGCATCATATGTTTTAGTTTGACTTTTAACAGAATATGAGTCATCGATATCATTTTTAATTTTCTTGAATTGTCTCTTAATAACATTATAGAAGAACATTATTATTGAATGTGTCTTTGAGATAAAAATTGTTTACACATTTGGGATAGAAGTGAATTTTCACTTTCATTTCTAGGTGAGGAAATATAAAATTCGTCGAGGTTATACAGCGACTGTTTTATGAATGTGGCAATATCACCCGCAGTAATTCTTTGGTCGACCCATGTCGAAGAAAACTAAAATATCTTATGTAGGTATAAACGTATATGAAAGTAAAATCTTATTGAAATTAAACGTATATGAAAATAAAACCTTATTGAAATAATATAAAACTAAAATCAATACTTCTTTTTTATGAAGCAGCTAAAATACACACACATACACGGTGAGAAAACTAAAAGACAAATTCGCTCTAAAATCAAAGGAATAATCTAAATATAAATAATACTGAACAAACTACATCTATATTTTTATATAGCTATTCCACGGAGTATGGGATATATAAATATATAATAATAAGGACTTTATTTCTTTTCCGATTCATACTACACAAAATTAACATATTATTACACATAAGATAAATACAGGTAGATAGGTACATGAATCTGGAGAAAAATGCCGAAGATCAGCTGATCATGCGAACATGATCTCTGTTATTAATCTTAAGCACTAACAATTATACAATAACTAATAATTGAGAGGTATAGCAAATATTACATTGTAGAGAAATTAGTATATACAGACGGAGAAAAGAGAAGGAGAGCACTACGATAAAATAAGTAAACGAGAGAACAGTTACTGTTTAGCATTGTCCAACAATTTCTTTTAGAGCTCTTTTGAAAGCATATAAGGTTAGGGATTTTATAGATTTAGGCAGGTTATTATATATCTTCGTTATCTGATAAGTAAATGAACATTTAAATAATTCAGTACGTCGAGCAGGAGGAGACAGCCTGCCTCTGAATCTTACATTGATATTATGGACATCACTTCTAAATGATATTTTATTATATAAATATGTCGGGCTTTACTAGTAATTATTTTATGAAACAAGCAAGCAGCATGCAGCAGCCGCCTGTCGGCCATATTAAGCCACCCAAGCTCTTTGAGTTTATGAGAAATACTTTGCCTTTTCCTAATTCCAAATATTAATCGAAGACATGCGTTCTGAACTACTTGAATTCTTCTAGCATCCTCAAAGTCGATACAAGGTCCATAAATTGTATCACTGAAATTGAATTTCGACAAGACTAAAGATTCACATAACAAGGTTTTAACTTTCTTACTGATATAGTGCCTGTTGTTATATAACATTTTTAAGTTTCCATATGCATTACGTATGCAGTTATTTATGTGAAGCTTGAATTTGCTGCTCACAGGCACAATTTCTTCGTCACCAAACTTAATTTTTATGCGTTGGGTAAAATCTAAGCGTACTTTTCTAGGGCCAAAATTAAAACAGATGTTTTGGATTAATGCTTAAGCTGTGCTTTTGACCATTTTACTATGCTGGATATGTCCTCATTTATATCTAGTAAAGCTAAATCGCAATCTTTCGGTGAAAATGAATGATAGATTTGGGTGTCGTCTGCATATAAATGGAGTTTACATTTATGAATTGCTTTTGTATTGTAGATGTGTACAACATAAATATTAAAGGACCTACAATCGAACCCTGTGCCACACCTGAGCATATTTCAAGAGGAGTAGATACTTCTTCACCAATTTTGACACTTTGGTGTCTATTATGAAAGTAGCTACGAAAAAATTGGATGGATTCTTTGCTAAAACCAAGATAATTAAGCACAGCAAAAAGAGTCTCATAATTTAAGGTATCAAATGCTTTTGAAAAATCAATGAGCGCCAAGACTGTTAATTTTCTTTCATCTATACTTCTCAAAATGTCATCAACAATATTTAATAACGCAGTTTCACAACTATGAAGTGGCCTAAATCCTGACTGATATTGTGGTATAATATTTAATTTTTCAACATGGGCCCGAATTTGTGAATCCACCACCCTTTCTAAAACTTTTGATAAGATGGGTAAAATACTGATAGGGCGCAAGTCTTTAAATTCTTGGGGATTATTAACTTTCGGGATAGGTTTTACAAGAGCCAGTTTCCATGCATCCGGAAAAACATTTTGTGTGAGACATATATTGACGATATGAGTCAAATAGGGCACAATAAAAGGGCAACAATACAATAACATTTTGATATTTAATCCATCATGACCTTGAGAAGCAGTTTTAATGTTATATAAATGCCTTTGTACATCATCTTCAGAGACAGTACAGAAATTAAAAGGATTTATATTTTCTCTAAAGGTATTGTTCAGATAATAATTGATCACGTCTTGGTCTCCGGGCAAATTTGGAACACAAGTGCAATAGTACTTATTGAGATCATTAACATTACTTAAATGAGCAGGAATATTAATATCAGATTTCCGTGAATTTAGTTTCAGTTTTTTCCATACTGTATTTATACCATCTAACCTTAATTTATACTCTAGATAAGCTCTCATTTCGTGTCTGCAAACTAAGGTGGTATAATTACGCAACATTTTATAGTAATTATAGTGATTTTGATTTCTACTGCGTTTCCATCGATTTTGAGCTTTATTTCGAAGCGAGATAAGGAGCCGAACATTATCAGTAACCCAAGGATTATAGTTTTTTGTGACCTTTATTGTTCTTAAAGGAGCATGCAAGTTAAAAAGTTGTAATAGGTTGTCATTAATAAAAGATAACTTATCATTTATATCATCTAAATCAAAAATAACTTCGAATGGTATTGTTCTTAATTGTAATAAAAATTCATTATGGTTAAAGGTTTTGAAGTTTCGAATAGTTTTATATTCCGGTTTACTTTTGTGAGTGGACGTTAAAACACAATATGTTAACTCATGGTCAGACATATGAGCGAGAGAAAGTACATTGACTGAGCGAATCAGTTCTTCATTGGTAGTTAAAATTAGGTCGAGTAAAGTGGCTGACGTGGGGTAATTCTGGTTGGGGAATTAATTAGTTGATGCAAGTTGAGGGTTTCAAAAGAGAATTAAGTTTTGAGACACTGCATTAAGTTTATGATTTTTTATTATAAAAATATACAGTATCCCTAAAAGGTTGGGACAACGTTTCGCCACATAAAGTACAGTTGAAAATAAGTCGATTTAACTAAACTTGCCTGTTTCACGTTAATTTTGTATCCGGGGTTTCTTGGAATGGCAAATTCAATTTTATTGTCCATTTTGGTGTATCTTCTAGAGGGCGACGATTTCGAACCCTTTAAACCGTTACAACTTCTTCGTTCCACCCTATATGTTATTTTGGACTAGAAAAATCTCTTCTCTTGTCTTTTTTAGTTAGAAAAGGTATACCTTATTCAAGTCGTTAGGAGCAACGGTTTCCGAGAAAACACATCCAAAGCTGACAAAATTCAAAATTATTCATTTATTCAAGGGTAAGTCCCAAGCAACACTGGTAATTTTTTTGAAGAAAATGCAAATAGCTCTCTGTAATTAAATTATTTAGTAGAAAAATATGACCTATTAGGTTTGATCCTATTATACAAAAACATTTATTCTAATCTCATGTTGAAAGTGTCTTGGTCTTTTAGCGTGTGGATTTTCTGTAGAGTAGATATGTTCGTTATTTCTCGTTCTTGCAAAACACGCTTTGCAAAAAAGAATTTTATTTTGAAAATGATTATCAGTGCTTCTTCTTTCATGAAAAAAAAGACTCAATCGAGCATCAAAATCGATTGGCAATATCTGTCTTTTGAACATTTGATGTCATGACAACATTAATTCTGTTATTGCAAACACGGAATTCCAGGAAACAACTACTCTGCGGGCTAATACCCCGACCAGCATTGAATTACACCTGGAAAACCTATAGCAACAGCTAGAGTCATTCGTCAGAAACCCACCAGACATATACCGGTTTCGAGCTTATTAGCTCTCATCAGTATGCCATAGGTGAGGTATCTGACGCATAATCCTAGCTGTTTAGTCTGTCTAACCCGACAGAAGGACTATGAGTACGCGGTGTAGAACTAACTACATCTATAGGCCATTCGCTACTCCATGCCGTATTGAAAATGTCACAGACACGAAGCGTTCTACATGCAGTAGACACCATTGAAAGCTGTCGACCTTTATCGCGTTCGGCGAGAAACGATATTGTGCAAACACGGAATTCCAGGAAACAACTACTCTGCGGGCTAATGCCCGACCAGCATTGAATTACACCTGGAAAACCTAAAACCGGCATGGAGTAGCGAATGGCCGATAGATGTAGTTAGTTCTACACCGCGTACTCATGGTCCCTTCTGTCGGGTTAGACAGACTAAACAGCTAGGATTATTCGTCGGATACCTCACCTATGGCATACTGATGAGAGCTAATAAGCTCGAAACCGGTATATGTCTGGTGGGCGTCTGACGAATGACTCTAGCTGTTGCTATAGGTTTTCCAGGTGTAATTCAATGCTGGTCGGGGTATTAGTCCGCAGAGTAGTTGTTTCCTGGAATTCCGTGTTTGCAAAATATCGTTTCTCGCCGAACGCGATAAAGGTCGACAGCTTTCAATGGTGTCTATTGCATGTAGAACGCTTCGTGTCTGTGACATTTTCAGTCCGGCATGGAGTAGCGAATGTCCGATAGATGTAGTTAGTTCTACACCGCGTACTAATTCTGTTATTGTTTGTTATGACATTTTACTTAAGTAAGTATATGATAGAAAGTTGTTTATTGTTTAGGGACACCCTTATAATTGTTTACATCGCATACTAATAGCTAGTTTTCCAGGGACTTCCGTCATTTCTACATAATACGTATTTTTGATCAATTTATTTATATTATTTATTCTTATAATGAGCATGATATATGACGAGTTTACAAATTAGATATAATTAATTGAAGCCCAACCAGACTCCTATGAGTCTATCAACTTCATTTTTTGCTGCAATCAGTTGTGACAAATCGTCTCCGATATCCTCGTACATGTTAGCGCAATGAGATGTACCTGCAAATTAAACAATTCAATTAGGGGATGAATTACAAAGTGCAATATCAAGTGTATTTATACATATATGAAAAAGCAAACAAATGCAAAACAAAAGTATGTGGTTTATTCAGAAAATTATTGCTTACGCCGTGGAATATCTTTTCAACATTATACGATGTTTCAAAAGGGTTCGACAATAGGTTTACTGTATATTGTAGACCATATACAGGGCGTTCCTTAATGATATGCGAATATTTAAGGGGGTGATTTTACATCGAAAATTAATGATAGTTTGCTTTATATACTGTGGTCCAAAAATGTTCCGTGACAGAAATACGGGCACTGGGTTTAATATTTTTAAAGAAAAGAATGGTACGCCATTGGTTTTCTCCCACATAAAAATTATTTTTGAATTCTCCGTTCAATTTGAATAATAAAAGCCCTCTTGAGTTTTTGGACTGCAATGCGCCGTTTTTGAGAAACAAAAATAGAAACCGTTGGATTGTACCAGAGAATTCATGTAATTATTAAAGGACACAATTTTGCAATAAATCTAGTTGGCCTGGAATATGTCACTTGCTTTGTGATTTGACATTTCAATCAACCTTTTGTCGTTAAAATCTGTTCTAATATTCATCGTCGTCTTCTGAACTAGTAGTGTCCGAAATGGTGCATCTAAAGGTAGACCTCGAAATGTAAGAACACCCGAAACTGAGGAGGTACATTATCGAGGAACATTCTGAAACGAGTACGATGAAGATCGCTAGAAACTTGAATATTTGCCATTGGATTTTTGTTATATCCTTATCATATTTTAAGAGTACAGGCGTTACTTTCCACAAATTTTCCAAAGCGCCCACCTTTTGTCAGTGGTACCTTCATAGCATTGCCCAAAATCCGCATTTTATATAGCATATTCTGTTCTCTGACGAAGCTAATTTTTCGAGAAATTTCATTCAAAATATCCATAACAGTCATAGTTGGGCGCATGAAAATCCTCATGCTATAACTGAAACCCATTTACAACAACAATTTTCGGTTAACGTATGGGAAGGTATCATTGGTGATACTGATTACTTTATTGAACCATTATTCCTGTCTGGACGACTTAACTGACAATCTTAAATGAATTTCCTTCATCAACTGTTGCTTTTGTTGCTTGATGATGTTCTTTTAGGAATAAGAAATCAAATGTGGTACATGCATGATGGAGCACCAGCATATTTCAGTATAGCAGTACGCAATTATTTATAAACAATTTATCCGAATCATTGGATTGGGCTCAGTGGGCCTCAGAAATGGCCACCAAGGTCCTCCGATCAATGGTTTAGAATTTTTTTTGTGGGGCTACCTTAAGACTCTCGTGTACACAAGTCACATTACCACTAAAGAGGAATTAAGAGAAATAATAGTTGCAGCATGTGACAGAATACGACATACTCCGGAAATATTTCAACGAGTGCGCAATTCCATTCATAGGAGAGCGGAAGCATGCATATTAAGTAATGGCGTCCATTTTCAACAATTTCTGTTACCATTATCACAGAAATTATTAATTTTAATTTAGGTAGTTGTTAGTTTTATTTTTTTTCAAAAACGGCGCATTGTAGTCCAAAAACTCAAGAGGGTTCTTATTTTGAAGGCGGAATTCAAAATAATTTTATCTGGGAGAAACTCATTGGCGTACCATTTTTTTTCATTAAAAATATTAAAGTCAGTGCTCGTGCGCACGCCACTGTTAAAGATTAAAATTATTTTTATATTGCAAAATATGCAACTTTATTAATTGTCACCACATACCAAATTTCATGAAAATATCTAAAGCAGCTTCAAAAATATTAATTATTTTTCTTAAAACTTTAACACCCCGTATTTTTACTGTTTAAGAAAGGTATTTTAAGCTAATATGTATCAAATCTCCTACAATTCCTATCAATGAAGTCATATGTATGTTCTCTGATACCAAACATCTAAGTATGCTAATGAACATCCACAGACAAAACTCTATTCAATAATTATCTAAAAATTTAAAATATTTACTAACCTCTGGAGTGGGAACTCGAAATTCAACCACAATAATTGAGATCTCACTTATTTCTACGTTTTATTAGGATCGCTTCATCAGGTGGCCTCCTTTAACTTGAGTCAAATATCTAATTATAAAGATTATTATACTAATAAATTGAAATTATTTGAAATTAAATGTCAAAATATTCATTGACAGATAATCAGTTTGACGTTGTCGAAATTTAATTTCATTTTGACATTTAATTTCAAATAATTTTAATTTATTGGTATAATCATCTTTATAGTTAGATATTTGACTCAAGTTAAAGGAGGCCACCTGATGAAGCCATCCTAATAAAACGTAGAAATAAGTGAGATCTCAATTATTGTGGTTGAATTTCGAGTTCCCACTCCAGAGGTTAGTAAATATATTAAATTTTTTAGATAATTATTGAATAGAGTTTTGTCTGTGGATGTTCATTAGCATACCTAGATGTTTGGTATCAGAGAACATACATATGACTTCATTGATAGGAATTGTAGGAGATTTGATACATATTAGCTTAAAATACCTTTCTTAAACAGTAAAAAATGTTACAAAAGCTAATAATAAGGAATATATGGGTAGATATTGTGGTGTAATTCAACGCAGGTTGGGGCTTTTGTCCACTGAGTAGTTAGTTTCACACAATATTGTTAATACCTGAAAATATATGAAAAACTATACATAAAAGGTAAAATTTTTTTATT
Organism: Monochamus saltuarius; assembly: GCA_025584915.1. Taxonomy (NCBI): domain Eukaryota; kingdom Metazoa; phylum Arthropoda; class Insecta; order Coleoptera; family Cerambycidae; genus Monochamus; species Monochamus saltuarius. Next base: position 15,301,497 of record CM046729.1, read on the forward strand.
AATTTTTATTTATTTTAGTAGGTCGTTACGATATTCATTGACAGATAATCAGTTTGACGTTGTCGAAATTTAATTTCATTTTGACATTTAATTTCAAATAATTTCAATTTATTGGTATAATAATCTTTATAATTAGATATTTGACTCAAGTTAAAGGAGGCCACCTGATGAAGCGATCCTAATAAAACGTAGAAATAAGTGAGATCTCAATTATTGTGGTTGAATTTCGAGTTCCCACTCCAGAGGTTAGTAAATATTTTAAATTTTTTAGATAATTATTGAATAGAGTTTTGTCTGTGGATGTTCATTAGCATACCTAGATGTTTGGTATCAGAGAACATACATATGACTTCATTGATAGGAATTGTAGGAGATTTGATACATATTAGCTTAAAATACCTTTCTTAAACAGTAAAAAATGTTACAAAAGCTAATAATAAGGAATATATGGGTAGATATTGTGGGTGTAATTCAACGCAGGTTGGGGCTTTTGTCCACTGAGTAGTTAGTTTCACACAATATTGTTAATACCTGAAAATATATGAAAAAAACCCCGTATTTTTGTAACGGAACATTTTTGGACCATAGTTTATAAAGCAAACTATCATTAATTTTCGATGTAAAATCACCCCCTTAAATATCCACATATCATTAAGGAACACCCTGTAATTAACATTAGGTACTAAACATTTAAACATTATTGAATATGAAATGGATACAGTACCTCGCTTAGCATTTTCAAATTACCAGCACAGTAAAAGTGGATTTAAAATTATAAACGTACTACTCCCGTATCAAAGAAACACTTAACAATCTTAAATATATGCTTTGAAATTCTTACCCTCAATATATATGACAGGAGAATCAGGATTTGTAGTTTCTAAAAGCCCAACAGCATGCCAAGGATCCAGCGAACCATGAACATAAACCACATTCGAAACATCAATATCAATTCCTCCATAATAGGCGTTCGTTTGATTGATTTGCGCATTGATAAAAGTAGTGTTAAAGCTTTGTCCAAAAACATCTGCACACAGATTTGTATATAAGTCTATGGAGCATCCTCTTCCCAATACATTATCTTCTCTGTTTGTTGTTTGGTACCAGCCGTATTCGGTACAAGTTTGATATATCCACTGACGATCTAGAATAATTATTGTTCTCTATTAATTTGAAAGGACGTATATGCATAAATAAGGTGATAATAATATATTGTATAATAAATTCGGACATTTTTCACACGCAGAAGGACAGTTTGTCTAGTGCCACGAGTGTGAAATAGCTATTTTCGATACAAGTTGCAAAATAATAGTGTTTTAGGCACGCGACGTTAAGTGCCTAAAATACCTATTTCGCAACATTTATCAAAGAAGATTTTTCATAAAATCGGTAAATAAGAAGTATTCAAAATAGTTTCGACATAACCTTCGATTGCTAATATGACCGTTAGAGTATTTTATTTAAACAACTTTAACTAAATTCTAGTGATTGGCATTGATTCCTCAAATATTGTATCAAGAAACTTATACAAAATTTTATGTTTGGTGTGCCGAAAAAGGTATGTAATATTTCGGAGAAAGTTATTTTATCATACTTGTCCCAGTTATCTGCGAACTACAATTTATTTGAATAAAAATATGGGTATTAGTAAATATACCGATGTTATTGCTTTCCTCAAATGGAAATAAAGTCAAAATAGACCTAGAAAATTCAGAATATTTTCCAAGGAACAGGTTGAAAGGTAGATGACGAAAAGAACTTTTCAAAAATTGTCTTGATTGTCGGTACATTTGGAGCCTAGAGGAGAGTACTTATTTACGTACATTGAAGATGCTAAATCGTTCATTAAAGTGACTGTTCCCAACACCAATTCTAATGTTCCTAGATTATTTACAATGCCAGAGAGAGATATAGAAGGAGTCAATTTTTGTAAATTTTCCACAAGTCTACCATTGTCACGCCATGTCCATCTACCATTGATCACAACCGATTTTTTTATCACGTACAGGAATTCAAAATGTACTACACAAGCAGTGGGTATAACATAAGTTCAACTCCAAAAAGATTGCCGAATTTCTTAGATTACCCACTGTATTAGAAAGGTATTTTAAGCTAATATAAATGTAATTCAACGCTGGTTGGGGCTTTTGTCCACAGAGTAGTTAGTTTCATACAATATTATTAATACCTAAAAATATATAAAAACTGTTACTAAGTATTTTGAGCACTGCTTTAGACGATGTTTTCCGACCTTCCTTGCAGATGTAGGAGCCAACATATCGATGCTCACGAGACACGGAGAGTAACGTTCGACTTCTGTGGCAGAGGGGTACATAGAAAATTCTGTAGAAAATAAGCAGGCGGTAGCAAGGAAGAAAGAAAATACCACTTTCATTCCAGAAACTCAGTGCACCAACAGCACCGCGATGCAGGTGTTATCTTCTTCCAATATTAAATTTATACAAAATGAAAAAATATATATATGATCACCTAATGTCCAAGATTGTGTTATAATAATAATTTAAAATTCAGTTATTTTATTTTGCTTTTACATATGCGTAAAAGATTGTTTTAAGCACATGTGCATGAAAGATTGTCATTTTGATACTGAAATGACAATGCAACGATTTTACGAAAAATGCTTTTCGCATGTGTTTTGCACTATAATTTTCCTGCGGTTTGAGCCATTGAGTAGTTGCATTTTATTAACGTCCAACCATTTAGTTAAAAGGTATTTTAAATAATATAAAATAGCCATTTAGTTTCTTGAATGTGATTGAAAATGTAGAGAAAATGTTAGGTGGTCGCTAATTATTAGAGGTTTTTTAAGACAGGTGAGTATGTGCAACAATTACTAGAAGTGTGTTTAATAAATCTGTTTCTTAAAAATTTTTACATTTTTCTTAGTAAACTAAATTACATTATTAAAAATGTTATATAAAGTCTAACTAGCCCTATGAAAAACTGTAATATCAGGTATAATATTTAATACCTCGATAAATTATTGTTTCTGGTTGTTTCTTTATAGTACGTAATTTAGAAATATTATTAAGTGTAATCCAATTCTTTGCTCCCAATTTTCTAACAGCATGACTTTCGAAAATCAAAATTACCTAAAAAATAAGAGTTTTATAAAATTTTACTCTACGATATTGGGATACGTTAGAAAGAATAGGGGCAAAGTATCCCCTTCCAGTTTATACTTTAATTTTTAGGCATCGTTTACAATAATGCCCTTGAGAATTAGGTTAAATACGAGAAGTATTTTTTTAAATTTCAAACTAATACGTATAAAAAAGTTTTTCAAAAAGACAATTTTAAAGGTTGAACTTTAACACATATTAAATGAAGAATTTTTTTATGTTGTTTACTTTTGTTCAGAACTTAATATTAAATGTATACAGCATGATTTAGATGTTATCTACAAACATTTTGAAATAGATGTGTCATAAAAAATGAAGCCATTATCGTAAAACAAGTTTTGTAAAATCTTTATAGTTTCCGAGAAGGTATTTAGGAAAATTTCCCAAGCTGTGCGAACGACGAAAGGTCGTTTTTGTGCCGTCGGGAATCAATTCAGATATTTTATTGACGCTATTATTACTGGAAATCTTAATCTAAACATTTCAATAGTTTAACAACGTATAATAACGAATTTATTGCTCCACGTTTAACCTTATTTAATAAGACATTAAAAACCTCAACTTTTCCAGATTGTTGCAACTTAACTACAGTTTGTCCTATTCACACAATATTGAAAATTATTGTGGCATATCATTACTTTCACTTTATTGTATATTTATTCAACGATAAAGAGTTTAATTTCACCTTGGCAACATGGTTCTATAGAGAAACGCTTCACAGTAACAAACTTGACATGTTTTACTCAAATAATATCAGAAGCTTTATATAGAAAAAGTCCAATAGATACAGTATACTCCGATTTCTCTAAAGCTTTTGATAGTGTAGACTGTAGACCATAGTATTTCAATAAATAAATTAAATGGCATTGGCTTTAGTAATATGATGGATTTTTTAATTTCTTATTTGGCTAGGAGAACACAATATGTTCAGTATAATGGTCATAAATCTAAAGAATTTCATGCATATTCCGGGGTATCACAAGGATACAATTTGGGACCGCTAGTATTTGTTATAATTATAATTGATCTCAGTGATATTTCTGTTTGTAATAAATTATTCAATGTGGATGATCTTAAATTGTTTACAGAAATAACTTGTTTGGATAGTTGTAAAGTATTACAAAGTGAACTGAACAAACTCATAGCTGGTCCTCTGACAACAAATTGGAGATGAATGTTTCTGTTTCTTTATAAAGGCTGGTGTTACATACACATAAAAGTGTTTACACGTGTCAAATAACAGAAGTAAATAACCTAATACATACACTATACAAATTAAATACCTAATTATTTTTATATGTAAACATAAAGTAGACATATGCCTAATCAATATAAACATAGAAAAAGATTAAATGACTCCAATAAAATATTAATATTTGATTTACGTCACTATTTAAAAAATCTTCAAAATTATAAAAAGCATTTCTAATTAAGTAATTTTTTAGCCTTTTTTAAATTTATTATCCACAAGAATTTGAGTTCTAATTGGTAGGTTTTATTATAAAAATTGATGGCCCAATAATTAGTACTGACTAGTGTTTTACTTAATCTTAGATTACGTATTGTGAATTCTACTTCTGGCTTCAAATCTATAAATATTGTTTTTGATATAAATAAGGCACTGAAATATGTACCTACAGGGTACAGTTAGTATATATAAATTTATATACTGGTCTCCACTGGTCAATTATCTCTAAAACCGAGGTTAGATGTGGTTCTTATAATTTTTCTTTTTGCAAGGTAGTTTCATTCACACGGAAAATAAATTGTATATTAATCTCATATGCACTTGGTCATTATGAGCTTTCAAGGAATCAGACAGTTAAAGACTTAGGTATTTTATTGAATGATCGTCTTACTGCGACGACTAATTTTTGATTAAAACCTGTAAACTTCTTTCAAACATCGCTAGCTTGAAAGCTAAGAAAATTTAATATGGCTACATAGTCTGGAATCCTATTTATGAAAATAAACTCCTAATAAATTGTTATTGAATAGATTTTCTATGCAGTCCCTGAAAGAAAAGCGTTTAATTGCTTCTATAATATTTTTGTAGAAACTTATTTACAATCTAGTTGTTACTGTCAAAAATAAATTTTAGATTACCTATATTGGAATCGCGTCCAAAGGAGCAATTTGATTATTTGCCTAATCGTACTCTTCTGTGTCGAATTAATTTCAGGACACCGTGTATATATAAAAATATATGTTTACTAATTTACTAAATGTTTCTAGGAAACTTTAAATGCATAATGTTTAATAAAATTGGACAGGTGTGTTGTTTACTTACTTTTTTCTCGATACGCTATGCACCTATGCATATAACGCATAGGCGCGTAGCAAGCATATGCTGACTTGTATAGTTTTTTAGTGTATTTTTAAATACTGATCATGGTTCGCAATTTCCTATAATTTCACGATGTTACAAAATAAAGTTTAGCAGACAAAATAACTTTGGCTGTTTGCTGTAGGTTTTTCAGGTGTAATACAATGCTGGTTGGGGCATTAGCCCACAGAGTAGTTGTTATTTGATATTCTGCATTATCGTTATCGCCAATGGCGATAGAGGTCAGGGGTTTTTAATGGTAAACTGCAGTATGGCAGGATAGTACTGTTCAGGTCCAGCATGGAGTATCTAGTAGTGGCCACTAGATGTAGCATGTGCTACGTCGGGTGCAGTTATAGTTTATATAAAATTATTCACATAGGTAGGTTAGATTTTGAGATTTTTAATATTTTTTATGGAACTGGAAATATTAAAAAAATATATAATTACTGATTGATTAAAGAAAATACAAATTTACAAAATTTTTCCGATATTTAATAGATCATTTATTAATTTTTTAGCTGCCAGAATTTAATTTAAACTTGAGAAAAAGCTTTTAAACTAACTTTTATAATTTACAAGCTTATTAGCTGTTTTAAATTTATGAAGATTTTGAATGAAAATGTCTATACTCGTATACGTACTACTTACCACCTCCTTCATAAATTTCAGAGTTCTTTAAGTATTCCACATCGTCCTCATATTTATAACTTATGCATTCCGTACCATACATCATTTTAACCACATTAGAAAGACGAATTATTTCCTTTTCTTCGTTTTCATCGGTCAATGTGTCGCACAGGTCGTTGATTGTAAGTTCAAGAAACCCGTTGTATTGTGCCACAGCCGCGAAAGAGTCTGCTAAGCTGTTATAGAAATTCGCAACGTCGAAACCATTTATGTCGAGTCCTTCAATGGGTTCGCATAGGTTGAATATGCTGGTAAGAGACTCTTCTTCTCTAGGATTAATTAGTAAATCGTCGACTTGTTCCATGGCTGTTTTAAGACTACTCACACATTCTTCACTGACAGTACCCAAATCGTCAATAACTACTTGAAAGTATTCTGAAAACGAAAATAAGAATAAAGTGTTGTTATCTAGACGTCATAAAAATTTAAGACAAAAATAATATTGACTCATTTATAGAAATTAAAAGTTTCAGTAACAGATAGAGTTAATTAGAATAATCAATTTTAAAAACTTCACATATTTTGGTGGCTATGTTGGCATTGGAAAGAAATATTTTACTGATCTGATTTGATGTAGTTGGATTATACAGTATGCGCCAAAAGTATGGAATAAATTCAATAAAAACGAAACAATTATTTTTTGGGGAAAATCCTCGAACAGGTCGATTTTTAATTTAAAAAATACATATTTTAGCGTAAAATGCGATTTTCAAATGTCATTTGTTTTCGAGTAATGACGTCATCGATTTTTTTTAAATGGCAACACCATATTTTTTCCTTGATTCTGAAAGATCGTTTAATTCTCTATCAGACAGTACTAAAATTTTGCCTTCTTACATAGGAAAGTTTTCGAGTAAATGACGATTGAATGTTAGAAAACGTAAATTTTATCCAAAAGTAACAATTCTGAGGTATGTAAAATAAAATACAATTGATTAAATTTTATACTTAAATTAAATGTTCTAATTGCCATCCACCAACTTCTTGACAATGCGCAAGTCTGTGAAGAAATTCTTCTTGCACATTATGAATGATTTCTGGGGTAACTCTGCGTATTTCGTCCCGAATGCGATTTTGAAGTTCTTCTAAATTACGTGGTTTATTAATGTACACTTTTGACTTCAAGTATCCCCATAAAAATAGTCAAGAGGTGTAAGATCTGGCGATCTTGCAGGCCATTCTATCGGTCCGCGTCTGCCGATCCACCTCCCAGGAAAACAGTTGTCCAAAAAATCTCGTACAGGGCGCGCATAGTGCGGAGGTGCACCGTCTTGCTGAAACCATATGGTATCGTCAGGAATGTCAGGGTCATTATCGTTAGGAAAAATTACTGCAAGGGCTGGAACAAGGTCATTTTCTAGAAACTCTAAATAAATATCTTTGTCCTGTAAGGGTTCCTTCAAAGAAGAAAAGCCCTACTATTCTGTCGTCAACTATTCCAGCCCACACATTTAATTTCTGAGGGTGTTGGGTATGTGCCTCTGCCAACCAATGAGGATTTTCCCGACTCCAATATCTGCAAGTTTGACGGTTTACTGTACCATTGAGACAAAACGTGGCCTCATCTGAAAAAAGTATTTGCCGGTGTAAATTTCTATTTCCTTGACATAAATCCATCAGAATTTCGCAAAAGTGTAAGCAGCGATCGGGATCATCTTCATTGAGTTCCTGCACAAGTTGAATTTTGTAGGAATGATATTTTTCCTTCCTCAAGATACGTAGCACTGTGCTCTGACTAGTGTCATTGTTTAATGCAACCAATCGTGAAGAATTATGAGGATTATCCACCATACTTATCAATAAATAACACAAAAATTCAATAAATAGCCGAACTGATATAGAGAATTTAAGTGAAACTTATTTTAACATATTGGAATAAACATAATTATTCATAACGGGTGAATTGATAAATAATAATTTTTACATCTATCCATAATTTATAAATATTTAGTTTGTCAGTATATAAAAAATATATCTCCACACTTAGAAAACACGCTCTCTGAAAAATGTCTTGCACACCATTACTCTTATCACATAGTTAACATAAACAAACTTCAAAACCCTTAGCAGTCAAAGCTTAAAAATAGACACATAGTTCAGTTTCATTAATACCATAGAATAGAAAGCAAGTTAAAATTTTAAATTGTACAATATACAAAACACAAAACAACTGTAAGTAAACCATTTAAAAATAATAGTAAAACTCAAAGTACATTATAAGAATTTTATAGCCCTGATGATGGTTAATAAACCGAAACGTACGTAGGAAAATAAGCTGTTTTATTACGTTTGACCGAAATCCCAAGAAAACAACATCTCTATACACCATACTTATCAAAATGTTCTGTTTCTGATTTTCATTAATGCTTGGTCGTCAAGGTTTTGGAATATTTACAACATTGCCAGTTTCTCTAAATTTAGACTCTACCTTACTGACTGTTGATTGGCTGATCATTAAATAAATCGCAAACTTCCTGCTGAGTTCTAGTCATATTCCCGCATCCGATAAGAATTAAAATTTCAATTCTTTGAGTAACAGTTAAATGTGCCATAATACTTTAAATTGAATAATAATTTCTATGTCGTTTACAATACTTATTAAAAAGTCGGTGTGACAATGGCACTTTGCAAAGATTTTCACCTACGTGATCCATAAAAGGACTATGGAATTCGAAAAACTAAACTTGATAACGTTTTTGCTTTATTTTAATTGATTTACGTTTTCTAACATTCAATCGTCATTTACTCGAAAACTTTCCTATGTAAGAGGGCAAAATTTTAATACTGTCTGATAGAGAATTAAACGATCTTTCAGAATCAAGAAAAATATGGTGTTGCCATTTAAAAAAATGACGTCATTACTCGAAAACAAATAACATTTGAAAATCGCATTTTACGCTAAAATATGTATTTTTAAATTAAAAATCGACCTGTTCGAGGATTTTTCCCAAAAAATAATTGTTTCGTTTTTATTGAATTTATTCCATACTTTTGGCGCATACTGTATGTTTCTATGTTCAGTGGCGTGATCATATTTCCTGTGTTTTGTAAACTGTATTTAATAAACAAAACATACACACGTACAAGAAAAAAACACAAGTTTATTCATTGAAATCCAAGGAGGAAGTAAGACGAGTTTCCACTTTTGATTTAGATCCGAACATAGTTTCCAGAAAGTCACATTCGCATACACAATGATCCATATTTTCATAGGAATGGATTTTCAACATAGTCATCGACACCAGTTTGTTATCAACTGCTTTAGAATTATAAAAGAAATGTCCCTTATTTCTTTTCGTATTCTCAGCTACAATATTTTTTTTAAATTTTTTAAATTACTTTCAATGTTCAAATTATTGCATGATTGTAATAATAATGATCTTTTTTCCTAGGCAATATCCTCAGCAAATCATGTAAAGTAAGTTGCAACTTCCTAATAAAATCTTATATTTTGTTGCTCAAATGTTCTTCTTTGGTTTACCCACATTTACCTCTTAGATATTAATAGTTTAGTAATACTTTATGTATTAATAACAAGTGATATAAGCAAATGTTATTATTATCAATTGAACATGAGTTTAAATTGTCTTGGATTAAATAAATATGTATTATATAAGTTTATTTTAAACGTTTACCAGGAAAATCCAGTTTTGCCAGGAGAGGACCGCTAGCAGACATGGCACCCTGTACCAAATCAGGATATTTTAATCTCAACCAAGCAGCCAGGGAACCAGAATAAGAGCCTCCGAATACAATCCATTTAACGTCGGAAGGTAGAGAGTATTGTTGGTTCATCGCCTTGATAAAGTTCGCTGCATCTGCCAACGCTTGCTCGCTTGAGAGATAATGCAAATTCTCAGTCGACAAATCTCTAAAAACAAATAATTGTTTACAGTTAGAACGGATGAACTGTGTAGGCACAACTGGCTTTTCATTCGTTCACAAACAGAATTAACAGTAAGAATATTGTTAATAATCTTATTCACTTATAACAATGATTACACAGGTCCACAAAAAAAAGTGGTGTGTGCTGAGGGTTCCATTACATTTTTTCCATGTATTTTTTCCCGCTGAACACGAATCTGAAGTCAAAATGGGGGGTCGCACAGCAAATTTTAGAGAAAACCCATAAAAACGATAAAAATCACATCAAAAGGTCCAAAAAAAAAGTCATGTCTGCTGAGAGTTGGACTAATTCACAGCATTTTTCATTGTTTCAGTTTTAGAGGGTATCATATGGAATAAATTACGAGAAAGTGATTTTTATATGTTTTTTCAAACATTTGCTGTGTAACCCCCAATTTTAACTTCAGATTCGTGTTCAGCGGGAAAAAATACAAAGGAAAATATAGTCTAACTCCCAGCACACATGACTTTTTTTTGTGGACCTGTGTAAACTTTTGATGCGATTTTTTATGGTTTCTATGGGTTTTCTTCTCTTTCAAACTGTTTTCCAAATGCAGTTTTCGCATAATTGTAAAAGCTTTTGTTTAAGAAAATGTGTAAAGTAAAATGCCTTTAAATAAACTATTAATACTTGAATTGTTATAAAGTATTTTAGACGAAATGCTTCATCGTTCGGGATATACATGCTCCAAATGTTGTCGCACAGTCACGCGAAATGTGGTGCAGCATCATCGTGAAGAAACCACATATCTAACGTTGAGATTAACTTCTTCGAGCAGAACTGGTAAATTATTACGCAAAACTTATAAATAAAGAGCACCAGTTAACTAATTTTCCAGAATAAAAGAGCCATAGGGCCAATAAGTACTCCATTCAGAATTGCAGTCCACACATTTACTGAATTTCTTTGTTAAGAGTGTGTTCGTTGAGTGACATGTGGATTTTCTAATGTCCAATAATGCGTCTTGTGAATACCACTACGTGAGAAAATTGTCTTATCCATAACTATAAATGTTCGTGGTAATGTTTGAATTTAAGTGTTGCTGATAATCAACCTCACGCAAAAGTTCACTTGAAGCTGAAGAGCCCTTGGAGGCAAGACTTGTACCCGCTGCACGTAGAATGTTCGCCCAATGCTATCCCAAATTGCACTTCAATCTGGTGCTTATGCCATACTACTCCTTGACGGCATTTAAAATAACTTTCTCGAGATTCGCAATGTATCTAATAGCTTCCCAATGTTGCCCAGACGTTGGCCGCAAATTGCCACTTTCTCTACACCTCTGAGCCACATGTAAAAAGATTTCACGTCTCGGATGATATCTTTGGGGAAACCTTTGGACACAAAGATGAGCTATAGCCACTGAATTTTGATTGGAAATGGATAATTTCAAATATTTGCACTATTATTTTGCTTTCAAATTTCGCTTTAAATAATAAAAAATATGAACCAAGTTTGGCAAAAGGCTTAGTATTCTGCGTAACATTGCATGTAATTATAATGTAGGTACGTGTGCGAATGAAAATCATTACGCATGCTTAAAATTGTTATGTCTCAAGAGTTATGTTTGGACGATTTTGTGCACCCCTGTGCAGCAGTGATAATGCGCGTGCGCCAGTCTTGTCTAGACAAGTCGAGTGCCTTCATGAACCAGAGAGACAGTCAAGATGTCTAATAGCTCACATGTATTTCTTTGTATTGTTAGATTAATCTGTTAGTGTTATCATTTAAGCATCTCAGTATCTACAACATATATTCTCTTCATAATAAAAATCAGAAAACATAAAAGTTATTTATCTCAATTGTTAAATAAATAATGTTCATTATTGTTCTAAAGTGGTGTCTAATCGAAGTAGTAGATCATGAAGTAACAAAAATAGAGTTAAAATAATATCAAAATATGATCATTTAATTGAAATTAGGTCAAAAATTACAGGCTATATTAATTCATCAAATAGGTAGGTACGCCACACTTCATTAGAGGTGTATACCTATACAAGGTGGTCCGTAATGAATGTGCCATAGACTAACTGTAAATTCTAGATATTAAAATATACCGTGTAAGCCATATTGTCTTAGTGCCAATGTCAATATTAAAAAAGATACAGAGTGTAAAAGCGCCAATTTTCAAATTATTTTTTCTCAATATTTCAAAAAGTTTTAGAGACTTTTTTTGAAGGCATATCATATCGTAAGCTCACTTTCAATATACTGCATAGAATGTGCTGTTTACAGTGTATTGTCGATATTAGCGGATTAAACTTTTTTGTAGGTATGTTTATTGCATTTCTTTATAGCACAGATAACTCTCCAATAATTTTTAAGGAAAAACTTATACTTTTTCATTTCGATAAACTGCCTCATTTGCGAGGTATTCCAACTTCAATCTTTCAATGCACGTTGACTTTATGATAACAGTCAACAATATTCATTAAAACTAACTACAACAATAAATTAATAATTTAATAACTGAGCGAAATGTCTACCATTAACATGAATACATTTTCTTATGCTCCTATTTAAATATCGTTTTACTTTAAATAAAGTACCGAATGTTCCGAATTACATTAACACTCATGAATCATTTGAAGAAGGTCCTCGCGGAATAAAAGTTCCTCATAAACTAAACCTTTCAAATGGTCCCAAAAGAATAAATCTAAAAGGTTGACACGACCTATCCTATCTATCTAGAAAATGTTTGTTGAAAAAGGTTCTAACCAGCAGGGGGAAATGGGTACATGACCCATCATGCATGTACCACATTTTGCCTAATTGCTAACAAACTTGACCTGTCTCAATCTCAAATAAGCGCCACTATAAGGGAATTGGGGAGTATCAAGCAGGTTTTAGAAAAGGTCAACAACGGACCAAATCTTCATGGTGAATGAAATTCTGACTACATGCTATGAGTATGGGATCAAAGCAATGGTTTTATTTGTGAACTTCAAGAAAGCATATGATTCGATCAAAAGGAATAAACTAAGTAAAATTTTGAAACAATTTGGGATACCAACCAAACTGATTAGGCTATTGAAAATGACCTTAGAAAATACCAAATCCAAAGTACGAATAAAAGGTGAATGTTCGGAAGGCTTTACTATTGATACAGGACTGAGACAAGGAGACCCACTCTCAACGCTTCTTTTTAATTTAGTACCAGAAAAGGTCATAAGAGATAGTCAGTTGAACAGAGAAGGACCCATATTGTTTAAAAGTCATCAAATTGAAAGTTATACAGATGACGTGGCTATTATTGCTAGAAATAGTAGGGAATTAGAAGAAGTAACGAGAAAACTTGTGGAGGAAGCACGTAAAGTGGGATTGTAGATAAATCAAGAAAAAAGTAAGGTTTAGAATAGGAGAACAAAAAAAGATACTAATTTCAAATTGAGAACACAGCATGGACACATGGAGTTTGAAGAAGTTCAAGAATATGTATATTTGGGGGCGCTAATAACAGCTAACTGTGATGAGGAACAAGAAATAAATAGGAGAATAATAAAGGCTAACAGAAGTTCGGCAGCAGTCAACCACTTATTGAAATCAAAAAATTTATTACATTGTCTGTGTCAAAATAATTTTAAAGACCCAATTGCATCGAATGTGAAAACCAATAAAATAATGTTATAAGAAAATCTGTATTTTGCATAAAAAAATACATTCTGTTTATTATTTTTTTTGCAGTTGGCGTCTTTAAAACAGGTTCTACATTATCTTGAGCAACACGAAAATATTTAGGTACATTTTCTTTAAACTAAAATTGAAAAAATGTAATAAATACGAAAGATAAGGGCAACATGTAGTATATTTCATGAAAACGAAAAACAGGCAACTTTTGCTTCAATAAAAAAATTTTATCCGCCTAAAGGGCGCAGCGAACCACATACGATATTTCATAAATCTGTTTATATCAGGTGAAAGGTATCAATTTTGCAAAAATTTATTACCAATAAGTTTTCTCTATACCTTAAAATAAAAAAGTTAGACAGCCTTAAAGTTTGGGCACTTTACAGGTTTTTTTGTTATTACTCATAAAGTTGGCCATGGATGTCAAATTTGTTTTTACGAGCATAAAGGCCTCCAAAATTGCAACAAAAAACAATTAAAGATTTTTGACGTGTCTCGCATATTAAGCGAGATACATGGGAGTGGCCCTCTTATGTGATACAGCCTGTATACAGGGTTAACTATGACTTAGTACAAATATTTTAAGAGGGGATAGGGAAAAATAAGAATTAACGGAATCACCCCTCAAAAAAATTCTAAACTTATTTATAAAGCCAAAAAAAATTTTTTTCTATATTATTTTAAATCCTTATTTAACGCCGCCAATGCTTGTTGGTTGCATACTCTACAAGCATGCAACAGTCGCTGATTAGTCAGTGTCAGTAGTGTCCTGTCATGTCATAATTGAATTCATGTGTTTACGTTGTAATTATGTGTTCTTCTGCAGTTTTTAGTGCCTTATTTTAATTTTCAAACGTTTTATAGTTATTAAATAAAGATATTTGTATTGGGTGCAGATAATTTCCTACAATATAGTTCGCCGGTTTGGTTTTCTAGGTTATGGGACAAAACTGCCGCGGTTAAACGTCTCTTATTCCTTTCGTTCGATTTTGTTATAATAAATAGGAATCTAATCTATCTAATTGTACCTACGGAAGTGTCTTTTATCGGTAGTGAGTGGCTGTAATGAGCGAATATGTAGTTATACCAGTTTATAAAGAAATAATGGAAAACGAATGCAAAATACTGGAGCTAAGTGGATTAACTGTTACCTATCTATCAGGTATTATTACTATTAGAATGTTAATTTTCGTTTCTACATTTAGAAATGCTGCAAAAAAACGACGATGGTAGTAGATATTGTTGACAGCTGTAAGTTTTATCTATGGGTCTAAGCCATCTCAGTCGATTCTTAGCATAGGCGCCGACTTTCCGTAGGAAAAAAGGGTTTTGCCCCATTTTTTAAATATCGAGCTAAAATTCTGGAATAATTTTTTTATTGTCTTTTAGGCCTCCCTGAGCACGTGGTTAAATTTTTTGTACTTAGTCATAGTTAACCCTGTATAAGGGAATTGTCAGCCCATTCAGATCCAACTATAAAATCATCAACAAGGCTACACCAAATATTTATGGAAAATTCATGGTAGAAATGTAAATAAATGAGGATTTTGGAGGAGGAGTGTTGTTATTTCTCCAGTTGAATACTCCAATTCTCGTAAAGATGGTTTCGTCCGTAAACAATATCTTGTTTAGGAATGCAGGTTCATTACCCTGTTTTTGTAATAAAATGTTGCAAAAGTAGTTCTTGCAGGTAAGTCGTAAGGCAGCACATTCTGGATAGAGATGATAAAATGTTATTGATGCCTTTCTTCATGGTGAATTTTAGAATTGTTGTTTTATTCGCTCGTGTTGCTGTACGTAATGGCCTCGTGCTTATCTCAGATTATCAACACTGACCAAGGTTTTTTCTTCCTGTTGGGCAGTCACCATTTTTGGACGACCAATCATTCGCTTAGGACGAAATTTACCCGTTTCACATAATCGGATAAAAAGTCGATAAATGTTACGATTTGGCTATCTGCGGCTTGGGTACAGTTGAAAATATGTTTAGTAGCGGCACAGCTATTGTAATTTACTTGAGCATATACAAAAATCATATCTCGCATTTCAGTAAATGCATTATGCTTTGGCATTTTTTTATTGTTTTTTTAATTTTCGAAATCAATTTACTTAAGAATCCTTTGTTTTGAGTTTACAAAAATTGTCATAACGTTACACTACCATATAGTTCTTAGGACTATGTACGTCTTTCCCTTTGTAACTCCGTATAAATGCAGCAGAAACATTAAAAACTGAAAAAAGTCGTACTATTTGGAAATCTTCAAAATCAATTTACTTAACAACCCTTTGTTGCACGTTTACGAAAATTGGCATAATAGTAGACTATCCTATAGTTCTTAGGACTATGTGCGTCTTTTCCTTTGTAACCCCGTATAAATGCAGCAAACTACTCAACAGCCCGCTTGTGCGTTTTTGGCAATTGGCTTAATGATAGACCATGCTGTAGTCCTTAGCACCCTGTATATCTTTGTTTTGTAGCCCCATACGAATGCTCCAAAAAAAGACCAAAAACTGAATATTTGTAAATTTTCAAACAAGTAAGGTACGCAACAACCCTTCGTTGTGCGTCTACGAAAATTTGCAAATGATGGACAATACTATAGTCATTGGGCGTCTTTCTTTTTGTAACCCCATACAAAATCGGAAAAGAAATAAAACGGGCAGGAACGACAATACCATACCTATTAGTGAATGTTAGTAATTGATTTTGCTTAGGAACGTGTAACAAAATGTTGTAAGTTCCATATATTTAGATAAACGGTAGCGCGTAAGCTCGTAATTTGAACAGAATATCATTCCGTTGAATACCTTTTTGTTGTAGCGAGTGTACCTTGTTATCTACTGTTTGATTTTTATTTGTTATTGTAGACTTCTGTAAATAACTGGTCAAACAATTATTCTGCCTAACGATAAATATTATTTTTAGTATACATATATATTCTTTAGCTATTCATTTGTGGCATAGTTCTAGCTTTTCTTTAGTTTATTTGAGTATTTTGCCACACTTCTGAAAAAAATAAGATTATTTGAATACACCATTGCTTGCACCATTGCCAAAATGATCAGCCAAGGGTTGTTTTTTTAACGTTTGATTAGGTAAACTTTATTAACAAAACAACACTTGAATTATTCTTTTGGCACCAGAATTTATTCGATTAATCTTTATTATTTATACTTCAAGTGTGACAAAATGCACAAATAAACTAAAGAAAAATTATTTTTAGTATTTGGAACAAAAGGTACATATGATGTAATCGTATTTGTTGGTATTTAAAATTAAACTTACGCACTTTATATGGCTCAGCCTGTTGCAAGCATTACACTGAATGCATAATTATCTATTGGACTTATTTCCGCAGAATAGACAATTTCCTGAGACATTATCCGATTTACTAAGGAACAAGTTCTTCGTTGTCAGCTGTTTAAAGTGACATATCAACACCATATAATTCAACTTGCCAATCACTCGTACTTAAATCTTTGTTGTAAGTCCCAATGAATTCGAGAAATACTCGTAAGTATTTTTTCGATTCATTTAGGGAACTACCGCAAGGATTTAAGAAAACGAATTTTCTTTGCTTTAATTTGGATATAGCTAAGCAAAAGTGGTTTCCGTTTTGTATCAAAGGGATTAACAGAACATTTTTATTTGTTATAGTACACTTTTAGAGATGGTTTTTGATTTGTTCCTTGTCGTTGGTAAACATATATGTGGAATGCGAATAAGTCGTGAAACTTATTTGATGTGCAGCGGAGTCATTCAGTGTACAAAGAACTATATCAACGATGAAGTTGGTTAACCATTCTCTGTCAGTTAGGATTTCGAAGTCGTACGATTTAATTTCTCTAACGTCGCAGGAATAGTTTTTATAGAAGTTTTTATAGAAACTAATTACATACGATGTTCCTGTTAAGGTTGTATAGTAACTAGGATCAGCAACAAGGCCGTTTGTCATTATTTTGAAGGGTTTAGAGGGCTTATTAGTTAGACTTAGACAGTTCGCCCAATCTCCTTGTTTTTTCGCACATCTTGCAGAAAAAATCTGATGACAAATTTAAATATTTATTACCTTTAAGGCACTTTTGATGGAACCAATCATCATTCGTCACATTGAATCCAGTCGGCTGTAACGGCCAACTCGGCTTATAATATGCAAGCGTTCGGATCAAAATGACTGGATGTATTGGGTCTTTCATTCCTTAACGTTTGATGTTTCTTTGACTCGATTATTTTTTTAAGCGTGGATCTATCGATATTAGTGGAATTATTTATTTTTCTCTTTATACTCCACATTTCCTGTGAAAGGAGACCTTCTTGAGTATCAATTGATTTGGTAGCACATTTTTTATTCCTAAGGGAGAACTTTTCCTCTTTATGTAGGAATAAAAGATGGTCTCTCATTTTTTTTTAATATTCTTCCACATTTTTGGTGAAGGATTGCATACACCTCTCTACAGGTGCGTTACTGATTCTTACGTCGGTAAAAAGTCCACCCAGAGAGGTAAGTACGTGATATACTTTTTCAAAAATAAATTTAGAAAGCCTACATTGCTGAATTCATTCACCTGTGATCCTTTTATTCGGTGTTCTGATGTGCCGACTAAAGAATTAAAGAAATTATAAAAAGGACTAGATTTAAATAATGGAACGAATCCTTTCTCTTCTTCAAACTCCACTAATGCAAAGTATTTTTCTTTTTCTTCTATTTCATTACTCTGACAACATATTCGAAGTAAATCGTCGAGAGCTTCTTTTACACGTTTTGTGTTCTGCTTACTCTGCAGCAAGATGGAAAGTAACGAAAACCATTGGCATATTTCGTTCCAGCTATTGAGGCAAAACGGGGCTGCTATCATTTCTTTTAGTTGTTTCTAAATGCTAGACTTGTTATAGCACATATCGATATAAGTAGACATTAATTTGGACATATGACAACAGCAAATATGTAGGGTAATTAGATTTTGTGGACGCTGTGCTTTCTGCTGCAAGATGTCAAAACATATATTTAAATAATTTAATATCTCCATATTATTGAAGGCGATACTGACCGCATTGATAAAGGCATGGCTGAAGTCTGTTACAACTTTGTCAAATACTGGTCACTTTTTAAAATTAGTTAACCAGTAACTGAGGAAATGTAGTAACCACGAGTCTGCATCAGTACATTTTAACAACAGGACACGCTCTTTTGTTTTGATCAAGCTGAATGACCCCTGCATAATAAAAACATTGTTTGGTTTGATTTTATAGCTTTCGAACTATGGTACTAGTTGCGTCTAAATGTAGAATTCTCTGGTCAGTTTTCCCCAATCTTAATAGATCAACTTGTTCCTTGCTATATATGTAGATGTGAAACGGGAACCCCACGTGTATTCCAAAATCATTATTTTCTTGAAACATCTGCAGAAATATATAATAATTTTTCAGATCTAATTTTTTCATATACACTATCCGATTTGGTACTATCTAGTGTTCCGCGTTCTATTAAATTCGTATCAGCTAGTAAGACATCGTTCTGTCGCTGTTTAAAAGGTTTTATGTATGTCATGTTGTTCTTCAATATACAGCGTTTGACGACTCTCACTTGCGATGTTAAAGTTTTATCGTGGCAGAAATTTTTAAAGGAACTCACCACGTTAACGAAGTGTTCAACCTCAGACAAAGAAACCTTCTCGATTGTTACAACGAAATTTTTGTTTGTTGTTGTTGTTTTTAAGTACCTCCAGTCTTTAAAATATATTATACAAATGTTATTTACGAACTTTTTAATTTTATTCTTTAAAATAAAGCCATCTCCGGCTATCAATTTTCTTTCCTTACAAATCATATCGAACTCCTTTGAAGTTAACTTGAAGTTATCCTCTTTAAAGATGGACCTCCAACCTCTATATCTACATCACCTTTTTTATAGTCTTCTACATCAATGTCCACAATGTCGGAGAGGGCTACATCAAATCGGTATTTTTTTTTAAATACTGATGACTGACTTAAAGGAGTGTAATACCTTAATTTTACCGATTTAGAAGAAATAGGAACCTCACTTCACCGTTGGAATAATGATTCTACATGTCCAATAAAAAAGTATTTAATTGTTTTTTATTTTTTTCAGTTTTGCATGCTTAATTTAATGCACAGACGCGAAGATACCGACGAGGAATGATAATACGACTCGAATATGTCCGATTTAGATATTTTTAATTCCTTTGTCGCCCTTTTGGCAGCAATAAAAATTTTTTTACTAGGTTTAATCAGTATCGCATGTATCTTTACAAACAAGTAAATCTTTGATATGCCCAGTATTTATTTTCAAAATATGGCATATTAGGTTTCTATTTTTTTTCTCATTAGTACCACATAAATATTTAGCAGCATCAGATATACTATTGTCTGATATGCTCAATTGTTGTAGTGTTTGATAAGAAACATGATCGAAGTTTTTATTAAGGTATTGCGCTAAAACCGCAATGTTTGTTCTCTCACGCTTCATATTCCGCATTTGGATTTTGAAGTCGAACAAAGTACGATTATATACTCATATATGCGCCATGTTTCTATTGGAAGAAAATTTTGTCAAAATTAATTTTAGGTTAGGCTTGGTTAAGTCTATCCACAGATTTTCACCAGCAGTTGGTGCTGTAATAGGATCGGAGCCACATATATTTTTATTTTGACCCTACGTCAGCATCTGTGGATAACTTCACTCCAATGATGCGAGACTGGAAATCAATAAAAGCACTGCATCGGAATTCGTTTTTGTTATGATTTGTGATAGAGCGCTGTTTTTGGATAAGCCAATGCCGAAAATGAAATACTCTAAGTAGGCGTGCCAATGTTTAGAATCGACGTATTCTTGGAATAGTGTTTTATACAAATATAAATAATTTTAGATATTTAAGAAATTAATAATATAGAGTTAAGCAAATAACAGGAATGTTGCCACCTGCG
Source organism: Monochamus saltuarius (assembly GCA_025584915.1). Classification (NCBI taxonomy): domain Eukaryota; kingdom Metazoa; phylum Arthropoda; class Insecta; order Coleoptera; family Cerambycidae; genus Monochamus; species Monochamus saltuarius. The sequence continues at coordinate 15,322,136 of CM046729.1, forward strand.
AATATTGAATGGTACCGAAGTAAAACCAATATATAACAAATTTTAGGTACACACATATATCTTTCAAAATATTTACAAATGTGGGGTTAAAATAGTAAAGTAATATGTGTCTTACAAAAGCTTTTTAAAAGTTATTTTGTTTGAAGAGAATTTAAATAATAAAAGTGGATAAACAAAACATCCAGAATTTTAAATATTTCGAGATTTCTATACCTAAATGCACCACAGATTTGATAATTTTTCATCGAGAAATACTGCAAACTTACATTTTGTGCAACACAAATTGAAACTATCAGTTTATCATTTTTTTATATTGCACCATTGATATTGTCAAGGAGTGCACCAATTATTATTTTAATTAGTTAGGATATTAAAATGTATTAACACATTAGTTTAAAACTCAGCAACCACTGGGTATGGTAAACGTTATTTAAATTTTATTGGAAAAAAATGTACCTAACGATTTTATAATTTTGTAATTGTCTACCTGTATTTTCACTATTCATTGCTTTGAAAGATTTGGTCTCTTAATAGGGAAGGAAAATAGCTTTAAATTAGGATTATTTTTCGCAGTAGGGAGACATTTTTATTTAAATGCATTAAAAAGCAAACACGGTCTATTATGCCACAAACGATTTGTTGGTTCGCTGAAATGTTCAGCGCAACGTGACAACGTCGGAAGCTTCAAAGATTTACTTCTAGAGCACCGTCTCTAACTTGTATATACTACTGTTTTACCGAGTTTGACTGGGTGTTTGGTTGTTAATAAAAGCAAGCATAAGATGGAACAGTCTATACATTTAGTCTATACTCTATGCTAAGAGATACTTACGTGAACGGCTGACTGGCTCCATAAAATCTGTGTTCCAATTGAAATAGTAGCGCGCCGTATTTTTTTGCGCTGACTACCCAAGAGCCATAATCCATCCAAGCTATAGAAGCCTCTCCCTCGCCTCCAAGCATTAGGAAAACGACATTATTTGCTGTTGTGTTAAAGTATTCGTCGTTTACGAAATATCGCTATAAATAAAAATAGGTAAATAATATTTTTATACGTACAAGTTTATAGAAGGAAGAAATATTATATAAAGAACTTTTCTTTGCATCGTATCGACGTGTTTCCCGAGAGAACCGACAATAAAGTGTTATTTTTATATAACCTATTTCAATAGTCCTAGATCATTTTGTAGAAAAATGAGTCTGAAAACGGCATTTAAAAATTTAGTCTGGCCACGCTCCACAAATCCATCCATCCATCACCGCCAACAAATTCTTACCTCTAGAAGGAGGTTTTTTAGGCTTTATTTGCGAATGCATATAAATAAAGCCATGTCAGCAAACGGACACAAGATTTCCATATGATCGGGAGTCATGGACTAGAGTTCGGAGATAAATACGGCGGTCATTAGCGTGAACGCTTTCTAACAGTAAGTGGTATTTTAAAATTTTACATTGAAAGGAATAAATTCGTTAGACATTTTTCTACTATATATGATATAATAAATACTGAAAAAGGTGAGGTTCTCAACATTAAATACTAAGTAAACAATATTAAGGTATCACTACTGTCATTGTGTCTTTTTGAGTATACTCTGTCCTTATCAATTGGTAAGTTCATCAAAAAAATTAAAGTTGTATCAATTATACTTTTCTATTAAGCTACCAGAATGTATTCAGGGCGTTTAGAAAATCAATGGTATGACAAACTTAATTTTTTTTTAATTTATTGTAACATGTCCTGTATTTGCTGCTACCATTTCAGTACTTCATGTCATATGTCATTATTTCTATAATTTTTCAAATTAAACTTAATTATAATTAGTAGTTTAGTAACAACCAAGTAGAAAATTTGAAATTTTCTTTATTACTCGGAAACAAAAGACGATAGGTCTTTTTGGTTGTGACCATTAATTTTCTGTAAAAAAAGAGGTCTACAGTAGGAGATAATTTTTTTCCTATCTCCTATAATTAACGAGAGCCAATAAAAACATCGAAATTTGTCCACCCTGTACAATAAACAAAATTAATTAACATAATTATTAATCATATTTGGTTATATTTTTCATTTGAAGTTACGTACCTGCGACCAAGTGGTTTCATTGTTTGATTCATGGTCCAGCTTTTGGGTAAAATACGATTCAGTTATGTAATCGCTGCTTTTTAAAGGTCCTTTTGGAGGTGGAGGATTATGTTTTAAAATACGAAAATGACGAATTTCACAATCAGCATCATTGAAGAACAGGCTTAAAAATAGTAGTAACACCGTCTTCATTTCTATTTGATGATATAGCTTGAGTGGTAATGGTGCACTTTATGATGACAATGATTCACATGGATCAGACAGACGATCACACTTAGTTTTTATAATATTTTCTTATCTGTTAGAATCAGAAATGATTTTAAAAATAAAAAAAATACTTAATAATCGGCCTTCATTTGATATTTTACGAGTGTTCTTTCTCCTAACCTATTTTAATAATCAAGATCGTGATACGACACGATATTCTATTAATGTATTTTTATATCTATTGTACAGTGCTAATTTGTGAACACAGATTAATAAAAAATATATTTTAATTTTAAAGATACAACTGTCCAGACAAATACAGGTGCTTATAGGGGATCTCAGAATATTGCAATCAAAGTTGCAGGCAGGCGGTGTTACAGGCCCTCAAAGTGGGGCTAAAAGTTAAAAAAAATTAATATCTCCGAATTGCCTTAACTTGGAATAACCAAGTTTGGTACATGATTTAGGTTTATTATCGGTCTTCTTTGACTATGAGTTCAAGTAAATTGAAACACTAAAATTATACCAAATTTTTGTCCATTGATCGAATTTAAAAAGAATGATAATATCCCGCGCAGAATTTAATTTAAAACACTTTTTTACTCTTGTTAGATTTGAAGAAACTAAGGTTTTCCAGAAAAAATGCATTAATTAAAACAAAATTTAATAGTGTTTATTAGATGAAATCAAAGAGTAGGCTTTGGCTTTAAAATTTCACAATAATAAAACTATAAAATAAAAATAAAACAAATAATATTAAAACTAAAGAAATTGTTCAATTTTCTCTGAAACATAAATTTACTCTTCGCGGAGAATTTAAATTTACGCTGTCTAATAAATGATGATCGTTTCTTATAACATTTATTCGTAATACGATTCCACAAATGTTCTCGGAATTCAATTGGCGAAGAATAAACAAAATTCTTCAATGTTCCCCAAACAAAATAATCACATTTGTTGAGGTTTGGCTAACGTGGTGGCTAATTTTGAGGACAATTATTTCATCCTAACCATTTATTTCCAAACTTAAAATTCAAGCAGTAGCATTAAAATGAGACGGTGTCCCATCATGCATAAACCAAAACCCTAGTCTAAGTTGCAACGATAAATCTTCGAATTAGGGAGAATATTTTGCAGAAATTTCAAATAACTCTCGTCATTTAATCAATTTGGCAAAGTAACTGGTCCAATCAAATAACGATCAATAATACTAACCCAAACATTTATCTTAAATTCGCGTTGAAAATGTCTAGGAGTTACTGCGTAGGGGTTTACATCGGAATATTCATGAAAATTGTAAACATTTGTAATTCTTCTACGAGTGAAACAAGTCTCATTAGTCAAGAGTTTTCTTGTGAAAATAGTTCTTGCACTTTTCCAATTGCATGATTTTTAAATTTGATTTGGATTATGTTTAAGAATTCGGTGTACAGAAGTTCTTGCTAATCTAGTTTCTCGAGATAAATGTTTAGTACTCATTTGAGTTCCATCTTCTACTGTTTGCAAAATATTTTACAGAGTCACTCTTTATGGAAAATAATTACCTTGGTTGTGTGACTCTTATCAGGGAAGAGGACAGAAAAAGAACCATTTCAGAAGCAGCGGCATACATACTGATAGTATATTTTAGTTCTAATTCTCTAAAACAGTATAACAACTCATTGAGATTTTGGTGGAAGTTTACCATAAATGAGAATATTGATTTAATCAACCCTTCGACGCAAGATATGTTACGATTTCTTTCATTAGAATTTGAGAAAAATAGTGCTTATCACTGTCTTGACACTCATCGTTCGGCTTTAAAACTCCTATATAATAAAATTGATAGCGAGGATATTTTTAATCGATTTTTAAAAGGTATCCTTAGATTAAATCCTACTTTTCCTATGTATGTTATAGCTTGGGATTCTAGCGTCGTTTTAAATTATTTATCAATGTTTCCTACATATATTCTGTCATTAGATACATTATCAAAGATTGAAATCCCTAACATATCAACCTTTGAAGATCGTATTAAGATAAAAATTATTGATTTAATTAAAACTTTCGTAATAAATCTGCCGTTTTTTAAGTAAAAACTGGAGCTGTTCGTGGCTTGACCTATATTAGCTTACGTTAACAAAACAAAAAATATTAGAAAAGATACAACCTATCTATATACATATAACTCATAAGAGACCTATCTCGGTGGATAAAAACTGTTCTTACAGGCAGTGGAATCCATACAACTCAGACGATCTCGAGCAAACATTGAAACTAACATAAATGCTGCTGGTTGGTCTACAAAGTCAAATATGTTTGCAACATTTTATAATAAAGCTATTTTGAATAAAGTTAGTTTAGCAGAGACAATTTTGAATATTAAGTGGATTAGGTTAAGCTTAGGTTAATTATGAATATTAGTCACTTTAAATTTATTTATTTATTTACAATTCAGGAATACAACAGGTCAAAGACCCACAATAGTTTCCACTAATTTAAAAACAAAATAACATGTATGAGAAAAAATACAAAATTACACTAACACATATTCCAATATAATATACAATTTAAAATAAAGCATCATAAATGCAAACGCTTGACAAAACATTTAAAAGAATTTAATGATAAAGACGTTATATCAATCCTGTCATCAACAACTGAAATATAATTATTATAATGCGAAGTAATTCTGTTAATAGGCCATTCCCGTCTAAATTGGTTCTACACAAAGGTATGTCAAAAAGGTAGTTGCTTCTAGTATTAGTTGAAGATACATGGAAATTATGCAAAGACAACAGTTGTTCACGAAAGAGTAAAACAAATGGAATTTAATAATAACAACGGCGACCTAAGGTTTTCTTACCTTTTTCTATCCTCAGGGCGCTCACACCTTTTACTCATACGAATGCTAGCTTGTCCAGCGGTTGTGCACAAGGAGTTTATTGTTGGAGACCCAGCACGTTTTTTTTCGAATCACACTCTCTGGCAAACTCAGACAGACTGGCGCGCACTTGTTCTGGCCCTCTTTCGGCAGGTTTTTTCCCCACACTTTTTTTTGGAAGCAAACCTTAGGTGAGTTCACGCGACCCGCGAAAATTTAAATTAATTTATAATACAAACGCAAACATTCCGCCCACCAAAAAAAGGACATTTTTTTTTTAATATATATACATTGCATTCACACGACGACTATAACTACAAAGGTTTTACATACGACAATTATTGTGAAGGAAGAGGGCATAGTTTTACGAGAGGTCGGTCTATAAGACCCTTAGTAGTTTGTACTTGGGCGACACGGGGCGTGTCATCACGACCGCGATACAAATGGACAATGCGTCCCAAAGTCCAATGCAACGGCACCGTTGATTCATCTTTTATTAAAACGAGAGTCCCCGTGGCTGGACATGATGTCGGGGTAGTCCACGTGCTGCGCTGTTGAAGTGTATGTAGATACTCTTCACGCCATCTACGCCAAAAATCCTGATGGAATCTCTGGAGTAATTGCCAGCGCGTGAGTCTATTCAGTTTCACGGAGGTAAGATCCCTTTCAGGAGGCGCACACAGGGGTTCCAAAGTAAGAAAATGGCCCGGTGTGAGTGCAGCTAAATCATTGGGGTCAGAACTCATACTACACAAAGGGCGTGAATTTAACACGGCCTCAATCTGAGCAAGAATGGTTGATAGTTCTTCAAATGTTAGGATTTGATCACCGACGACCCGACGAAGGTGGGTTTTCACAGATTTTACTCCAGCCTCCCAGAGGCCTCCAAAGTGGGGAGAAGAGGGAGGATTGAAATGCCATTTTACACCCAAAGCTTCCGTAGCTTGTTGCATATAAGAAAGAAGTAACTTATTTGCGCCCACAAAGTTAGTGCCACAGTCACTGTAAATATCTCCGCATCGACCTCGTCTGGCAATAAATCGACGCAATGCGGCTAGAAACGCATCCGAAGATAGGTCTGACACCAACTCAAGGTGGATGGCCTTGATGGCGAAACACACAAATACACAGATGTAGGCTTTCGTCTTCTTGACACCACGGAATTTACCCAAAGTAACATACACGGGACCGGCAAAATCAACACCACAATGGAAAAAGGTTTAACTTGTGACACTCTCGCTGGAGGCAAATCACCCATGAAGGGGGTTACAACAGAGGGTTTCACCCGGAAACATCGGTTACACTTGGACAATACATGATGGATAGCCCGTCGGGGTGATAAGATCCAGAACTGTTGGGATATTAAACATTGAAGGGTGCGAGGACCGGCGTGTAAGTTTGTTCGATGGAAGTGAAGGATAATCAACTCGGTGAGTCGGTGAGAACGAGGCAACAACATTGGATGTTTTGCGTCGAATGGAAGGGAGGAGTGACGCAGACGTCCCCAACTCGAATCACATCATTTGAGTCTATGAAGGGTGCTAATTTTCGTATAGGTTTTGACACTAAGTTACCACCCTTGAGGGCGATGTATTCGCTTTTGAAGATCTCCTTTTGAACAGCTTGAACAATAACCATTAATGCCTGGTACAATTCTACATCGTTAAACGTCCCGTTTTCACTGGGTCGTTTTTGGAGATGACTAATAAATCGTTGACAATACGCCACAATCCGTTGAATTTTAGCCAAAGGAAAATTTCTCCAACAACTGATTTACCCAAGCAGAGGGTTCGATAGAAGTAAAAAAGTTACTTTACGTTCTTCGCAGGCAATTCCTTCTGAAGAATTGTCTTTTGGAAGTGAAAATGTCTCGGAGGGTAGAACATCAGACGAACTTGATAGCCACTTGGGACCCGCCCACCATAGCGGGTGTGAGATGAGTTTTCTCGGTAACAATCCACGGGATCCACAATCAGCAGGGTTGCCAGACCCGGAAATGTGATGCCAAAGATTGGGTGCAACCTTTTCCCGAATGTGACTGACACGGTTGGCCACAAACGTCTTCCAACGATGGGGAGAGGAACGTATCCAAGACAAAGCTACCATGGAATCCGACCAAGCGTATATCTCATCTATGGAAAGTTGCTGAGAATACACTTGAACAACAAAATTCAAAAGATCTGAAAGTAAGACGGCGGCACATAGCTCCAGACGTGGGATAGACACCCTCTTTAATGGAGCCACTTTGGACTTGGCACACACAAAGGTAACGACAGGACTGTCATTAACCGAAGATATTTGACGTAAGTACACCACAGCTGAGAAGGCAATATTAGAAGCATCACAAAACCCATGCAGTTCAGTTCGGATCACATTATTCATGACAATTCGACGAGGTATGGTAATGGTAGACAAACACCATACTTCAGACTTGTAGGTAGACCATTGGGTAAGTAGTTCTAAAGGAGGAGGGTCATCCCATCCAATGCCTTGGCTCCACAAACATTGTATCAAATATTTAGCAAAAGAGTCAATGGGGATAGGAAACCCAATGGATCGTAGATACGCGCGACCTCTGACAGTATATTTCTTTTTGTACACGGACGATCAATACACTCGACTCTATAAGAAAAAGAATCTGTGATCGGACACCATTGCAATCCCAACACCTTCATGGCTGGGGATTCCTTGTCCAATGACTGGGGTTGTTGATGTGAAAGTGGAACAGATGAGAGTAAGGCTGGACAATTGCTGGCCCACTTGCGTAACTCAAATCCCGCGCTACCTAACAACGAAATGAGTTGTTGTTGTAACTCACATGCTTCCTTTTCAGTATTGGCACCATCCAAGATATCATCCACGTAGATGTTAGAACTTAGAGCTTTAGCTGCTAATGGATATTTATCACCTTCATCCTGGGCCAATTGTTGTAGACAACGAATTGATAAAAGGGACTTGAGGATACCCCGTATGTCACGGTACGAAGACGATATTCTTCGATGGGATCTGACTTGGAAAATCTCCACAGGATTTTTGATATCGCTGTTGGGAATCCACCACTAAGATTTGACGATACATCTGCCGAATATCTGCGACAAAAACGAATTCATGAAATCGAAAAGATAGAAGTAACGAAACTATGTCCTTTTGAAGTTTGGGACCTGTTAGTTGGATGTCATTTAACGATACACCATTTGATGACTTTGCCGAAGCGTCAAACACAACACGTAATTTTTGAGAGTTACCATCACTTTTGATAACACAATGATGGGGTATGAAGTAACTCGATCCTTGGTTTTTAATATCAACCATGTCTTTTACCATGTGGCCTTGATCCAAATAGTCTTTCATGAAGTTTGAATAGGATTCATGCAGAGAAGGATCCTTTTCCAACCTACATTCTAACGATAAGAACCTGCGTAAAGCAGAACTATAAGAATCACCTAGAGGGACACTCATCAGGAAAGGGTAAATGAACAACATATCTGCCGGTTGCATCACGCCGATGTGTTTCCACAAATATTTGTTCGCACAACTCGTCCTCGGGAGAACTGACGACTTTTGATGAAATTTGCTCTAATTCCCAGAACTGTCTCAATGTTACATCTAAGGCATCGTTTATAGAAGTGTGAAATGAATGCACAAGAGTATCAGAGGAGTTTGATATTTGACCGATTAACACCCAACCGAATATTGTATTGATGGCACTTGGTTCCCTGGTTTACCTCTTATGAAACCTGGTTTCAAGACACGAGCATAGATATCAGCCCCCAACAGAATATCTACAGCCCCAGGCTCTCCATAGCCAGGATCAGCGAGAGCAAGATTACTAATAGTTTTCACCTTTGAACACACCCTGTAGAAGATGGGAGTGTTGTTACAGATGCTTGGTATGACGATCATTTCAATTTCAAAAGCTGACTCATGAGGCGGTTTTACCATACATTTTAGCGTCCCTAATGTCGATGACGTCATCATTTGATTGACACCTTGAATTGATATGGATGCCATAGAGTTGGGAAGATTCAAACGCTTAGCACAATCAGATGTAATGAAACTCGCCTGGCTTGCCGAATCAAGGAGCGCACGACATTTTTGATAGTTTCCATCAGCACTCCGTACCTGGATAACTGCCGTGGCAAACAACACAGTATGTTTGAATGAGAAGATGTTAGTCATTACATTCACCGAACTAGTGCTAGACTGGTCCTTATTTGTACTGGACGACTTATCTGAAGTAACTCCAGAGGACACAGGATCAGAAAAGAAATGTAAAAGCGTGTGATGTCGCTTGTTACACTGCCTACAATTAAATTTTGAAGAACAATTTGCACTGGAATGAGACACAGAAAGACAATTAAAACACAATTTTTGTTCCTTTGCGAATGAATGCCGATCATAAGTGTTTAATGCTAGAAATTCGCTACACCTTGAAACGAAGTGATCCCTTTTACATTTAATGCATGGTGAGGTCGTATTAGTCACAAACGCAGAAATTTGTTTTTGGTTGGATCCAGGGTTTGGTTGTTTATTAAAAGCAGCTGCGCTTACCGGTTTTCTAGTTGATTTGGATTGTTTTGATGACACAGTTTCATTTGAGGTTAGAATAGCTGTTTCGTAAGCCTTGCACCTTTCTTGTAAGAAAGAATATAAATCCTCGAATTTCGGTATGGTTGACCCGCTAAACTTTATCTCGAATTCATTTTTGTTGTATTATCTAACTTGTGAAGTAATAAATTTAATTTAGTAAAATCCCACATATCTATATTAAATTTTTCAATAGCTGCCAAATTTTCTGCAAATGCGGACAAAACATTTCGCAAACTCAAAGCTGCGTTTCCATTGAACGGTTCTACATTGAATATGCCCTGCCAATAGCGCGTTAATAAAACCCGTTTATCTTGATATCGTTTCACTAACGATTGAAATGAGATTAAATAATTGTCACCAGTAGTCGGCAATTTTCTCACGATAGTCAATGGTTCCCCGGACAAATATGATAGTAAGTATTGAAACCGTTCAATATCCGACAGCGTAACATTCTCGTGAATGAGCCTCTTATAAGTGTCGTAAAATGTGGGCCAATCATTCATGTCTCCGTTGAATTTGGGTACATCGATCTTGGGCAGCTTAACTTTAAAACACGAATCAGTATTATGATTTTGACTAACTTGCGTAGATGCTATTGAACGGACTGAACCTCTATCTGAACCCACCGGACTACGATTTCCGGGTGGAAATAATTCACGGTAAATACCCTAATCGAATATTGCACATTGTCGAACTCTCTTTGTATATCATCCTGTATTTCTAAATTTTCCGGATCCACCACCGACACCATTTCCATCTGTAATGACTCGAATTTGTCCACCAACTCATTTAAGCTTTCATACCTAAGTTCAAAATCCGTAATTTGGTTTGAATCAGCAAGTGCCGTCTGACCGGCCTTGAGCAAGTCCTTTACGCGGGTAAAGACATGACGCCTTTTGTTTTCAATGGCCTTAGTAGCCATATTTCACAAATGAGTTTCACGAAATTCACGAAAGAAACGGTTTGAAATATTTCAAAACGCGAGTACACGAAATGTAGAATTCAGACAAATTTTGTTTATGCACACGAAAACACGAAAGAACAATAGGACACGTAAATATCTATATACTGAAAGTAAAATTCCTGAAGTATAAGGAAATTTTACTGGACGTGGCAACAGCGCATCGCCGAGCACGTAGGAATGTAAAGCGCAAAAAACGAGAACACGTGTATAGCTACGAATCGTTTTCGTTCTGTGCGACTGCAATGTATTATATTATAAGTTGAATATTATGCACAATGGAATCACAAACACGATTGAATTGTATAAATGGACCGTATAAATGTTTATAGAGCCTTTCAAATGCGGCTCGAAGGCCAAAATGTTCACGAAAGAGTAAAACAAATGGAATTTAATAATAACAACGGCGACCTAAGGTTTTCTTACCTTTTTCTTTCCTCAGGGCGCTGACACGCTTTTCTCATACGAATGGTAGGTTGTCAGGGGGTTGTGCACAAGGTGTTTTTTGTGGGAGTCACAGCACGTTTTGTTTCGAATCACACTCTCTGGCAAACTCAGACAGACTGGCGCGCACTTGTTCTGGTCCTCTTTCGGCAGGTTTTTTCCCCACACTTTTTGGAAGCAAACCTTAGGTGAGTTCACGCGACCCGCGAAAATTTAAATTAATTTATAATACAAACGCGAACAACAGTGCAGGACAATCGATCAAGTTATTCATTAGCTCAAGGCCAGCATGAAATCTTCTATTTTCTAATTTAGTCTGCTGAAAAGCCTGTTTTGTAACTGTGTGAATCGATCCCACCGCCGACCGACGATCTCAACGGCAAACAGGGCTAGTGCGACGACCGCGGCGAGCCGCGATCGCCTAGTAAAGTCACATTGTTTTGAGCCTTTCGACTCTCGGAACTCCAAGAGATATCGTTGCTACCTTTGACTAGAAAGGATACGGCCTTAAGCCCGCATTTCATTGAGGCTAGTCCAGCCAGGCTGGTCCGGCCTAGGCTAGTGGCTGGAACAAGTGCAAAGGTCGCATTTCATTGAGGCTGGTCCAGCCAGGCTGGTCCTGGTCTACTGGTGACTGAGATTGTACAGCGACGTAGATACTCACGTGGTATAAAAGCAGAAATCTAATTGGTCTATATAGGATCCCGCTTAGCTGGTCCCGCTTGAAAATGTAAATTATTACAAACATGGCTTGTGCCGCCTGAGCTCGAAAGCAAGCTCGTCGTGTACCAGCCTGTGTGAGTGTATGACCATTTGCTATACTACATTTCAAATTTGGCTGGACCAGCCTCAGTGAAATGCGGGCTTTAGGGGCGTTCAGGGATAATCCCACGGATGGTAGCTTCGCACCATCGCCCGCTCGAGCGAGTTCCCCATAGGCGGAACATCATATATACCATTAATTCTAAAATTTAAGTAACGAGCGAATCTGTTTTGTAATCTTTCTAATCTAGTTATACAGATTTGGAAAGTGAGGATCTTGATGGTGAATTGTATTTTGCCGCTTGCGTGTATTTGTGTCATGCTACACGCATACTTCGACCACAGCGTGTTTGCATCAAGCAGTGTTGCCAGGTGGGAAAAATTCAGTGCATGAGAATAATTTCAAAGAAGCAAGTAATTTTTAATTACTTTTGTAATGCCATTTTTATTTCATTAAAAATCATTATGTTCTGCTATTTTATCATAATATTACATTGTAAGTAGGTAGTTACAGGTACTTACTTGAAAGTTATTAACCACGTAACCTTTCTAATTTATTTTATTGTTAGGCCGGGCGAACGTTGAGGCGCAGTTGACGTGACGCAGGGTGACTCAGAGGTCGTAAAATCTGTTGTTTCCAGAAAATGTAGGTACCCTTACGGAATAGAGTTAAGAATCACTGCAATACAGCGAGAATATAGCACACACACCTCATATCCGTAGACTGTCATACCCGTTTATGTATTCATTACTAATTATTAAGAGAGCAGTCTACAATAAAGGATATTTCAAGTACCCAAATATTGTAGATACCTACCTCTATCTATTCAATTTTGCCCTCGATTTTGCCTTTATTTCTCGTTAGGTTTTTGTTTTGGTAGATTTCAAAGAGTAATTTTAATAATTTTATTATTTCTTTTTGTGTCTATTAAAAAGCATGAGATTTTGTAATCAAAATATGAAAGCATGAGATTTCCTCGGAATGCATGAGATCTGACAACACTGGCATCAGTTGATCTGACAGTTAGATTTTCAATGGCGATACGGAACCGATTACCGTAGTAGTGGGGAATGCTAGACCAATGCACGTCGCCGCCCCTCTTAAAGTTCGTACCTTCCCTGGAATGAAGCGGCAATTTCTACTTTCTCTGTAAAGATCCGCAATTTCCAAATCTGTATATATATGTTGTATGTGGGATTCCAGATAACGCTAGCAAAATTCAATCTACTGTGAATATATGCATAAAACAATGAAAATAAATTATAAAATAAGATAAAATCTAAGGCAAACACCACAAGGAATCTCACAATACCCAACTATGAGCTTTTGTTGTAACGTTATATTTTCACGGTAACTGCAAAACCTAATTAAAATAAAATAATGACGCAAATATTATTGTTTGGTTCATATTTATTCGCCTAATTATTATACATATTAATTTTACACCTTTCTGTTATTTATTTTATATCTTTATTTTGGTTACCATGCACTCAACACCCTATATCATGACCTGAAATGAATAAGGTCATTATTGTATTATTTACTTACCTCATTAAACCTTCCTTTTCTCAGCACTCAGTATATCTTTTCTTGTTTCATTCGCAGCTTTGTGATATTAGATGCAGTTTCTCGTATTATACTCGTATTTATTTAAAATTTTATTTATATCTGCATGATCTGAAGGTTGAGGCAAATTATCCGCTAAAAAATTGTTATATAAGTGAGGATCTAAATCAGTGATATTAACTTTAGTTTCAGTAACATTCAAATATTTTAAAGTTTTCCAAAAGAATTTAGGATCTTCACTAAATTGAAATGCTTTCTTCTCCGTCCTAATCGACCTGTAAACTAAATTACGGAAATCTTTATATTCGTTATATGCAGGTACCGTTTTATGATTTTTATATTAGCATTATTTTTTAATTTAATCATAAATTTAATATTAGACGTCAGTTGTGATATTAAATTATTGTTCCAAAATACTAAATATCGTCAACATTTCTTAAAGTGTATACGTTATCTCAGTTAATTAATGCCAAATCAGACAAAAATAAAGCACAACTAAAATTAGAAAAATCTCTATAAGTAATAAGCTTAGGAGTAAATTTTTCCTTTTATATTCAAATCGCATTAGAATGCTTAGCTCACAAACAAATGAAATTATTACAGGAAATATCCGAAATAATCAATAGGTCAATTAGAGTTTCTGAATTACCGACTCTTTGTTGTTGAAAAACTTTGTGGTTTGTTTGGGTTGTCCGTTTTAAGGCATCGTAATTGATAGTAGTAGTAGAGTGAAATCTTTCGACGGGCGAGTTAGAATTTGAATTTCGAACCGTTGTATAGTGAATATCTATTTTGTGTAATTGGCAAAATTCTCTGATTAATTGGTTCGTAAATTCTGTTCCGGAATCGCAAATTATTTTTCTGGGGATGCAAAAATGTGAAATGAAGTTCAATAAGTTATCGTAGATTTCAAAACCGTTTTTAGTTGAAAGGGGATATGCTTGTCCATATTTAGAAAAGGGATCAAGTGCCGTGGAAAGGGACAGTTCAAATAAGAAAAAGCAAATAAAAATTACTATTCGATCAAGAGCTAAGTAATAAATAAGCATATACGACCTTGTCTTTTCTTTTTCTTACTTGTTTTTTTCTCTACTGTGTTACTTTTAACATTTCTTTTATTTATTTTATTTCTTTTGCAAACATGTCTCAAATTTCATGTAGTAGCAATAATGAACAAAATTTATCTGTGGCACATATTAATTGTAGATCACTTATAAACACGGTTTTCGATCTAAAAGATTATATTTTGATGCGAGATTTTGATATCGTAGCTGTGACAGAGAGCTGGCTTAAACCTGAAATTCTTTCAAAAGTCGCCGAAATTCCGGGTTATTCTCTGTGTAGGGCCGACCGGCAAGAGCGCAAGGGAGGAGGTGTTGCCTTTTATGTAAGATCAAAGTTTCAATTTTCTATCATAACAAGTCATATAGAAAGTGATCTACAAGTTGAACAACTTTGGATACAAATAAAAATTATTAAAAATAACGTTGTCATTGGTGTATTATACAGACCGCCAAACACTAGCTACCGGTTACTCTCAACGCTTGAAGATGCCCTCGCATCTGTTATGCTGTTAAGTGACGAAATAATTTTTTTAGGCGACTTGAATATTAACTTGCTCAAACCTAATGGACCAGCTTTTAACTATTTAAGAGATATATTGAAAACATTTAATATGAAACAAATTAAAACTGATCCTACTCGCGTAACCAAAACATCTGCATCTCTTATCTGATTTAGGTTATATGAATTTACAAAAACTGAATTTAAACAAATGCATTCATGACTATTTTTGTCCAGAAAATTTATATTGAAGTTCCCTAAGCAAAGAAATAAATCACTAGATATTATACAATCGGCTATAATATCTTCTAGCGTTTGTATCGCTTTATAATTTAAATGTGATGGATTATAGACACATCCAATACTTACAACTTTTCCATTTATTCTTGCAGACATCCACAAACTATCGATATCGTATTTGGTAAATTTTGCAATTGGTTTTACTTGTTTTATATAACTACAAATTCTTATATATACGGCAACACCTCCACCTCGCGTTTGTCTGCCTTGCCTAAAAACAGTATATATCGGAATGTAAACATTATAATCTTTTATATCTTCAGACAGGCAAGTTTCAGATAAAGTAAAAATATCAAAATTACTGGACAATACATATTCTTTTAAAATTTCAAACTTATTTATTACTATCACTATTAAAATGTGAAGTAATAAGATTATTGTAAATATTCTCATCATTGTCAGCAATAATATCATCAAAAAAAAACCATAGTAAGTACCAAAACCCCAAATGTAAATATTCAATTAATAGAGACAAAAAATAAATTCTTGATAGCAAGAAGAATTCAAGCTGTAACAATTTTTGTTAATATAGTAATATTGGCCTCGAAAACTAAAATACTCGGTATCGTTAATAACGCTAATGAATATTCAAAGTATAGTTTTTGTCAATAAACTTTTTGCGCGGCGGAAAAAGACTGGCCTGTGGCAGAACGGTCAGCGAGTTTGATTCTTTTTAACAAGGCTAGAGCGGCTTGAAAGTAAATCAAATCGTTAGAAAACGGATAACAAATTTTCGGTCGCTAGGATTAAGGGAAGTAGTAGAGAAATTTGGTACAATTGAAAGAAGTGCTCCCTTGATTGAATAGGTTATTGTTGAAATGGATCAACGAACCAAGAGATAGAAGCCTTGAAATTTGTAAAACGTCTTCTCGGTTAGGTGTCCGGCTTGAGAGGGTAAGCGTTTTATGCTTAAGTTTACACATCAAAATTATATCGAGTCCGCGATTTAGTATCTAAGAGTTGCAATGGTTTTTCTTATAATTTGTAGGCGTTTTTTTTTCTGAGTAAAAGCATACGGCGAAAAGGAGTTGGGTCGATTTTCCATGGTGGCGAAACTATTGAAAGTAACATCGGGTGACGAACAAGGATAGAGGAACTGTTCCGTCCCAGGTCCCCGCCCTTGACAGCCAACGAGATCATCTACAGCAGAAACAGAGGCTGAGTACCTCATAGAGGCATTAATATTACTGTTTTTTTGTTAAATAACTTCGCAAAACAATAGAATGAGACCCGCACGTTCGTTATGTAACCGAACATATTTTTTATGTAGTATTAGAGTTACAGATTACTAATTAGTTTAAAATCAACGACTGTTTTGTATATTGATCAGTTTTGCCTACTTGTACACCGCCTGGGAATTACAAAGTTCATATCAAGGCATTACGTCACTTGTAGGTATAATTTGGAATATATTGTTGTAAATTTTTCTCGATTGTTTTCTTTTTATTTAAACTAAATGATATAACTGTTTTAGTAGTTTGGCAGTTACGTTGGATGTAGATTATTAAATTTTTTTTTAAAAACTACTTGGCGCCCATTTTCATACATCAATATATATAAATTATTTAGAGATACTCATATACCTACGTTTCTTTTTTTTGGGCATTTTTAATTTTCCTTGTAAACGAACCCACGTCTCAAATCTAACCGTAAGCACGCTACTTACGGTACTTAACCATAATAAATAAAATAATTAAAGGCACCTGAAAATAAAATACACCCAGGTGACCGCATACGCCCTGTATTGCGTAATAAAGCAAATTATAAAAACTAAAGAGAAAATAATAATAAAAAAGAGATATACTAGATAAATTTAAACCTATTGACAAATATAGTTCTACTACATCGATTAAATAGTGACACATCAGTTTCATACATAAAAATATACATTAAAATTTGTAATTAGAACACTGGCATTATTGGGAAGAGCAAAAATGTTTCCATCTTGGCTCCAGATGTTGGAGAAACCATATTTTACAATTGCCTTCTTTCTTAGGTCAACAATCGATTTTGTTAAATCTTCCTTTATGGAGAAACCAGTTTTCTTAAGTAGTTTTTTATTTTTATAAATATTTAAGTACCTTGATTTTTTAAGATAGAAATCTGATTAAAATAGACCTTGGTTTTCCTTGAATTTTACCAATTATATAACATGTAACTACTTCTGAAGCTGCGACAGTAATATTGAGTTTATTGTTAACCAATTGCAGTATTTTATTTTCAACACCTTCAGCAGTTTCATTATCGGTTTCTGGTACACAATAAATTATATATTTTAATTAGAAATTTTAAAAAAGACGGCAACAGCAATACAAACAGCAACCCTTGTAATTGGTGGGAAGCAATTTATCTCCTTTTTTGTCAAGTGGTTTTGTTACTGACTTTTTAAAAAATCCTGGGAATTCACCTTTTATTAAAGACAAATTTACCAAGTATTTTAAGGGTTCCGTTAAGGCATTATTTTTTATTTATTTTTATTTATTTATTTATTTAGAGAAACTCCCAACAGACAAGTCCACTAACAGGGTCAGGATACACATACATAGACATGCATATATCTAAAAACTAAAATTAAACAACTAAAACTATTAACTAAAAACTAAAATTACATATAAAATGTGTCTAATATAGCTTCAACCACAAACAGTGATTTGAAACACTATTAATTAAAAATATGAGCATTTTCATAAATAAATTTTACTAAAGCTCCTTGAGATACAGTGAAAATATCGATACAATCACCCAAAAGGTTGTTACACATATAATATATTGAGACCTTATCATTAAATTACTTCTAGCTGGTGCTAGATAAAAGAGATTATTATTCCTCGAAGTTAATCGAGGAATACGAAAATATAATTGTGACGTCAATTGAAAACATAATTTTATTATGTAAAAGTTTATATAGAAAAGTTAGACCAAATAATATTCTTCTAATATGAAGAGAAGGGATATGAAACTCACATTGCAAATTTTGCTGACTGTAGCCTTGTTCGGGATATATACCATAATTTTTTAAATAAAGCAGCTTCAAGAACTTGCGTTGAATATTTTCAATTTTATATTTATAAATCTGATAGAATGGTGTCCAGATAATGCTTGCATATTCTAACTGAGACCGAACATATGCATAATAGAGAGTTTTAAGACAATCCATATTTTTAAAATCTTTACAAGATCTCATAATGAAACCTAAGGAACGAAGGGCAGAAGCTGTGATATTATCGACATGAATATCAAATAACAATTTACTATCAAATGTAACATAATTGCAGTATAGTGGAGTCAACCGAATACTTATATGTTATTGGATTAGATTTTCTCGAAAATATCATTGTGTTGCATTTTTTTACATTTAATGATAGTCGGTTCTGCTTGCACCATTCAGCTAAGTAATCAAGATTTTGTTGTAATTCAATACAATCTTGGATGCTACTGACTTTTCCATATAATTTAAGGTCATCCGCATAAAAGAGTGAATTAACCGTGAATCGTTTATCCAAATCGTTTATAAAAATTATGAAAAATAAATGGCCTAAAATGGAACCCTGCGGAACTCCAGACGTGGCCATGAATTTAGATGATACCAATGTACTCTACAAATTGAAATCTATTTTGTAAATAAGAATTAAAAAATGGAATCATATTGTCACTGAATCCTAAGCAGCCTAACTTATGCAAAATGATTTTATGATCGACCTTATCGAAAGCTTTCGTAAAATCTGTATATACAGCATGTACTTGTTCTTGAGCATCAAATGCATTTGAGATAAACTGAGTAAAAGAGCATAAATTAGTTACCGTTGATCGACCGTTAAAAACCGTGCTGATTGTTAGATATGTATGATTGAATTTCATTATATATGAGTGAATGCAGTACTGTTTCAAATACTTTGGCAAAGTTTGATAATACTGTTATAGGTCGATAATAATTAGAAATTAATTCTTTATCCTCTCCCTTCAATATAGGACAAATTTACCCCTCTTTCCATAGATCAGGAAAGGTGCACGTTTTTAGTGACAAATGGAATATTAAGGTTATTGGACGTACTAAAACATTTGCACAGTCTTTGATAAAAAAAACTAGGAACACCATCAGTACCTTGAGAGAGTTTAGACTTTAATTTCTTAATTGCTTCCAATACCTGATTTTCTGTGACAGATGTAATATTTATAAACTTGTTAAAATTATTTCAAATAAATGGTAAAACTTCTTGAAAATATAAAGCAAAAGCATCAACTATATCTTGTGGTGAATCAAATGTATGATTATTCATCATCAATGTCTGAGGTATTCGATTAATTGATTTTTTTCTATTAACAAATGCCCAAAAACCACGTGGGTCATTATGAAGAGAGTTTTGAACTTTTTGTAAATGATCTTTATAGCCACACTTAACATCCGACTTAATTACAGAGCGCAGATTCCTAAAGGAATGTGGTTGGCACCTCGTTACTTTATATTTTTTTAACATATTTCGTTTCTTTTTCAAGTTGGAAATTATAGACACAGTGAACCAGGGGGGATAACTGTAGTTGCATTTTCTTTTAAGAGGCACATATTTATCAAAATTTTCATACAATATACTGTAGAACTTATTGCAGATACACTATTCTACACTATTAATTAACATATCTCAATTGCAATTCAGAAAAGAATTGTATAATTCGACAAATTCAGCTTTGCGAAAATTGTACTTCCTTTCGGATACACTAAACTCAGGCGTAGTCTTTACTAAGCCTGTAACTGGAACAATTACATAAAGGGAAGGGTGATGAGAATCTTCCCACATGAGAGGATTCTAATCACGAACTACAATACATTCTAAATCACTTATAACTAACTAATACCTATACGTTAATGAGCATTTTTAACAAGATTATATTCAAATCTGAAAAATTTCGTGAATTCAGATAAGTACAAACATTTAGAATCGGTAGTATTATGGTCAACAAAGCTCACGTAATTTGGTATATTAAAATCTCCAAAGATTAAAGTTTTACTATCATATATAGAAAAATTGTAAACAAAAGAATTTTTGCAACCGGCGACATCAATATGCTGCAAACTATTCTTCAGTGAAGAAAGATCCAAAGCTGCTGACTTAAAACTGTTGCTTATGGCCAGCAATGAGCCATCTCCTCTGGTCACACCCATTGCATTAAAGTCTCTGTCGCATCGATAAACAGTGTACAGATTATTGTCTATAATTTCTGAAGTTAATACAGTTGATGTTAACCACGTTTCTGTAAGAGCTATAACATCGACATTAGAGGTGGAAGCACTAACAAAAAATTCACTAATTTTATTATTTAAACTGCGAGCGTTCTGGTATATACAATAAATGTCTTGATCACCATTCACAACTCTGCTTGCTGGTCCGAGGCTTGAACTCGAAAATTTCTCCTAAATCGAAAACGATTCACAAGAGCACCTTCAGGCCATATATTTGGATTATATACATCGTTGACATGTTCTATTTCATACACACATGTTTTATCATTTTTAAATAATTGCTCACAATAAAAATCAATTGTAGAGGCTGTTGTAGATAAAACATCCCGAAGATTTTCAGGTGTAGTAGAAGGCTGCAATCTATAAACATGAAGATATCCCAATTTCAGAACTGATTTAACCGTAGATATACTTTTATTGGTTCCCACTATAGGCTTTCTAAACTTATCAACATTATTATTTCTATAATTTTTTTCATGTGTCTGTTTTATAGCATTACTCACTTCATTCGTAGTAAAAATGTGCGATTTTTTTGGCTTGTCTCGGTTGTTCATTGAAACTTGTTTACCTTTAGCGACCACTGTCTTCCATTCATCTTTTTTGTCAGTTTATAATAGTTATAGGAAAGATCAGAACTTGCAGACATTTTGGGCTTTAAGGGTTACAATGTTGTGTTTATCTCAATGTCTGACCCGTTCAAACTGAATTCGATTATTGTAGCATTATAAGTTGCAGTTAACTTCATTGACTTATTGTTTGGCAAAATATCTTTAATATAATTAATAAAAAAGTTGTTAAAATTCATTAGCAACTTGAAAATAATTTTGAATTAAGTTATCATTTATTTTGATAACTGTATTTTCATTTTTTTTTTTAAGTTTTATCTCTATTAGTAAAACGATTAACCATTTTCCAGTTGATTTGATTTTATTGTCACCGTTTACATTCATACTTTTTAAATATGTTTGTTTTGCCTAATAAATTATTTATTATTTGTGTAATTACTTGTATGAAGAACAGTATTCCATTAGAGATCAGTGACACTAACTAAATGTAATGTAGAGGTGCCATCACTACCACTACTTAAAACTTCACAATGTCCTACTGGCCACATGGGGTTGCTCAATGCAAAACTGTAGATCCATTATTTCCTCTGATATTAATACCTAACCAAGTTCTTGAAGATATTTCACTATTTTCAAATGACCATTACAACTAGCTAAAAGTAATGGACGGATACCACGATTGTTAGTACTCTTGAAGTCTACGCAATAATCTACGAGAAACTTTACGACGTCCAACTGACCATATTGAGCTGCTGAGTGTAGAACTGTTCCACCATCATTTTCTTTTATATTTGGGTCTACACCGAGTCCAAGAAGATATTTAATTATCTGTAGGTGACCATTAGCACTAGCAAAATGTAAGAGGGTGGTGCCGCGACTGTTAATACTATTGTAGTCTAGCCCATATATTACGAGGAACTTCAAGACATCCAACTGACCATATTGGGCTGCTGAGTGTAGAATTGTTCCACCATCATTTTCTTTTATATTAGGGTCTACACCGAGTTTAAGAAGATATTTAATTATCTCTAGGTGACCATTAGCACTAGCAAAATGTAAGAGAGTGGTGCCGTGACTGTTAATACTATTGTAGTCTAGCCCATATTCTACGAGGAAGCTTAGGGCGTCCAACTGACCATATTGGGCTGCTGTGTGTAGAATTGTATCATCATCATTATTTGTTATGTTAGGGTCTACACCGAGTTCAAAAAGGTATTTAATTATCTCTAGGTGACCATTAGCACTAGCAAAATGTAATATAGTAGTGCCGTGACTGTTAGTAATATGAAAATCTGCACCATATTCTACAAGGAACTTCACGGCGCCTAACTGACCATATTGAGCTGCTGAGTGTAGAACTGTTCCACCATCATTTTCTTTTATATTAGGGTCTACACCGAGTTCAAGAAGATATTTAATTACCTCTAGGTGACCATTAGCACTAGCAAAATGTAAGAGAGTGGTGCCGCGACTGTTAATACTATTGTAGTCTAGCCCATATTTTACGAGGAACTTCAAGACATCCAACTGACCATATTGGGCTGCTGAGTGTAGAACTGTTCCTCCATCATTTTCTTTTATATTAGGGTTTACACCGAGTTCAAGAAGATATTTAATTACCTCTAGGTGACCATTAGCACTAGCAAAATGTAAGAGAGTGGTGCCGCGACTGTTAATACTATTGTAGTCTAGCCCATATTCTACGAGGAAGCTTAGGGCGTCCAACTGACCATATTGGGCTGCTGTGTGTAGAATTGTATCACCATCATTATTTGTTATATTAGGGTCTACACCGAGTTCAAGAAGATATTTAATTACCTCCAGGTGACCATTAGAACATGCACAATGTAATATAGTGGTGCCGCGACTGTTAGTAATATGGAAATCTGCACCATATTCTATGAGGAACTTCACGACGCCAAACTGACGATATTGAGCTGCTGAGTGTAGAACTGTTCCACCATCATTTTCTTTTATATTAGGGTCTATACCGAGTTCAAGAAGATATTTAATTACCTCTAGGTGACCATTAGCACTAGCAAAATGTAAGAGAGTGGTGCCTCGACTGTTAATACTATTGTAGTCTAGCCCATATTTTACGAGGAACTTCAAGACATCCAACTGACCATATTGGGCTGCTGAGTGTAGAATTGTTCCACCATCATTTTCTTTTATATTAGGGTCTACACCGAGTTTAAGAAGATATTTAATTACTTCCAAGTGACCATTAGCACTAGCAAAATGTAAGTGGGGTTGTGCCGCGATTGTTAATACTATTATAATCTATGCCATATTCCACGAAGAATTTCAAAACGTTCAGCTGACCATATTGTGCTGCTGTGTGTAAAACTGTATCACCATCAATATTTGTTATATTAGGATCTAGACCCAGTTCCAGAAGATATTTAATTATCTCTAGGTGACCATTAGCACTAGCTAAATGTAATAGACTGGTGCCACGATTGCCTCTATTATTGAAATCTAGACCAAATTTCACAAGGTACTTTATAATTTCCAAATGACCATATTGCGCCGCAGAGTGTAGAGCCGTGAACCCATCATTGTCCTTTAGATTATAGTTGACATCATGTTCTAACAAATATTTGACAGTTTCCAACTGACCGTTGGCAGCGGCTAAATGTAGCACAGTAGAACCAAATTTATTAGTATCATTAAATATTGCACCTCGTTCGGTTAGAAAATGTATCATTTCTAAGCGCCCTCGATGAGCTGCAAAGTGCAGTGGCGTCCAACCATTCTCGTCTGAGATGTTAATTCCAACCTGTCTTGTAAGGTGTTGTAAAATATTCAACGTGTTACCGAAAATAATGTTGCGTTCATCTTTATTCAGATTAGTTTCATAAAAATATTTAATATCAATTTTTTTGTCTTGAATACTCTTGAAATGTATGCATTGGAGTATGAGATGGAGAATTGCAATATTACCTTCTTCTGCTAAAAGATGTACTAGCTTCGACTGTAGCATGTACAACTTTAAAGAACTCTCATTTCTAAGCGATTGATATTTCTTAAAAATATCAGAAGGTAGAAATTCTACAACCTTCTGCAGTAAACTATCAAAAAAAATACGGGTAATATTGAATTGAGGACGAAGAAATATTGTATCAATGAGGAATATTTGAAATTCACAAGTTTGATTTTGTTGCAATTCCATTAGCAAACAGTCAGCCACAAAGTAATCCGCAAATGTTCTATGAACAAAATGGAGTTTGCCATTCAATTATTACACAACACCTATTTTCAAGATGTTTTTTTCGATATTTTTGCCGTTTCGGTGATAACTGAAAAAATAGCGAAATTTATCTTCACCTAGAACCACGTCCAAAGCCAGGCTTCGGTGATAATCAAGGCACTCATTGAATTGTTCCGTGAGTGCTTGATTTGCCGTCGTATTCCCAGATGGATTTCCTTTATCCAAAAATATGTCTCGCTTTTGATCAATAAACAAATCATATATTTTTGTGACATTAATTCTTTCCCTTAGCTTAAGTTCTGATTCATCCTTCATTAAGTACTGCCTACATCCTCCCCAGTTGGTTAATACATTTAATCTAGTATTTTCCTGGAAAATTTCTGCTATCATTCGGACGTGTAGTGGTACTATAGCAACATGGTATTCTATGCTATTACCCAAATTTGTCAGCGAAATATTACTTATCAGTGACTTGGCATATCGTTCGCACTTTTCTTTATTTTTATCGCCTTTTAGTTTTAAATCATGTGCCCAATAGTTTGTCAAGAAATCCACTTGATTTTGCTGTGTAAACGGTTGCAATGTGAATGATTTCACTTTTAAAACTGCCTCTAAATCTTTAACAATGTGAGGCCTTGTTGTAACGAATACTTTAGCGAGATTGTATTCCTCCTTACATTGTTTAAGCATATTTAAAATAAGTTCCGTATAATCGGGACTAACTTCGTCTACTCCATCTAACATCAACACCACTTTTTCACTCGAAGAAAATATACATTTCTCTAAATGATTAGTTAACATCGTTTCATTTTTAGAGTTTAACAGCTCCTTTATACTAATAAATTTTCTTGCTTTCCTCAACGGGTCTCTCAATATTCTGGTAAAGTCATTAAGTATTACTCTAACGACCCACAGGCAAGGATAATTTTTCTTTACAATTAGAGCCAATTTATTTAATACTGTGCTTTGTCCCATTCCGGCAGCGTCAGCTATTAACACAAATTTTTCTTTGACATTGTAGATTTCTTCTTCACGAAAAGTTTCTTTTTTTCCTTCATTGTCTAATATTTTTCGATCTTCTCCTTCTAATTTTTCATTTTGCATCATAACCAATTTTCTTGTGAGGTTGCGATTTATATAGTATTGATGAGTATGTTCATTTAAATCTGAAAGTAGGGTTCCCACTTTTATTTCATCACCTCTTAGCAGGTTTTCTAGGATCTCCGTATTCAAATATTTTCCGTAGTCAGTAATTGTTTCTAATGACAACAGTTCTTCTACCGTAACGCGCTTGCCTTGGAATATTACATTTCTTTTCTTTATTATCCATTCTTGTGAAACCGATGAAAAGTTTTTGAATGTCACAGATCTATCAAGTTGGACAATATCATTATTGTATCCAATTTGTTGAAACAATTTATTGCTCTCGCCTACCAAAATAATTTTCTTGTTTTTATATTGCTCTAAAGTGTATTTTAATTTAGCAAATATTTCTTCTGTTAAAAACTTTACAGTAATGTTGGACCAAATTATTACTAAAAAAACATACTGAGGTAGGCAAAATACCTCTAGTGTCAGTTTCTGGGTATCAATGTCGTCATTGGAATTTATGAAAAGTGTTTTTATTTTATCATCCCTCAGAGTGTGATAAATTTCTATTGTTTGCAATAGATGTCCAAATGAAGTACTGATGTGAAATAGCTGGTCCCGACCTTGGAAACTCAAATCATTCCTTTCAAAGAATATCTTATAGTGTCCTAACTTCTGACAGTATTTATCCCTCCATATTTCTGCAAACATGGCTTTGGCATGAATTTCTGTTAAATACATACCGTCTTTTTGCTGGAACCAATCCATTAGTTTAGAGCATATGTCTGAGTTAAATATTTTGTTAAGCGAGTTGTTGCAGTATTTTATAGTGGATAACAATTTGTCAACAACTTTATCTATGCTCTTTTGTGAAAAATAATTGAAATAAATTTGTAAATGTTCCAGAAAATGCTTTAAGTTTCCTTCATTAATTTCAGATTCTTCGATACCCTTATTTTTAAAATTTTGTTGATAATATTTTTTTACATTTTCTCTGAAAACTTGTAAAGCTTCATCTTTAAGAGTATAAAAAGAATAATTACCAGCTTCATCGTGTAGTAAAGATTCAGAATATGCTTCTTGACGATTTCAAAATTGTATGGCCTTTTCGTGGACATCTGCGTTTGTACAAAGTATAACATTTTTAACACTAAATGTTTTCTTAATAAGCAGGTATGATAGGAAATATTTTGGCAAGCTAAAATCATCATTCTTGGAATTGGTAGATATTAGTTCCTCCACAGTGATTCTCTTCTTTTTGCTCTCTTTATGTTTCGACTGAATAAATGTAGCTCCATCAGAGCATTCCAACACGACGTCATCAAACTTTCCAGCATCGTCGTTCTCTGTCGAAAGCCTCCAACTTTAGATTTTTAAATGCATTCACTAGAACTACTGCTAACAGACTGACCTGGTATTGCACTCCTTTACTTCCTGCGCCACCCCTTTTATATCTAATCGAATGAATTTTGGGTACCGCTACAGTTTCTTTGCCAGTTTTGCTTTCCATCTCAGTTTTATCAGATTTTGGAATGGAATCTTCGTTGAGGAGTTCCAGTCTTGAGAACATGTTTCCTTCTAATCTCAGAACGACTTCTTTTGGTTTTTCAGGAACAGTCGGGTAACTTCCAAATATATTAACATTAGGTTCTATAATGATAACTGACTCTGGTGTTGTGTCTGAAAGCACTACAATTTTTGTATTTTCCAACGTCGCCAAAATGGGAATTTCTTCTTTTGTTACAAATTTGTCGGCGGCCATTATGCCAGACACATATTCCGAAAACTTTTGCTTATCGTCAATAGATACATATTTTGGTTTATCATCAGCAGACAGACATTTTTTCAATAGGTCCGCCAGGCAAGAAGGCATATTTTCATTTTCAAAATAAGTGAGGAAGGCCGCCCAACGCATTCGACGGAATTTAGCTTGCTTATCAAAATATTTATCGTTCTCATCAATTCTCATTCCAAAGAAGGAGTGGAAGAAGCTGTTGTTATCTGATATCGTTGGACATGGACTCCATAGCTTACCATTGTAAATATAGCGGGAAGTATGCATACTTGATATTCTAAAACAAAAATGTTGTATTATTCGATATATTCAGAGCCGTAAGTAGGGTGTGGCGGGGATAGCATTTGCCACAGACGCACGATTTTAAAGGAGCAAAAGTTAGATCGGGCGAGTGGTTACATTCCGGTAGATGGGCATTATCTGTCATGAGAGCGCAAGGACTAAAATTTAGGTCCGCGTGTGCCGATGCCGGAGTACTGCGTGGTGTCGAAGGGGACAAATAGTGTACGTTAGCCTTTACCGGAGCGTATATTTTACTCAAACACGCTGCACGTCAGTCTGACATCGAAAGGCCGCGACTGACTGTTGTCGAGCGTAAACATACATATCTTCTTTACTTGTTGAGCCCTCACAGAAAATTTTATAGAAATGGGTCCTTTGGAAATTTTACAAAGTATGTATGACTCGTCAATTGAAAGTATACGAGTACAAGGTGTCTGGAAAAATGTGGGAAATCTCTCGGGTGCAGATAGAACATGAACAAATAAGATGACAAGTTTCAAAATATAGCTAATCTTTGCAGCATATCTTAGTCATTATTATTATTATTATTATTATTATTATTATTATTATTATTATTATTATTATTATTATTATATTATTATTATTATTATTATTATTATTATTATTATTATTATTATTATTATTATTATTATTATATTATTATTATTATTATTATTATTATTATTATTATTATTATTATTATTATTATTATTATTATTATTATTATTATTATTATTATTATTATATTATTATTATTATTATTATTATTATTATTATTATTATTATTATTATTATTATTATTATTATTATTATTATTATTATTATTATTATTATTATTATTATTATTATTATTATTATTATTATTATTATTATTATTATTATTATTATTATTATTATTATTATTATTATTATTATTATTAGTTATTATTGGTCTCCGTTGACTATGACTCAAGTAAATTGAAACACTACAAGGTTTTCATTCAAACTTTTTGCATTGATCGAATTTAAAAGAATGAAGGTATTCCGGGCAGAATTTAATTTAAAATACTTTTAATCTAGTTAAATTTTAAAAACCTTTTTCAAGAAAAATGATGAATTAATTAAAACAAGTTTTTAAATGTTTATTAGAAAAAATCAAAAGTCAGTAGGTTGAAGACTTTTTTTAAAATTTGTTTTATTTCTACAAATTTTTAATATTTGACAAATCGCGTATACAAGGTCATTCAGTCATAATGCCATTAATCTTAACCACCTATTCGGAAAGACTAATAAAGACAGAACATTGAAAAAAAAATACTCGATCTTTCAAAAGATAAACAAATCACCCCATAACAATCGGTAACACAGCGCTCCTGGTACGCTACAAATTTTCTATGATGTGTTCGAATATTGAAGCTATTGAACTTCTTGAAAGCAGAATCAAGTTGAGCTTGTACGTTGATATTCTCAAATAATGCAAATCGCATTTGGTTATGAATATGAATCAGAATCAAATCCATTACTCATGATCAGTAGGTACTGAAAACACAGACAGATACATTTTTCCACGGCTCTGTTCAGAAGAGGACAACCTTGGTCTTTCACTACTTCACTTTACCCAACTTGAATTGCATTTTTGTTTAGACAAATAGCAAATTTTATTAATAGTTATAAACTACACTGGCTACAGTCACACGAAAGTCACCCACTTCTACCACGCGGAAATTATAACTGATGGATGCAGTTCTACGGCGAGCTCGCCTGCTTAGGAAAACAGAACCAAATGTTGGCGGCTGGCATTTATTATAAAATTCTCGCTTTCATATTGATTACACTGGTGTTTATAAAAATGCAAATTTAATTATTGTTTGTTTCTGTTGTTTTATTATTTAGCAGTTCTGCAGCTCTGAGGCGCTTGTCATTGAATAGACAAAAACAATATTATTGACTTAAATACGGTCCGACACGGATTGCTGGATTGTTTATCACTGAATATGTATGTGTCGGAGTGTTTTTTGTTGACATCACGAGGGTTTTTTATTACTGTCAGTAGTTAAAAACAAAAAACGTTTTAGCCTCTCTTAATAAGTTAACCTAGTGAGTATGGATTTTACTTCACTCTTTATGTAATGACACGTGAATGGTTGATTTTGATCCGTTGGAGTTTTCTAATTTCAATATTAAATATGTTTTATGTTGAAACTTTATATGTTAATTACATACTTTTAAAAGTTAATTTATGGCATTCATTACATATTACAATAAGAATGTACTGTAGGAAAATATTTAAATTTTGCAACGTCGTGACACCGAGTTGAACTGCCGCCAGCAGTCAGTGACAGTCTGCAAAGAGGGTTTAAATAATGGTTTGAAAATATTTTTATTCGGCGTAAATATGCATTTAAACATTTTTTAAATCGCGTATTCGATAATACTCATTCTCATAAAATTAATGGCAGTATGACCGCATCACCCTGTATATATTTGTCTTTCATATAAGATATAATGATATTGAATCATATATAGGGTTAACTATGACTAAGTACAAATATTTTAAGAGGGTATAGAGAAAATTAAGAATTAACAATCAAAAAAATTCCTTAAAACTTATTTATAAAGCGAAAAATTTGTATTCAAAATTATATTAAATCCTTATTTAACGCCGCCTATGCGACTTGTCCGTCACACGTTTACAGAATCAGAGTAGGTAACGTAGGCAACTAGCAACACGACTGTAAATGTTCCAGTCATGTTATAATTTAATTCCCGTTTACCATGTGTTTACGATGTAGTTTTGTGTTCTTTTTCAGTTTTTAGTGCCTTTTTAATTTTAAAACGTTTCATAGTTATTAAACAAAGAAATTTATGTTGGGTGCAGTTACTTTTCCACACTATATATAGTTCGCCGGTTTGGTTTTCTAGGTTATGGGACAAGACTGCCACGGGTACATTAAAAGTTTTCTATTGTCTATTCCTTTCGTTCGATTTTGTTATAATAAATAGGCATTTTATCTAGCTGTACTTAAGGGAAGTGTGTTGTATCGGTAGTGAGCGTTTATAATGAATGAAAATGGTGTAGTTTTGCCAGTTTGTAACGAAATAATGAAGAACCAATGCAAAATAGTGGAGCTAACTGGATTAACTGTTACCTACTTATCTATCAGGTATTATTACTAATAAGAATGTTAATTTTTGTCGTGTCTGCATTTAGAAATGCTGCAAAAAACGAGCACATGGTAGTAGATATTGTTGAAAGCTTATCTATGGATCTAAGCCATCTCAGCCGATACTTATCATAGGCGCCAACTTTCCATAGGAAAAGAGGGTTTTGCCCCATATCGAGTTAAAATTCTGGAATATTTTTATTGTCTTTTAAGCCTTCCTGAGCACATGGTTAAAATTTTTGTACTTGGTCATAGTTAACCCTGCATAATCCAGATCTGAGAGACTAGTAGACCCATCGCTTAGTTGAATATTCCTTCTCTATATCTTTCTATCGTTTAATTTATCTTTCCATCTACTAATATCTATTTCTAGTAAATAACTTGTTAAAATAATTTGATTTGGTTACGTAATTTATAGCTGATCAACTTTATCGGTGCGGCATATGCAATATATAAAAATTAAACTACAGCTTCCTGACGATATTTGTAACACAAAAATCTTATACGAAAAAGTTCCTTGCGTTTTTTTTAATGTAAATTAAACTTCAATTATGCACTGAAAATTTGTTATTAAGACGGTCTTGATGCAGCAGTTTAATGATTATGTGAATACTGATCTAACTTAATAATGAAATAGAAAACCTGCTGCTTTCACGGTTTTTTCGTAGGTAACATTTTAGGTCTTCATTTTAGATGAATAAATGAAGTCTAGATATAACATTTTTTTCGGTAGCATGTAGTTATTTTATCTTTGTTATTGTAATTATTTTCATTAATATTAGATGATAATAGAAGGTATTTAGTAAATCCTCTAGAAATAATTTATCGTTGTCATAAACGGTAAAATTTTAATTAGGTTAAGAAACATATTGCTTGGAATTTATTAAAAATGTTACTTATTTATATGTTTACATAAAACAATCTAACGAATAATTTCTTATGGTTAGTTTTAAAATATGATCTTCGATTTTTATTTATTTATTATTTAAACAATCTCGTCATATCTCAACTATACCTAATTAATTTATAAAAATATTTTCACAATTTTACTAAACTTTGTTAAAGTAAGTGGTACAAATGAATTCAAGACATACTTTTTTGGTCAGTTTTACTTTGTTTATCTAATTTTAAAACCCGCCTTTTCTCTTTAATAATATTATTATATAATTGCATTTTTAATTTAATACAGAATTATTCAGAAAAAATATTTTCATAAAATGTAACAGGCAATTTGTTAATGTGCAAATGCTTTCTTATTTCGTTGAAATATACTAATCTTATAATTAAAAAGAGAATAAATCGTTTAAAAAAAAAGATATTTGATGAATTTAACATAACTTGAAGCTAAATACATATATAATATACCTACACATTATTCGTCTGATTCTTTAAGTATAATGATGTACTTAATACACTATAGGCGTAATTAATAATATTTATTCACTTGTGATCAATGATTGATCACACTTCTGTCATCAAATTGAAATTCTTCACTGTGACAGTATCGGGAACGGACTAACAAAACAAAAATTCTTCATTGTTAGCAACTGAAATCGAACCTCCTATGTAAAAGCCAGACACTAAAAATTTGCTAAAATATTGCTAACAGTCGAGGACAAAGTATAATATTCTACTTGCATAGACTGGCTGTAATTCACTCGGCTGTATTAGTCAGATACCAATCACGTGTACTGGATACCCTATCCTTTACTGTCTGGCGACTATCAACCAGTTAAGCCGACGTGTCACTGATCGCCATGTCTATTTTCGTTTGATACGGACTACGGAGTCTTAAGAGTATAATGTTCGACGAAACTGTATTTTAGTGAAGAGAGTACGATCCGTTCGAAGTAGATGCAACTACTGTCATTTCTAAGGTTTGCGGTAATTTACAATCGCGTAGGAACACCTCCCTTACACTGTTAAATATTCCAATTCGTAAACATTTTAATCAGAAAAATAGATACACTTAAGGTATTTGCATTTATGACATTTTTGTTAACAAATTTGTATTTGTTATTTTATATGTAATGAATGCCTGTTTCCGTTTTATAAAACAGGAAAATTAATTGAAATTTATATTTCTTTTTAATATAAAATGAATAAGTAATGTGATTCTAAAAGTTTTATTTATGCTATAACTTTTGAGCAATCGAATAACACCGAAAAACACAGTTATATAATTGCAACATTAGCAGTTTCTCGAGCTATCAGAAAAAGTTTACAGTAATTAATAATGATATAAGTGTGGATGTTTATTTTTCAAACTGTATAGATACATTACATCATATAGCCTTATGCTGCATAAATATCAATAATCCGTCTTTAGATTTGAAAGCCTGCAATTACAGCATTTTTGAATATTACACGTGCTCGAAAAATGTTGTTAGTTTTATTGCAACGGCGACGGTTGTACTATTCGCAACAGTACGAGTTTTTATTTTTGTGATCAGTGAAAATTTAACTTGTGAACATGCTAAACTATCGAGATAATCCTAAACTTTCTAGGGAAGAGAAAAAGTGTCTAACGAGGTATGAAAGAACTGTGCAATAGAAAAAGGTATGTAATAATAAGATTCGTTTTAAATTTAGGCGAATATAATGGTAGATCATCCTTTAAATTCTTTTGTGGATGATTAGTTGCGAAACAATTTATAGATATCTATCTCTGCATTAAACTGATCATATTTTCAGCTACCTACTTGAAGCTACTAAATTTATAGATAAACATTTAAAAAAAATTATTTCTTAAAATGATTAAAATTAATTACTAAGTAATTACATTAAAAAGAAAAAAAAACATTCAATATTTTAGTTGGTTCATATTTTAGCTTAATTACAAATTTTAATTTATATAATAGGGTACAATAAGTTTTTACTGTTTAAGAAAGGTATTTTAAGCTAATATGTATCAAATCTCCTACAATAATTTATCAATGAAGTCATATGTATGTTCTCTGATACCAAACATCTAGGTATGCTAATGAACATCCACAGACAAAACTCTATTCAATAATTATCTAAAATTTAATATATTTACTAACCTCTGGAGTGGGAACTCGAAATTCAACCACAATAATTGAGATCTCACTTATTTCTGCGTTTTATTAGGATCGCTTCATCAGGTGGCCTCCTTTAACTTGAGCGATCCTAATGAAACGCAGAAATAAGTGAGATCTCAATTATTGTGGTTGAATTTCGAGTTCCCACTCCAGAGGTTAGTAAATATATTAAATTTTTTAGATAATTATTGAATAGAGTTTTGTCTGTGGATGTTCATTAGCATACCTAGATGTTTGGTATCAGAGAACATACATATGACTTCATTGATAGGAATTATTGTAGGAGATTTGATACATATTAGCTTAAAATACCTTTCTTAAACAGTAAAAAATGTTACAAAAGCTAATAATAAGGAATATATGGGTAGATATTGTGGGTGTAATTCAACGCAGGTTGGGGCTTTTGTCCACTGAGTAGTTAGTTTCACACAATATTGTTAATACCTGAAAATATATGAAAAAGTACAATAAGTTTACCAACACATTCTAAACAACCCCGTATCGACAGATTTTCAAGCAATACTTATCCACTCACTATTCTGTTGTAGTAAAAAACGTGAGCTATATATGTATAATCTAATTCAAGATAATTTTCGTAAAAATTGGAAAAAATACGTAAAAATTTTGTATAAAAAGCAATCTTATAGAAATGAGGAATTGTAAATGTTTTTGCCCATACCACTCCTAAAGAAGCTCTGAAGAAAGAAATGCTCATTTTTATTACATTATTGTACGGCAAACTATACTAAAGATAACACATAATTATTATTCTCAAGTACATGGTGTAGCTTCACATACCAAAACGAGATTAGTGAATTTTCATTGCTTGAATACCATTAGGCATAGAATCTGAACTTGTAATTTTTTTTTAATTTTATTTTACGTAGTATATGTAATACTAATTACTATTAAATTTAATATTTTTTATATTTTCAGATATTGCGTGATGATAACTTTTGATAAGATAGAATAAGAAATTAGGAGATTATTTTATCAAGAAATTACATTACAATCAAGTATTATTATAATAATATTTATAGAAGCTATATTTAAAGAGTCAAAATATTTTATTAAAAAGGGCCATTGTAATTTGGTAATGTTTCTGTTAATGGAGACTTCCTCACTTGAGTTTTACAGAAGAGTATTATTTGCTAATTTTAGACCAACGATTCTTATTATTTTTTTTTTAATATACCTTTTCAAATGTTTTCTTACTCCACCATCAGCAAAACAGAACTGAACACAATTGAATTTCATTTGGTTCATCTGTCAGAAAGCTTCCACTTACAAATTTATATAAGTATTGAAAGTATGTCGATTTTTTCTTTTAATATTAAATCTTGAATAAAACTTACTTATCTGTGTTTTTATGTGTTTTAAGTTAGGTATTAAATATACAGTTGTAACTGTCGTTGTAATGTGTTTAGCGCAAATGAAATTAATGGTATATTGCAATGGTATAAAACCGCAATGAATAATTTTTAAATATGCTTTTATAACATTGCGACTCATGTCATTATACTTTTCTGTCAATTATGATGAAGTATGGATCCTAAAACCATTTTTGAGTGTTGTAAAAAGTACGTAATGTAAGAGTACGTAAAAATACAATTCTTTACTGATCTATTAACTAATTATTATTATTAAATAATAGTATATGTGGATTTTAATACGTTACCTACTAATTATTGCCAGTAAAACTTAATGTTTTAAAATAATTGTTGCTGTTTTATAAAATGTACGTAATTAAAAATAAGCAAATTATTACTCTGATAGCTTTAAAATATTTAAAAAAAAAAACAGTTTCTGTACAAAGGATTTGATACTATTTTTAAGGGTTTTATCAACGTCCCTTCAATAACCGTGACATTGACCTAGTTTATAAAATATAATTATCGCATAAATACTGCACACAATACATGAAACCAGACTAGATCGTTTTATATAAAATAAATATACAGATATGAGAGAGAGGTATGTCGTATAAAGTATAAGTATTAACTAATTATTATTAATCTTAAATAATAATATTGGTGGATGAATAAGCATACGTTAGGTATTAATTTATTGTCAGCAAAGCTTGTTGTAAAATAATTTTGTTGTTTTATAAAATGTACCTACATAATTAAAAATAAGTAAATTTACTTATTAATATGATAGTTTTAAAATATTTTTAAAGTAATAGTTTTTAATACAAAGTATTTGTTTTTTTAAACAGTGTGTCAATGACTCTTGAATAACCTTTGCTCTGGCCTAGTTTATAAAATACCTCATAATACGGAGGATGGATATGATATAGGTATACTGAAACGATCCAACAGACAACAAATTCGTTCGATTAAAATAAGTCTTGCCAGTTATCACCAAGAACCATATAAACTTGAGTTATCACTTTTAAAACTCTGTGTTGTTAATTTGTTTTACACAAATTGTGCCCGGCAATGGTCAAAATCAAATTTGCATTTTTGTTTACTATTATATTGTGCAGAATTATTTATATTAAATTTTATGTATAGTTAATGAACATGTATGCAATTTTATTAAACTATTTGTCGTTTTATGTAAAAAATATACAGATATACGAAAAATATAAAGTTAAACTACTACTATAACTTGCGATGTTAGCATACGTGAATGTGCTGGTTATGGCACCCTTAACACGCACCTGTTAGAATAAAATATACCGTCAATAATTGACAGTAGTCAAAGCGGCAAAATAACAACTGGCCAATGAGTCAGATATGCCACAGCTTTGTTTTGATTTTGACTTAGATTCAGTTTCCCTTTTGTCGCATGATGAGGAGGATGTAACACGGTGGGTATTTTTGAGAGTTTTTATGTGTTTTTAGTGAAATCAAAATATAATTTGTTCAGTGCAGTATTCTGTTTAACAAATTTATTTTCGTATTAATTTAAAGTGGTATTTTGTTCAGTGTCTTGTGTAGTGTAAGTGTATAACTTATAAAAGTGTGCTTTCATTGTCAAGTGTGCGTAATATTATGAAAAACATGTATACGAATCAAGAAAGAGTTGATATGGTTAGAGCCTATTTTTGTCAGGAGAAAACAGTGCAGTTGCAAGAAGACGATATCAGATGGATTATCCTGATCGACACGTACCTAATAAGAAATTGTTTGTGAACCTCCTATAAACATCAGGTGAGTAGAAAATATTATGTATTTTTTTTTATTTATTTATTACTGTTTTGACTTAATTTTCTGTTAGTTGAATTGTTGTTGATTTATAGTTTATTTTGATGAATAATGAAATGTGACAACAGCGCAAAGGACTACTGTATACGCCTGGAGCAACTGATAAAGGCCGCGTCTCTAGATTAGCCCAACGTTAGCCTAACCAGCGGCGGAGTATGAAAATTCAGAAAAAGGTAACAAAAAAATCAGTTTTTATGGCGGAATTTAGGAAAACAAACTTATGATATGTGTTTATAAGGGTCACAGGTACCCCCTGCAAACCGGACCCTCCATCAAAGTTACACCCTGTATAATGTGCTCATATTATTATTTATCCCTGCATCAACTTGAAGAGCGATTTTTTACAGTGTACCTTCCACGAAGGTCCGCCCTTAGCATGGCCCACAATTTGTCAGCGTTTCTGCCCCTGGAAGTTAGGCAATTGTGTGCCGAAATTTGGCAAAACTTGTCTTCTTGGCGGACAGATTTCATGAACATAATTGTAAAAAATTGAAATATGAAATAATTTTCTGTTACATAAAGACTAGTTTTACTAGCCTACAGCTTTTTTTTATAATTGTGCCTGACAACGCCTGACCATAGTTCTAAATATAGACAATATTACGACCGAAAAATTGTTTACATCCAAATTTTTTTTTCCAAAATAACGGCTCTGCTGTCTAGTAAAACAGAAACTCATTAGTTAATGAAAACTTGTTCAATTCCAATACGAAGTGTCATTGAGGAGAAAGATGAAACCGCGTGGAAAACAACTCCCAAAAATTTCGAACATTGCCTTGTATTGATTGGACTAAAGATGTATGCTCTTGGTAGGTACCTATTACCCATGAAGCAAAGACATTTTTGCGCCGTATTCATTATCTTTTAGTTATTGTAAGTGAGGCGTTATTTCTTCTAGAGGATCTATGAACACAAATAATATGTAACTGTTTCTTTTAGGCTTATTGATTACCTATTGATAATAATATAAATACGAGCTTATCATTTGTGTTAGTTTCATAAATGCATGTATAGGGCTTACCAACCTCAATTACTAGACTATATAACAATAGACTGAACAAATTGACTAACAGTGTTGAACGCGTGGATTGGAAGATATTTTCTGTCTTCCGTTCCACCTATTTTAATTATTAAATAAAAAATATATGCATTTTTCAAGTGATTACTATTTATTATAGGCAATTTTTTCAATTTCCCTGAAGTAACGATTCTACCAGATTTATCACATTTTTTTAAACAGAAATATCTCATTATTACAATCGCATTAAGATAAAAGGGCGACTAAATATTTTATTAAAAACAATAATTTTGTGACATTAAACAAATAATACATCAAATGTTTATTTCACTTCATTACAAATTGAAACTTTTTTTTGTTTGAATTAGATATTATTTTGTTAAATTAAAGTGGTGATGTATTGATTTCCGCTTACCTTTAACAAAGAACGAAAATTTTAGCTAAGTCTTAGCAAATAATGCACTGAAACCCCTCAAAAGTAGATTGGAAAATGGTTTGTATTCATTGAGTGGATCATTTAATTCTGGCTTAAAAGATAATTCAATATCAAATTTGCCAACCAATCAGAGCAAGTGTTGCACAATTAATTAGTCTAAGATCCCACTGCAAATGTTAATATAACGAATTAAGTTTAAACATGTGTTTCATGTACATCCTAAACACGAATTGGCTAATCAAAGACGAGTCCTAAAGGCACTAAAAATATTAATTATGGAGGTGAACTACAAATTAGTTTTAATGAAATAAATAAATAAATTGTAAATTGGAAAACCGATAAGTAAACACGTATAGAGTTGCTACTAATGCTGTCAATTTCGAGATCCCGGGATTCTGCTAATGTTCAGCCCTAAAAATCCCTGGATGCCGTCAGCTTGGTTCCCGGGATTTTCGTATTTGACTTTGTCAATTTTATAGATCTGTTTAAGTCTAATGTGATACGAGGCCACAGAATAATTAATTAATACACAGATATTATATTTAATTTAGTGACCAGGTCTAAAAATTGAACATTGATCACATTTTTACAAAGTAATAACTGCTTTACAGTCTAATAGATATTTTTAATACGGCTTTGTTCAGTACATAAAAGCAAGGTCTGAAAGAGTCTATGTAGCCAAGTTCTGATTACTTTTACTTGAAGGTAGGGTTGAAATACAGAAATTACCTTTACGACGCTAAGCGTCGCGGCGCTTCAAAAATTTTTTGCAGCATCATACATGTTTTAATATGTCACGATAAAAGTCTCTTAATTTTGAATATTTTTCCTGTACGAGTATGTTCCCAAATCGTACTTTGTTAATAAGACACCATCACAAAACTATATAAACCTATTAAATGATAATTTAAAACATTAAGTTTATTTATTTATTTCAGTTGATATTCCTTCTCTGTTTACGTATTTCACTTGATACTCTTTATGTTGTTGTGGTCTCTCTTATATGATAGGTGGGTTTGTAATTCTTACAAATTAATGTAATTGTTGTATACACAGTCGTGTTATTAAATTGTTTATAGTGAATACGTTTTTTATTGTAAATATAACCATAGTTATTGATATATTGAACCATCAAGAGCATAGAAAAAGATCTATATCTGATGATTATGAGATAGAGAAATTTACTAGAGAATTGCCCGTAACTTTTTAAATAATGAGAACATAAAAAAATGTTATATAGGAAAAATATTAAAAACTTTAGGGAGCTTTATCCTGACATTAAAAAATGTATGTTGTTGGAAAAAAAATTGTTAAGCGCCGCGACGCCTAGCGTCGTAAAGATAATGTCTGTATTTTGACCTTCAAGTAAAAGTAATCAGAAATATTTTCTAAAATAATTTATTTTTCTCAGTCGTTTTTCAGAAAAACTCAGTTCTCCAGTTAAATCGTTCACCCTGTACAAATAAGAATATTTCGTTATTTTCTACTTTAACCAAAGAAAAGGAATTATATAAATATCGTGTATCCTATAATTTTTTTGTTATCAATTTCACTTACAGGTGTAAAATCGGAGAGTGTTTTTTTACATTTACCGTTCTGTTCTTTTTAAATAAATAAAACTTAAAATCATATTAATATTTCATAATATATAGACATTGACGACAGCAATCAATCTCGGGATTTTAATCCCGAAATCCCAAAATCGAATTTTTTTCCAAGATTGACAACCCCAGTTGCTACTCCTTAGGGGGTCCTCAACTTTAATGTTTATATTGTTGGCGTACAACTTTACCAGTTGTTTAATGAAACAGTTTTCTGTGTATTTTGGGGTATAAAGTGAGACAACTTTTCGCGAAAATTTTAAATTTTGGGCGTTAAGCTTTTCCAAAACAGAAAAGAAAAATACCGTACAAATAATTTTCGAACCAAAGGTCATAGGAAATATTTTAAATCAACTCCCGATTGTCCTAATTGTATATGTGTAAAGTCTGTTTTGTGAATAATTAATTGCAGTCAACTGTTTTACAGGTTTTGAAAAACAGAATTTATCTAAACGCTGATAATCTATCTAAGGTATATTATTAATTTTTACTGGGATGATGTCAGTTTCTTGATAAAAGTAAAATAAAGTATCATAAAGGTTTCTAAATGAATATTACGTATATTCTATTGAGATACTTTTAATTCCCTTTAAAAAGGAGGCCACCTAAAAAACAATCCTTAAATGTAGAAATAGATAGAGTTATTTGGTAATATAAATGAAACATAACCTCATGTGACAGAAACTTGATTATAATTGATACCTATAAAATAAATTTAAAAAAAAAACTACATAACTCATTAATATACATATAAAAAAAATGTATGATAAACAATTTGTTTATTAAGATCTATTAAATTAGCCTACAGGTTGTCGGCGCCGTTTGTATCAGATATAAAGTATTGTAACCAGATATTTGCTGTACCATAGAATGGGGATACTTCGAACAGAAGGGTAACTTGGAACAAAAGTTCATTCGCTAACTCTTTTTCCGACATGTGGCAACATCTAATATTAACAGGCGTTTTCAACACGCTATGTAGTTGCTGACATGTATGCAAAATTATTGACGTAGTTTGTGATATCTGTCTAATTTATCGTTACTAGTATTGTAGTTTCGTAGGTAGTGAAAATAACTTCCTGTGTACAGATGTCGTCAAAATACTTCTAGGTTATAACAAGCATGTATCCTTGATCGATGCGCTATCTGTTCCCGGTCATATTTTAGCAGTGTTGCCATATGGCTAAAATATGTGTAAGGTGTACGGTTTTAGAAAACGGCGGAAAACTTGGAACGCCATGTTCCAAGTTTGTGTTGCCTTTTAAGATTCCATTAAAAAATGCAAGGCATCACAGAAAAGTTCCGTCCAAACCTTATGCGAATTTTACTCAAGAAAGTCTTCAAAAAGCAAATTCTGAGTCTAAAACTCTTACTCTAAGACAGACCTCAAAAAAATACAAGATATCTCTTGGCACATTAAGCAGAAAATGCAACAATAAAAACATGAACAAGGTGAGACGACTTACAGTTCTTTCACTGAACTGAAGAACGTAACATTACGCCGAGGGTTTGCAGATTGCCGCTGAATGGGGTTTCCCATTAACTATAAGGGTTTTTTCAAGACGTCATACAATCTTATCTAGAAACACTGGGAAGGAGGGAGCCATTTACATTTAAAAAAAAACTATCCAGATAAAGCCTAGCTATTTTCGAGAAAGACACCCACAGCAAATCAATCGTTTGGCAGAAAATATAAAAAGACATAGGACAGAGGTTTCATATGAAACGATATCGGCATATTTTAACAATTTAGAACAGACACTAAGGAAAGTCCCACCAAATGCTGTAGTTAATTATGATAAAACTAACCTTTGCGACGACCCGGTACATTCAAAGGTGTTACTAAGGCATGGGACAAAATATCCTGAGATGTCTAGATTCCTCAAAATCAAGCACTTGCTTAATTATGGCCTGCTGGCAACATATTTCCTCCTTACATAATTTATAAGGCTGAGCACCTTTAACAAGATATAATAGGACTAAATCTGGATGGATGAACACAAAAGTCTTTGAGGACTGATTCTATACCATCATTTTACCATATATAAAAAAAAATGGTGATGATGTACATAAGACACTTACTGGTCGTAATTTGTCGAGCAATTTGGAACGGTCAGTGGTCGCGTGATTTAAGACGTCAGTACTTGAATCGAGGTGACTAAGATCGCTGTGGGTTCGACCCCTGCATCCGGTAGACCGTATATAAGCTGAATTCGTGGAGAGGATTGGCACCCTCTCTGCGGGTATGGTAGGGTGGAAAAATGTTGCCTTGGATCAATGTGAGAGATTGATACCAGTTGACATTTGACTACCCCCCTAATTAATGAGGTTTTCCAAGTTTCCCTCATTACTGCACTGAAAAGTGTTCCAAGTATCGCCGTTCTACGGTACGCAGTTTGAAGATATTGAAAAAATAATAATAATGACCCCAACATGTTATTTCGCGTGTAGTGGAGGTGGACAATTTTTGAAAATGTATGTATATGAGTACTCGAGGTGCTCATACTGAACACGTTCCTTAATGTTATCCATTATTATATTTTATTTCTTTTTTGCCTGGAAGTATTAACTTCATTATTAAAGCTATGACCTTTTATAGTTTTTATTCTGTATGAAGGGAAGATACTAGGATGATTATGCACTTAGACGAGTTGCAAAACTATATACAATAGAAATGCAATATTTATTTTTTCAGCAAATGTTTGTTTGCCATTTCTTATATTTGTAATACTTATCGTAGCAGTATTTCTTATCTTATCTTTTAAAATATTGTCAAGATCAAGCAAGACAATTTTGTTTTTAAAAAACATACTCCATGACTTGCTCCAAATTTTTTGTCATCATGGCAACAGGTCGTGGCACACTTAATTATTTTTGGATGCAATTCCATATATTTTTCAATATCCGATGCAAAAAATAGCTCATCAACAGTACTGATATGAAATACTAATATAATTTTCGAAAGGCAACTCACTTTAAAAGTGTATTTTTACATGACGACAACATATTAACAACTAATCTCATGAACAAAAATAAAAATATAAGTAGTCAATTAATCACATCACCCAAGAGCAGATTCTAGAAGCAATTAAAAAATTTAAAAATATGTTGTAGATCTGACAATATTCCTGCAATTATTATTAAAGATTATATACAATCTTTTAATTCCTCTGTATCATATACAGGGTGAACCTTAAATAAGTAGAAATATTTTAACCAGCAGTATAGTTCACTATGTGGAACACATCATTAATAGTTTTTTACAAAGAAAGCAGGATAAGAAAGTCAAATTTTAAATAAATTTCGTGATTTTTCAATAGAAAACTTGTTGAGGACCGGGAGTCATGGTAAATGTGCATTCCACAACGTTGCCAGTGTTACACTAGAATTTTTAGACATGTCAAAGAATGATTGGAATATATTTATTTATGAAAATATTAATAGCTATCTCCTCC
This sequence comes from Monochamus saltuarius, assembly GCA_025584915.1. NCBI lineage: Eukaryota > Metazoa > Arthropoda > Insecta > Coleoptera > Cerambycidae > Monochamus > Monochamus saltuarius. The sequence goes on from CM046729.1 coordinate 15,365,582, forward strand.
CCCTTGCCATTCCTATTTCTCTACAATAAATTGAAAATATAAACCAGATTCTCTACTCACAATCATAGTTATCCAGAATTTGTTCATTATCCATTTTTACTACACTCCGACTGATTTATCACAATACGTTATTTTTATCACTATCACTGATTAACACTACTTAACAAATTTATTTTTAGCATGTCAACCTTTTCACTGTTTGAATAATGTGCCATATTTTATTTAATCACACTGTAATTCATGAAAAACATTAAATGTAATGTAATTAAATACACAAGACACTTAAGAGTAAAACACTGTCCGTGAAAAAAATAAGACGATTTAAATACGTTTTATACGTTAGTGCCGCAACTCTTAAAACAGATGCATCAAGCGTTGCATTACCTGAAGAAACTATTAGCTTAGTTCGGTTTCAGGAGATGCAAAAGTATCTTATATTAACTTTCAATTTACGTGTATTGAAATTATCAAATCCCTTTCCACAAATATTACATGTTTTGATTGCACTTGCCTTTGCCACAGCGTATTCCTTTGTCCTTAACCATACTAGTGCACCGGTATCAACATCAACATAACCTATGTCAATCCTAGAGCCTAGAGGATGGGGCTTGTGCGGGACAATTCGCCTACTACTCCTGACACCTACCTGTTGTCTGTACCTACGACATCAGTTTCTTTTTGCATGCGATTGACGCTGCTTTTAAATATTTTAGTTTGCCCTCTCTTGATATTGAACGCATACATCAAGTTAGTTATTTTGTTATTTCATTTTTTGTGTTTATTTTTAAAATCTGTTTCACCCACTATGAAACTACGAGGTACGAAATGGTTAGCACTGACACGCTGTTTGAGGTTATGTGGTGGAAATTAACTCTAAGATGTTGTGTGAAAATTATAGTTTTTTTTGTCATTCTTCATAAAATAATTTAAGGAGATAATTTGTGATAATCTTTCTAACAGTATACAATGGTAGTAAATTCTGAAATGTGGATAACTGTTTAAATAGTTGGTTTTTCAGTAAGCAGGTGAGCTTTTATGCACGTGTATGGATATATTTTTTAAATCTTTTAAGTAACTTCTTAAACTCTTTAACTGACAGTATCGAACTTGAAAAAATTCATAATTTTACTATACTTATTGCTAAAAACGAGTGTTTTAAACCAGAAACAATAGTAAAAATTGAATTTAATTTAAAAAATATTTATCTTTCAACCTCGCCTACAGTAAATCGTTTGGTTTATTTTATTAGGTTACGTCAGTGGTCTATCTGGTCAGCGGTCCTCAAAATGTGGGTATTTTAAAAAAAATATATCTCCGTAAATATTTAAAATTTTTAAAAATTACTTTCACTAGACTTATCTATATGGCGAACTACACCTGCAGTTAAAATATTTGTACTAATATAAGGTTCACCCTGTATGTAATCTCAACCTTGTAACAGATGTGTTTCCAAAAAAATTGAAAACGTAAGGGGTTTGTCCAGTATTTAAAAGTGGCTCGTTTTCAGCAGTAGTCAATTACGATCTGTTGCGTTGATTTCAGTATTCTTAAAATTATTCGAAGTAATACTAGAAGATATAATTTAAGCCCATGCCACACGTTTACCGCCAAGACATTATAACAGTTGTTCAATGTGGCTCAATAAATATTCAGTATAATATTTTGTGTACTCGAAAAACGTCTTTGGTACTCAGAAATCAGCACCTTATCCTTCATCTAGGCATTTCAATACATGTTTTTTGAATGCACTAAAAAAATACGCAAACCATTAAATTTACGAAAAGCAAGAACTGAAACATTATTTCAAATTATTTGACATCTGGAGACGCCATCATCCATCTGTAGGCTACTCATGCAAAGTGCACTTCACGGCGATAAATTTTTAAACTTCTTGTGTTGTTGGGGAATTAAATTCTGTTAATATTAATACTAGCAACAATATTGACAGTAATCGCCGATGTTTGCATAAATAATTAGTAATATTTTAAACTATAACATCCCAAGATGTTTACAGCGTAAAAATCTTTCTTAGACCCTTAGAAATAACTAAGCGTCGCATGTTCTTTGAGGTTTGGAGAGTATGCAATTAGCAATGCAGTATTCTAGGTTATAACATTTATCTGACTAATGTTAAACGTTTTATAGTAATTAAATAAAGTATTTTGTCAGATGTGTTAGTGAATAATTATGACGAATCTGCACGAAGTGAAAATGTAGTTTTGGCAGTGTGCAACGAAAGAACGAAAAACAAAAAAAAATTGCAGCTAACCGGATTAACTGTTATCTATCAGGTACTTAGGCCTTATTATTATTAATACAAATGTTTATTTTCGTAGTTTGTACACTTGACAACTCTGCAAAAAACGACCTCACGGTAGCCGACATATATAGCCATCTCAGACGATGATTGATTGTCATAGGCGCCGACTTTCCGTTGGAAAAGAGGGTTTTGCCCCATTTTTAAAACATTGAGCTAGAATTCCAAAATATTTTTTTTTGTGTTTTAGACCCCCCCGAGCACGTGGTTAAAATGTTTGTACTTAGTCATAGTTAACCCTGTATTAGAAATACGAAGCAAAAGTTTTATCATTTCTATTTTGTACAATTGTGTAGGTTTATCTTGTTGTGTCTAAACAAATATAATCATACTTAGAAAATACTTATAAAAGATCAAAGACAACGTAGATAATATCGAATTGTAAATAAATAATAAATATCTGTCAAAATATGTTTATGATAAATTTACCATTTTAAGAATTTTATAAATTGATAAAAGATAACAATTACTGCGTAGCAGCAGGAAAACCAAACATTTTTTTCTATGAATATTAGGCCACAACCATAACTCACCTACAGAGTTTGCTGTAATGAGTAAGAACGAAAAATACCATTTACCCGCACGACAAACAGTTTATACCTTGTAATGGTATAGAAATACCCAAGAAACGGGCTCTGCCGAGATTAGTTTCACAATTTCAAATATAAATCTGTTATTATCTTACACAATTATCTGCATTTGCAATCTAGTACTGGCACCTAAAATTAGTGTATATACAAAGACAAATTCATTAAGCTTTTTGAAATTTCCCATCAGCTGTGGCCTCATTTATTTTTTTTATGAAATAATTGGTTTAATTCCCTCAGTATCAGAAGCAATGTGCGCTTCCAAAATGATGAGGTTTCAGTTCATAATAATTGAAATGTAAAAACTGGTTGAATTAATATTTCCCAAGAGTCTGGCCACTTCGTTGCCCTGATGTTAAACTTCAAGGTTAAATAATATTGTTTATAACACCGATACAAATATCCAGCATTATTATAAAGGATATATTTGGTTGCCAAAGAAGGGAGGGACAATGGATTTGTAATATGCACAAATGTGTTTATCCACTACGATTGAAAAATATGTATTTCTTCAAAAACTGAAGAATAGTCATTTGTCACTAACTTGTCAATTTAGTTGCGTTAAAACTGTTATCCTTAATTGCCAAATTTAACAAAAATCAGTGAAAGTGTTCCTCGATTTAGACGAAACCAACTTGGAATGTGCACCTCCTGAAATTAAAGAAGTAGCAAAAGCCTCCCTTGCTTAATTGCCCTAAAAATCCCGAAAAAGGAACGAAACTGTACACCAGATTTTCCAAGCAATTATCTAAGAAATATAAATTGTCTTAGTTTTTTTACTCGATGCTCAGAGCTACTCTGAACATTAAACATAATGTTAAGACATTCAGAGGGTTATCAACAAAAAAGCAGCAGTTTTCTCGGCAAAAAACCTTGAACAATTTATTGGAGATGCCAAATTTCTTGCAACAAAGGTAGGAATCAAAGTAACATAGTAATCTAACATAATACCTTACCCAACTTTTGTGTTTTAGGTTGCTTTAATAGTAGGGCTTATGGGAGCAATTGCAATTATTGGTATTGATGCTGGAGCAAAAGAAACAATATTTATAAAATGAGCGAACAAGATACATGAGGAATATGGTTCAAATTTGTAAAAAATACTCCACTCTTAGTTGCCACCAGCAATAATACATAATCGACAGTTTGTTGGGTATCGCAGTGGAAAGTTCTAGATGGATTCTAGATAGATCTGTAACCGTTCTTGTAGATGGTTATCATAGACGGTGCTAATATCTTACGTAGAAGAAGCTATTGAAAGCAAAATTGCGAAATCAATCAATATTTGCACACACAGATAGCTAAAGAAGTAATTACAAACAATACTGTCACGGAATTTGACCCACTCACTCCCAAACCGACGACTGTGGCACCTGAATTGCCTAAGATTGCCCCGATCGCCCTACGCCATTCTGGTAAACAAACAACATACCGTGAATCGAGGCGTTACTAGAAAATTGTGGAAACGACGAGAAGCGTTCCAGTCGTTCGAGAAAATGGGTCTAGAAATGCTAGAAAATACCTGGAACATTCGTTGGGTCTATAAAAGAAGAATAAACGGCCGAGTTAGTTAGTCTTGTATAAGTCTTGTATTACAGTCTGAATTAAAGTGTTTAGTTGGAGATATCAAAGTGATTTAGATAGCGATTAATTAAATAAGTGTTTAGTTGACCTGTAATTAGTAGTGTTCAGTAGTTAATAAAGAAGTGATTAATTAACGGATTGTTTTTCTGGAAGTAAGAAAAAGACGGATTTTACTACTATTGATATAGTATCTACTACAACGAAAAGTTATAATAAAAAATCATGATTTATAATAATAATAATACCTTGCTGTTTTGTTAGAAAAGGGTGAAATGAACTACATACTCCTTCCGTGTAAAATGTAATTTTTTCAGAAAATTTAAAAAAACAGACTTACCCCCGTTATTTAAGGGGTTGTAACTTTTTAGGGGAGACTCCAATTAAAATATTTTATTATAAACAAATTAATAATTAATAATATTTATTTAAATGTGTCAAGGAAATTACCTCTGAATTTTCTGTATATCAAAAAGTGAAATTGTTTTGAAGTAGAAATGACTTTACAAAAAATATATAAGTATTATTGACGAATACCTTTAACATTTGCTACAGAAAATGCAGATTTTGTTTAAAACTTTCAATATTTCGTTTAAGCGTGTTAAATTATGATTTGTAGAGATTTTATAAAACATTATTGTACAAAATTATTACAAGGAACTACTTGCCTAAATTATAGTGAAAAATGAAAGAACTGTAAAATTTTCGAAAGTCCATACCTTATCTTGTGTTGAATACCATTTCGTGAATTCTGAGTTCTGGATCATCAGGGATGGATCATGTTTTCTCATACCACAGTCATAAGTTGAATTGGACATAATTGGATTAGATTTATTTCTGTCTGGGCAGTTTACTGTAAATAAATAAATACTTGTAGTGAGCATTCATATGCTTTTTCTATCAATAACTGATAGGTATGTTCCATGTGTCTAAATTCTCTTCTTAAAAATATTAATCAACCATTTCCAAAAGCGGTTCCCATTTCCTGTATTAACACTTATATCAGTTTGCTTGAGATACTCGACAGTATTTTTGTAGCGCCAAAATGCTGCTAATTGCAGTGGCGTACGATCCTCGTTGTCTTTAACATTGATATCTGCACCTAGTCCCACTAGCAACTTGACAGTGTCCAACTGATCCCATTCAGCAGCCCAGTGCAACGCTGTGTGACCTTTGTTGTCGCTAAGATTAATATCAGCGCCATATGCTACTAGGTATCCTACAGTGCCCAAATATCCTTTTACTGTAAGTAAGTATAAAGCCGTGCGACCATCGTTATCTCTAACATTAATATCTGCACCATTCTCCACGAGGTATTCGACAGTGTAATTGTAACCTCTCGAAGCAGATAAATGCAAAGCAGTGCGACCATCATGATCTCTAACGTTAATATCTACTCCAAGTTCAACCATGTATTTAGCAATGTTCAATTCGCCCTTTTCGACAGCATAATGCAGAGCCGCACGACCATAGTTGTCTCCAACATTGGCATCGACACCCTGTTCCGTTAGGTGTTTGATGATGTGAATATGCTTGAATTGAACAGCACAGTGCAGTGCCGTTCGCCCTTTATCGTCTTTGACATAGATATCTACACCAAGTCGTATCAGATATTTCACAATCTCTAACACACCATCCTCTGCAGCCAAATGCAGCACCGTACGACCATCGCTGTCTGTGACATTAACATCAGCTCCAAGCTCCACTAGGTATTTCAGTGTGTCCACCTTATCCTTTTTAGCAGCTAAGTGCAGCACTGCACGGCTGTCGCTGTCTCTAATATCGATACTTGCAGAATGTTCGACAAGATATTTGACTGTCTCTAACTTGCTTTCCTCAACCGCTAGATGCAATGCCGTGCGATCAAAGTTGTCTCTAACGTCGACGTCTGCACCACACTCTACAAAGTATTTCACGATATCCAACGTACTCTTTTTAGTTGCTGAATGAAGTGGCGTGGTACCGTTTTTGTCCTTGATATTAACAGTTGCACTATGTTCTACGAGGCATTTAATAGTCTTTAAGTCACCCCTCTCAGCAACTAAATGCAGTGCCGTACGTTCGTCATTGTCACTAATATTAGCTACCGCACCACACTTTAAAAGGTATTTGACAGTGTCCAGCTTGCATTTAAAAGCAGCTAGATGTAGTGCTGTGCGGCCATCTTTGTCTCTGACGTTAACATCTATGCCATGTTCTACTAAACATTTCATGCAGTTTAACTGACTCCGCAGAGCTGCTAAATGCAGTGCCGTGCGATCGCCACTGTCTGTAATGTTGATGTCTGCACCTTGTTCAATTAGGAACTTCGTCATTTCTAGCCGATCTTGTTTAACAGCTAGATGCAACAGAGACTCACCAAAAATGTTCGTAATGTTAAATCCGGACTTTCGTATAAGAGCCTGTAGGTCATTCAACATGTTATTTCTCACGCGTTTTATGGTAAGTTGTCGGCTTCCGATGTGAATTGTTTTATTTGTAATGTTGAAATTTGTGCTATTAAGGATGAGTCGAAAAATTGCCACGCAACCTTCCCTTGCAAGTAGAAAAATAGGGTTTTCGTAGGAGATAATGTATTCCAAACCGATCTCGTGTGTGTACTGATAATTTCTGAACATATCAGGAGGTAGAGAATCTACACAGTTCTGTAGTAAACTGTCAAAAATGAAGCGGATGGGTTTAAATTGGCGTTTCAGTAATACTTCATCGATCAGGAATCTCTGAAATTCAACATTTTGGTTTTGAAGTTGTAACTCTCGTAATATACTGTCAGCGACAAAATATTCCGCGAATGTTCTATGGGTAAATTGCAGGCCATCAAGTGATTTCTGCACGATCCCTATTTTTAACAAAGACGTTTCAATATCTTTGTTAACTTGAGGGCAGTTTGAGAATAAATCCTTTGTGTTTTACGTAGGATCAATTCCAAGGCAAGGCTGCGATGGTAAGTGAGACATTCGTCAAACTGGTTGCTGAGCGCTTCATTTGCTGCCGCATTTCCACTAGGATTTCCCTTGTCAAGGAAAATGCACCTTTTCTTCTCAATGAATGCTTCATATAGTTTCGTCGAGTTAAACTCTTTTGGCAGTTTTGCTTCAGTTTCGTCCCTAATTAAATACTCTCTACATCCTTCCCAAACCTCCAACTGTCCAACATTTTCCTGGAAAATCTCCGCCAACATCCTCACATGGAGGGGTATAGCGGGAAGTTATTTTCCCATTCGTAAGATTTTATCCACGAGTATGTTTTATATATCAACGTCTCGGCGTATCGCTTGCATTTTTCTCTTTTCGTGTGGCCTCTAAATTTTAAATTATGTGCCCAATACCTCGTAAGAAAATTTACTTGGTCTTGTTCTGAAAACGGCAGCATCTTGAATGAACCAACTTTCAAAGTCGCTTCTATTTCTTGAGACACATGTGGCCTTGTGGTAACGAGTATCTTTGCAAAATTCGGTTGTGCGTGGCACTGTGTGAGCAAAATGATTATTAGACTTGTATAGTTGGGACTGATCTCATCTAGTGCGTCTAACATCAAAACGACTTTTGCTTTCATTGAAAACACCAGTTTCTCAAGCTGGTTTGTTAACTTTGTGGATTCCTGAGAATTCAACAATTCGATCACGTTTATCGTTTGTTTGTCGTGCCGCAGCGAATGGGATAAAATCCTAGTGTAGTCGTTAAGGTTAATTCTGATAACCCATAGATAAGGATATTTTTCCTTTAAAGTCACTGCCAACTTTATAAGAATGGTGCTTTTTCCCATTCCGGCAGTATCTGCAATCAGTAATACTTTTTCATTTACATCATAAATGTTTTCCTCTGGATAAATGTTTACGCCATATTCGTTAGTTGTATCTTCGATTTTGAGTTCCCTTTCGAATATGCGATGTATGTAGTACCGTGCGGTGCTTACATCTAAATCTAAAGGTCGTATTCCTATTTTAACTTCTTCTCCTCTAATCAACTTTTCTAACGTTTTTGGATCTAAAAATTTCGTGTAATCATCAGTAGGTGTTAATAATATTTTTTTTGCACTAGTTAATTTGCCTTGGAAGTTTATATTTTTGCGCTTAAGAAGCTTGTCCTGTGACTCATTCGAAAGGTCAGTGAAAGTTACAGATCCATTGATATAAGAAGTATCTGTTAAATCAATTATTTTAATGAGTACTCTTCTACTATCTACTACAATTACTTTTTGTATTTATATTTTCTAAGGCATCTTTCAATTTGCTACCTATTTCTCTTAGTATTGCTTTATTAGTAATTTTGTTCACTATTATTAAAAAGGTATACTGGGGTAGGTCAAATGTCTCGATAATTTGCTTTTGTATTTCAATATCGTCTTCAGGATTGACGTACAGTTTTTTACTTCCTTCCCTTTGTAAAGTGTGATACATTTTCAGTACCTGCAGCAAATTTCCCCCTTCAGTCTTAATATGAAATATTCTTTCCGTATCTGTGAAATTTAGATACGTATTTTTAAATGACACGTCATAATCCTTCAATAGTTCACAATACTTGTCGCTTTTTATTTCACACAACATAGCTTTGACGCGAACTTCCGTGAGATATTCACCTTTTGGTTGTTTGAACCAATCTTCAATTTTCTTGTATATTTCTTGTGAGGACACCTTTCGATATAAACTGGAATCATTCAACTGTGACAATAATTGTTCTATAACCTTCTGTAATTCGTTGCCACTGGGATAGTTGTAGAAAATTTGTAAGTTATTCAGAAAGTCTTCCATGTTTTTGTCTGTTATTACGGCTTTGTCCAAGCCTTTGCCTTGCAAATTTTTGTCAAGGTAAACCTGCGCACTTTGTTTTAAATCAGGCAAAATGTTTTTATTAAAAGTAAGAAACTGAGAACAGGTTCCTTCGTAGTATAACATACTGTCAGGACCGACAGGATTGTGAGTTAATATGTCTTGCAATTCTTTTTGATTAACGTCCGCATTAGTGCAAATAATAATGGTTTTATTTCTAAATTTAGACTTGATTTTAAGGGAAGAAAAGAAGTACTTTGGAAGACTAAAGTCGCTGTTTTTCGAGTTGCTTGACAATAATTGATCCCTATTGATTTTCTTGTTTTGTTTAAATTTGGCCTGCAGTAGAACACTCTTGTCTGGTAGTTCCAGTACTAAGTCGTCAGATTTTCCAGCTTCCTGATTCTCGGATGAAATTTTCCAATTTTTGAGGTTTTGGACGGCATTTAATAAGAATACTAAGAGTAGATCTAACTGGAATTGTACTCCTTCGAGACCAGCATTCCCTTTATTTTTCTTGTAGGTACCTTCCATCTTATTAGCAGATGAAATTTCTGGAAAAAAAAATATTATTAATACAATTTTGTCACATCATGTATTGCATAAAATTTTGCGAAGCTTTTGGACTTGCATTACGAGGGCATGATGAGTGAATTGTACGTCAGAACTTGACACAAAGCTTGAATACCTTAAAAATGCAACAATTTTAGAAAATATACAAAATGCTTATATTTTAGATTACAAACAAGTTTGTCATTAGAAAAAAAATTTCATTTCTGTGCTGAACTTTAATGAACATGCCGTTATTTATATGTATGTGGTCCTGAATGGCAACGCTGTTGAGCTTCAATACTCGAACGCATCATTAGAAAATTTGCAGCATATCAGGAGCACCGTGTTAGCGATTGTTATGGGGTGATTCCTGAGAGGTCGAGTAATTTTTTTTCGATTTTCTGTCTTTATTAGGTCTAGTAGTCAAAAATTAATGACTATGACTAAATCACCCTATATCTATATTGTAGGCAGTTAAAGCTATCAATATATTAACTTCCTTTTTTTAATTTGGCAAGTGGATCTGATGGAATATCTACTTTTTTTGTAAAAAAAATTCATATATATTTGTTAAATCCTTTATTGCATATACATATAAATCTGATAATAATAAATGAGGAGATACCTAAGCAATTTAAAGAATCACTAGTTCAGTTTATAAGTCAGGAGACAAGCAATTGCCCACAAATTATCGACCTATGTCTGTAATAAATATTTGCTCAAAATTATTTGAATATTGTGTAAAATCTAGAATAGTTGATCACTTAAATAAATATAATATATTGTCTAAAAATCAGTTTGGTTTTAAGGAAAATTTATCAACAGAAAATGCAATATGTCAGTTAACCAAATGTATAAATGGAATCAATTGTTTATCTGTATAATGGAATTACTAAGTCTATGTATAAAAACAACATATTTTCAACTAAACAATGAATTTTATCAACAAAATTTTCGGATGGCAATGGGCTCATCATTATCACCAATTGTAAGTAATATTTTCATGGATTTTTTGAAGAAAATTACATTCAAAATATAAATAAAAAACCAACTATCTGGTGGAGATATGTAGATGACATTTTTGCAATTTGGCCTTTTACTGTTACAGAATTAAATGAATTTTTAAATGATAAACAATACAGAACCAACAATAAAATTCACTTTGGAAATAGAAAATAATAATATGCTACCATTTTTAGATGTTTTAATTAAAAAACAAGATAATTCTGTAGAAAAAAGTGTTTATAGAAAGCAAACTCACACCAATAGATATTTAAATTTTAGATATAACCATCACATCGCTATTAAGAAAGGTGTTGTTAAATGTTTATATGATAGAGCAACATTAATTTCATCAAACAATGATATTTTTAATAACGAACTAAAATGTATTAAAAATGTTTTAATACACAATGAATACCCTCCAAATTTTGTTGATAGAACATTCAAAAATATTACAGATAAAAAAAACACTGTAAGACAATTAAAAGAAATTAATCATACAATAAAAATTCCATACATTTCTATATTATCAGAAAAGTTAAGAAGAATCGGTAATAAATTTAATATTCGAACAGTTTTTCAGGCAACTAATACTTTATGAACATTTTCGTCTAAAACGCGTCCAAAAAATGATATACAAAATTTAAAAAAATTGCATCTACAGTATACCTTGTGAATGCAATAAACATTATGTTGGAGAAACGTCTCGCCCTATGGGTGTTAGAGTTGAGGAACATAAAAATTACATAAAAAGATGGGAATTTGAAAAATCCAAAATTTGCGAACACGCTTGGGAAAACGGTCGTTTGATTCAATGGGATTCGGCAAAAATTTTAGAGAAGGAAGATAACGCAACAAAAAGAAAATTAAAAGAGACCGTGATTATTTTGTTGAACGGAGATAAGTGTGTGTCAAACTGTTCAGTAAACATCGATCATTGTTGGCTACAGTTGTATCAAGAAGAAGTAAGTAACAATAAAATAAAAATCATTTAACATCTCTATGGAAGCAGATAAACAAATTTTAAACTGTCAAACTTGACATACGTTTAATATTTTTACTACTATTTTGAGAACGAAAACAGAGAGTTTTTCGAAACGTCAATAATACGGAAGTGCGCGATAGTGATGTGATTTTTGTTATTTTTTACTTATCTGCTGTTAGAGAAAGGGGACGGCTTTAGGTCCAATATTATTTTCAATTTATATTAATGATTTATCAAAGCTTCAAATGGTGATATAGTGTCTTATGCAGATGATACTGCTATTGTATTTCTAGGTAACTCCTGGAATGAAGTGTACAATAGCGCAACATGTGCTATGAAGACTGTCTATAGTTGGTTAAATAAAAACCTAACTCTTAATGTCGATAAAACTCAATTTTTAAGTTTCTCTATTACATAGGATGGACAGCCAGTTCAAGATAAAATTTTTATTCGAAAAAGTAGTTGTAATTAATTATATCAGTTTATTTATTAGAAGGGTGTATAATGTAAATATCTTGGAGTTATGGTTGATTGTTATTTAAAATGGAAAACTCACATTGATTATGTAAACAACAAGCACTTAAGAGCACTATTCCATAAATTTTCCATTTTGCGGGAAGTCTTTAACAGGAAAAAATTATTTATTGTATATAATTCTTTGGTTGAATCTGTTTTAAGGTATTGTATTGTAATATGATGAGGTGGTGTCTATGAAAATACTCTTCATATTTTAAATGCATCACAAAAAACTGTTAAAAATAATTTTAAAGGTTGGTCGCCTTCATCCTTCTAATGCACTATTCAAAGAAACTGATGTATTTAATATAAGTAAGTTATTTGCTTATCAGTGTTTACACTGAGTGTTTAAAAATCCTTCATGCCTTATAAAGGCATGTATAATAATACTAGAATAAAAAAGATCAAATAATGTAAGAAGTCTCACACACAGCGATTTGTTTTTTTATTACGGTCCAAAATTGTTGAACATGTTACCTTTAAATATAAAGAAATTACAATAATCCTAAGGCCCGCTACAGACTATGCGTGTATAAGTGATTGTTCGTACTCGATTTTGTTTTGAATATTAATTTCCATCTTATCATCTTTACTCTTATTACTTAATTAATTGTGTGTGATTATGTATAAATTGTATCTTCTCTTCATTACACATTACATTATTACTGAATAAGATGTGTATCAACTATGCTAAATTGTAGAATTTAAACAGGTCTATGTAATGGTAGGTACTGTCGATGTACCATATGTGTGAAAATATTTTATTGTTTTAATTTTTTATTTAGGTTTGGTATTTATGAGCCGCACGCGAGCATCTCATTGTTTAGGCGTTTCATAAATAAAGTAATTAAAATTTGGATTTTTTGTTAAATCGTTACCTATGTCTGTAAATTTATTTCAATCTTTGTATGTCTACGTACTGGAATTATATACTTTTAAATTATTGTAAACTGTTTTCACAAAAATTCAATTCAATTCAATAAATTCAAATGTAATGTAAGTTTATGTAATATTACTGTTGTTAAAATATTTTATAAAGCAATATGGGTGATTCAGAAATACTAGGAAAAAACTTACAGTACAGAATTTACGGGAAATTTTAGTTCTATTTCTTTAGAATTATGCTGATATTGTATATGGCCACTGCCCTTCTTAAGACGATAAACACTACTGCAAAAAATACAGAATTATTATGTTCGTTTTATTACACTTCAGTTTTCTACTTAATTTTTAAAGAATAACAAATCTACTTACTTATGTGATAAAATAAAATGACGATCTGAATCTCATACTAAAAATTTGAGATTACTGAAAAATTTAAAATTCTTTTTCATATTTGGCTTCTTATGTTATTAATAATTTACCATTCCTGTATCACAATTTGTCAGTGTCAGAAATTAAACATATGATAAAAAATAATATACTTTTCTCTGATTTGATATTGTTTGATGTATGTAGGTTTTAATTGTTTTTTTTTCTGTTTACATTTTGTCTCATTGATTGTTCTGTTTACTGTATTTATGTGTTTTTATTCTACTCTTTTTGCCTCAGGAGGTGTTGTAAATCAACTTTGTTGATAATCTGCCCTTTTGTAAAAAAATATTTGTATACTTTTTTGCAATTATTTTTATAAATTATTTGACCCTTATTTGGGGGTCCTACGGTTTTGCAAATACTAAGTCAATTCTAATTGGATTTGGTATGGAGTTGTGGACAGTCTTCTATTTGAACATTATTAAAGGTACGGATTCGCTGGTGCGACTGCGACTCGTTGCCGACCAATAGGCAGTCTAAATGCTGGAGTTGATGAGAACATTAAGACTGTCTTTTGGTCGGCGACCTTAAGAAAGTAGTTTTGTCAAGTATCAAAGAGGGTGCTAGTTATACTTAATGCCACTCAGTTTTTTTTCAAAAACTTTTGTTTCCATTTTTTTACAGAATAAGTTGCTAAAGCTATTAGTTAGTTAGACCATTGGCAAATGCAATTGAATGCAAATCTGTAAGCAAGATGTAGAGCATATTATTGATAACGATATCATAAGACGATCTTCTCGGCTTGGTATTCTACAAAAAACTCTCAGGTTTATAGTACTATACTTAGTAAATAAATGGATAATTGCACATTTCTAAAACTACGTATTTGTATACCTTGATAAAATAAAGTAACAGCGTAATCACAAATCAACATCTCTCACTCAATCAGTAAATTATTTCCGCTGCCACCTTTTTCATTTTATGCATTCATAATTTTTCAAATTTGCTACTGGTAGTACCACAGCTTCAGCAGAGTACTATTTTGTGCAGAATTAAACGGTGCTTCTAATCCACTGGCAAAGAATGTAGAAGAAAAATAAGTTTTTGAAAAAACTAAGCAGCAGTACGCATAACTGTGATACTTGACAAAACTACTTTCTTAAAAATGTTCAAATAGATTTTCTACAAACTCATACCCAATATTAAAATCGGCTTAGGGGTTCCGGAGATATTGCGAAAAACCAAAATTCAAGGGGCTCCAGGGCACCCAAAAATTAAAATTCGGGAAAACAAAAAATAAGGGACACATAATTTCTTATGCAGATTATATACCCATTTCTTCCTAGTATTTCACCCATTATATTATATTTTAACATATCTAGACATCCTAATCTAATCTAGACATCCACATTTCTAAACGTACCCCCAAAATAAGTCTAGCATAAGCTACTCCCTTAACCTTACATTGACAAACTATAGTACGTATAAGTTTGTCAATATAATGGCCTTTAGTAAAGTTGTAAGTATATCAGTAAAACAATAAGATGGATAATTCGGTGACAATTTATTAGCATCAAGTTACAGATTGCGAGCAAATACTACACTGCCCTGTAAGTGAAACGTCCTTAGTTTAAATAGTATTAATATTCAGTCAGCGCATTCCTGTGATATAAAAAAGATGATATTACAGTAATGCTGATATTACATTATATGTTATATTAATAATCCATACAAGGTGGAAAAATAAAATAAATGATCAAAAAAAAGAGGTTTATACTACAATTCCCTCCTAAGTGGAATTCCTGCAGCTGCAGAAGGAGCTGAGGGATTCTTTCTGTAACAGATATGTATTTTCTTATGAAGGCATCTGTAGTATAATAATAAGGTGCAAAATACAGTTATAACAAATAGAAAAATATACAGGATAACATTTCTTGATTTCATATTTTCAAATTCACTAAGATGCACAGGTTTTAAACTCTTCGTTAGACGTTGTAGCTGCTGAAAGTCTTGAAGGTCCATTTCATGAAGATGAATGGTGGGGCCACTGAGGGTTCCAAATTAATCGTTGGTAAATGGACTTGGGTTTGTTGGACATAGTCGTTTGAGGAGAGAAACGAATGTCTCTGATAATTACATCCCATGAGTCTATGGTCACTAGAGATGGTTGATTTACAGAGTAGGTTTGTTTTACATGACATTGTTCGTGAACTAGTTCTTCATGATATGGGATAATCAGTATCTGATTGTCCTTAAGTTGTTCTAATAGTATAGTTTGTAGCTTAACGTTTGTCGAAAGGCATTGATGTGGTTTGTTTTGAATTAAAGAAAGGAAACATTGATCATGTTGAAGTTCAAAAGTTCCTTTACATAGATTGTATTCTTCGATATATGGACATGGTTGAGCTGTCCATAGGTGCTGTTGAGTATCCAGATTTGCATGTAGGTAAGGTTGGAAAGGAATAATAGTTTGGTCATTAATAGGGATAGATAACAGATGGTAAGTGTTATAATGCTCGGGAAAGAAAAGTGGTACTGACAATTTCACTATAATTTTATATTCAAGAATAGTTACTGAGATTAAAAATAGATTATAGTAAGAGTGTAGGTTAGCTAATTCGATTATTTCCTTGCGATCATAAATGGCATATAACTGATTTAGTATAGGTTTAATATTTTTAATGGTAAAAGAAATTGTGTATAATGTTATGTTGAGCGAGATTTGTCGCCGTTTCCAAATTTGAAAGTAAGTCTTCCACTTCTGTGAAGATCTCTTGTAAATTTAATTGAATTTTGACACACTCAACATCGTTTTTAGTTTATCGATTACACGTGAAAGGATGTTGAAATTCTTATCAATTCTAAGAAATGAATCATTAAGTTTTATTTAAATTAATCAATATAGAACTTTGTAGGTCTAACTGTGTTTTTATTTCGTGTTCATTTTGTAGAAGGGTGTTAAATTTTGAATTAATAATTTCTAAATCGTCGTTATCTAATGTTCCAAATAAATACTTATGTAATGAACCAACGATGTTAATTAGTCTTCGTTTCTGTCTGGTCTTTGGGTTTTCAAAATTTTCAAGTTTAGTTTGTATATAAAATAAAGATTTTTAATTTTTGATAAATTGCAATGAGAAACACCCAATTCAGATAATAGTTGGGTAGTTTGGTTTTGATTTTAGTTAAGTCAATGACCTGGATGAAGTCGTGGCAATGGGAGAAAACACGAGTCTCCATACTTAACTGACTCATTAGAAGGGATTTTTGATAGTTTCGATTTTTAAAAAGTTGGCTAAGGGGAATGTTATCGTCAGGAGAATCAGGATCGTCAGTTGGGAGGCCATGTCCTGAAACGGAAAGAGGATTATCAATTTTCCGTTTTCTTGGTTTAGGTTTGCGTTTTATAAAAGCTTTGTGATATTTGTCACCTTGATGTCCGGATCGTTTGAATATCTCTACAGTGGGTCCTAAATCTTTAGATGTTAATTCTTTTGTATATCGGGGAGACAATTTATTTCGATTTGAATTTTTAATATAGACATTTTCGTCAACTTCAAAAGTATCGGGTTTCTGCGAGATTCATTTAATTTAGTTATAGTTTTGTTTTTTGTTTCGATATTTTGTTTAATTTGGTTATACATGGTTTTCATGATGTTTCTATGTTTTTCAATATAGTCAGATGTAATAATTTGTTCATTTATATCAAAAGCGTCGGGCCTACTGTCGCCGCGAGTAATATTTATAGGGGACTCCTTGGTTGTCGTATGTATCGTATAAAGTATCGCCAAAGATATTAGTCAATCGGTGCATTTGGTTGTTCAATTTTTATGCATCTTACTAAGTCAAGTAAGGTGGAATGAAACCTTTCAATATTTCCGTTTGTAGTATGTCCCTGTATGGAAGTGAATTGGAGAGATATTTTGTGTAGGTTACAAAAATCTTTAATCATAATGTTATTAAACTCTACGCCAGAATCTACCAAGATTTTATACGGGTAACCATGACTTTCGATAAATTTTAAAAGACTACGTTGAACGTTAACTCCAGTTATTGCGTCAACAGGATAAGCATGTGCATATTTAGAAAAAACATCAATGATAGTAATAATTTTCTGATTATTAATCGAAAGTGTATCTATATTTAGGAGAAGAAGGAGTGTATGTATGTTGAAATTTCGGGTTTGGTGGATGACGATCGGTTTTCATGGTAATACATGTTTGACATTTAGAAATATATTCTCGGATATGCTCAAACATATGAGGCCAGTAATATTTTCGTAAAAGAGCTTGATGAGTTGCCGTTACTCCACGATGGTATGTTTTTGCCTCATGGTTATATTTAATTTTTTGTTGTTGCTCTTGTTCCGTAAGGACATTTTTTACAAATAACGAATTTATATCCGGAAGGGAGATTATTTTGCAGGGTTCTAATAATTTTTGTTCGAGTTCAATAGAGTCAAAGAAAAGGCGTGCTTAGTGGAGTTAGCTTTTATGAATGTTCTGAGGAATTTAAAAATTTCATCGTCTGATTGTCTATTAACTAATTTTATAACATGTTTTGTTTTACCGGGAAAAGTTTTCGGAATAATGCGTATTTAATTTGTTTGATTCATTTTCTGAAATTATAAATTGATGATTGAAGAGGTTTAAGACATTATCTGTATATTTGATTTCTAGGATAGGATTAGAACGAGACGTATGGATAGTTTGTGCATCACTTTCAGGATGGCTTTCAGGCAATTGTTCAAAATCTTTTAACAAGGATTCATATGTTTCACGATTACAGTCATTAAGAATATCTTCAAGAGGAATTTCGAAAAGTTTGTCTAAGTCCAAATCTGATTCGTCTACTTGAGCTATCATCGAACTTGTATCATTTTGTATTGAACTTGTTTCAATAGGATTAATTTTATACGAGAAGAGGATCGGCTTGGTTGATTTTCCCTTTTATATTTAATGACATAGTCATACTCTTCTAATTTGAGTCTCCAACGGACAAGTCTGGAGTTAGGGTCTTTTAAATTAAATAACCACTGTAGGGGTTGGTGATCTGTTTCAATTATGAATTTTGTACCGAAGAGATATGGTCTAAAATATTTTACGGAGTTGACAATTGATAAAAGTTCTTTTTCGATTGTCGAATAATTACATTCGGCGGGATTGAGAGTTCTAGAGTAATATGAGATTGGATGACCGTCCTGGCTTAGAATACTTCCGATTGCGAAATTACACGCGTCACAAGTGAGGGTAAAAGTTTTGTGAAAATCGGAAGAGGCTAATACAGGTTCGTTACAAAGTAAATTTTTGCAAGTTTCGAAACAATCTAAATAATCTTGAGAAAAGTCGATTTTGGAATCCTTTGTGTTAGAGGTTTTGTTAGTTTAGCAAAATTGGGAATAAATTTACGATAAAAACCTAAAAGTCCCAAAAATGATTTTATCTCTTTTGTCGTTTTCGGCAAGGGAAAATTCTTTATGGATTCTATTTTCTTAGGGTTCGGCCTAATACCTTCCGGTGTGATAATATGTCCTAAAAATTCTACCTGTTTACATAGAAATTCCGATTTATCTAGCTGTATTTTCAGATTAGCTTCTGCTAGAGTTTTAAATACAAGTTCCAAATGTTGTATATGTTCCTGAAGGAAGTACTAAAAATGATAATATCGTCCATGTAGACAAAACAGATTTTATGTTGCAAATCTTTAAGTACGTTATCCATAACACGTTGAAACGTCGCAGGAGCGTTCTTTAACCCGAAGGGCATCCGGACATACTCATAATGTCCATTTTCAGTATTGAATGCCGTTTTTTCTATAGAGTTTTCGTGCATTTCTATCTGGTGGAATCCGCTTGCTAAGTCTAGGGTTGTAAAATATTGACATCGTCCAAGTTTGTCAAGGATGTCAGAAATATTGGGTAAAGGGTACCTGTCAGTTTTTGTATTGTCATTAATTTTCCGGTAATCTACCACTAGGCGCCATTTTTGTTTACCTGTGGCGTCAATTTTCTTTGGTACAATCCAGATTGGTGAACTATAGGAGATTTAGAGGACGGATGATATTATTTTGCAGCATTTCGTCAATTTGTCGTTTTACTTCCTGCTGATGCACACGAGGATATCGATAAGTTTTAGTATGAATGGGTATTTCGTTATGGGTCTTGATTTCATGTTTAACCTGGTTTGTAAAGGTTAACGTATCATTAGGGAAGTGAAAACAAGTTTCATATTTTTACAAAGTTCAAAAGATGGAATTTTTCCTCGGAATTCAAATGTTCGGTTCTAAGCAAGGTTGTAATATATTTTGAATTTTGATTGATATGGTTTAACATAGTTCCTTCTTTAGTTTTAATCTGTAGTGTTTGAGTAAAGTATTCGTCAAGTAGTGTTGCAGGTAAACTTTGGTCAGGGGCAATGGACTGGGTTTCTGAAGTAGTATTATATATTTCAATTTGTGCTAATCCGTTTTCAGCACGTGTTACGCATGCAGGCATATAAAAACTTGGAGATCGTTGAGTTTCTATAAAAATTTCTCCAGATAAGATATTAACAGGGAATTTTAAAATTCTGACAGACTTAGCCTCAATATTTATGGGTTCATTGTGTCTTTGTATCTGCAAGGGAATTATACAATTTGTATTTGACAGTGTTAAGTTTTTTGGATCAATAATTAGTCCCAAGTGTTGAAGAGTTTCAAAACCTATCAGTCCGTCAAAATCTTTACTGAAGTCAAATATAATTGCTTCCATCGTATAATTTGAATTAAATTCGTTAAAAATTGGAATATGCGCCGAGAAATAAGATTTTTGAGAACCAGTGCAGGTTGTGATGATGTTTGTTTCAGGATGAGTACATTTTGGGTAGAACTGTGAAATTACAGAGGGGTTAATGATATTTTTCCACATCCAGTATCTAAGAGAAGTCGAATAGGAGGGTTTTGAATTTGAATGAAGGGAAGTTTATTATTTTCAACATTGTTCAAAACTATATCGGGTCCTGGGGAGTATGAGTTTCTTGAAAATTCATTTCTTGGGATTTATCTTCCGAAAATTCCTGGTAAGAATCATAAGAATAATTGTTTGGACTTTCTTGTTCAAGAGAATAGGCTTGGTCGAATCCTGATTCATATTCAGACGGATTATATTCAAAACTATTTTGTTCAGGGTTGTTTTGCTCATAGATTTCAGTATTAAATAGTTCTTGTACTGCAGGTAGGGAAGCTTTATTGTCAGGAAGGTTTTCCTTTGAAATTGTGTGCGTTGGGGACTATAACTAACACCAGATGTTTGAGGGTGAGTGTAGCTAATACCTGACATAGGTGTAGGTTTGGGTTGAATTTGTTGTTGAGAGGGTTTGAAAACATTTTGATGTTTTCCAAAAACATTACGATTTGATGAAGGTTGCGGTAAAAATATTTGCTGGTTATTAGGTGATTGATATAAATATATAGGTTGCGATAAATATCTTTGCTGGTTATTAGGTGATTGATATAAATTTATAGGTTGCGATGGAAATCTTGATGGGTTATTAGGTGATTGGTAGAAATTAGCGGGTTGAGACGGGGTCTCGGTTGATTATTCTAATAAGAATTTTGTTGTGGTTGCGGTTTAGGACGCTGTGGTCTCATTTGCTGATTTTGTTGTTGAGGTTTCCTAGCTTGTCTGTTTTGAAAAGTAAGTCGCTTGTAATTGTCGTATTTAATTTCATCTTCTATGAAACTAACAGCCTGTTCTATGGTGTGAACTTCTTGTCTAGCGCGAATAAGTTGTTTACAGTGGTATGGTAGATTTAATTTGAAAATGTTAAAAGCTTGAGTTGAAAAGAATGAAATACGGCCAGTTTGTTCAGTAGCCGAAAGAAAAGTTTGCTGTATTTTGTTTATAATTCTAGCCTTAAGGGCTATCAGTTTTTGACCAAAGGATTGAATATCCTCTCCAGGAATTAAAGTCGTATATTGCAGTTCTAGTTCTAGAGATTTATTATCTCAGAAATTTTGTTTAAAGAAAACTTTGATTTCGTCCCACGTTTTAATATCGGGTCTACCTAATAATGATTCGCGTGCATTACCTTGTATCTTGGTTTTAATTGACGCTAGTATAATGGTTTGCTGTCGAGGGTCATTAGTGCTAAGGAAATGAATCAAATTTTCAGAATTCTGAAGGAAATCTGGAAGTTCTATATCTCTGCCAGTAAAAACAGGGATAAGCTTAGTCAATTTATCTAAAGTTACGAGGACTTGCCGATGTTGGCTGTGTCATTTTGTTTTGTTTCCTTTTTGTTGATATAAAAATAAAAAAAAATAAAAGTCTTTTTCGGACTATCTGTCTTGCTCACGCCCTATACAGGAGAGTCAAGATAGTATGAAAAAACTTATACTAAATTTCGCTCTAATCGCCCTGCTAAATAAATAGCATTTGCAAGATTAAATTGAAATTTCTAACCTAATTCTCACTTTCAAAAGCCGGTTTAATAATTAAACGTTGCAACTTGAAATGTGAAAAATTTCCAAAATTATACACTGTCTTGGATAATCAAAACTTGTCAGTATACTTAAGGAATAAGGAGTGAAGAATTTGCAAATCTGGTGTTGAGCCTAGTTAACCAACCACTAGTAGTTCCGTTCCAATAAATTTCTTCAACGATGCCAAGTGGGTGTCCTTGTTCACGATTCGTTTCGCAGTTGAACTGTTGAAACAGAGACCTCTTGGACCAGGAAATTTGATGCTCCAAATTTGATCCAAAAGGCACTACGAATCCTACCGACTGCGCCAGTAAAGTTGTAAGTATATCAGTAAAACAATAAGATGGATAATTCGGTGACAATTTATTAGCATCAAGTTACAGATTGCGAGCAAATACTACACTGCCCGGTAAGTGAAACATCCTTAGTTTAAATAGTATTAATATTCACAGTCAGCGCATTCCTGTGATATAAAAAAGATGATATTACAGGAATGCTGATATTACATTATATGTTATATTAATAATCCATACAAGATGGAAAAATAAAATAAATGATCAAAAAGAGGTTTATACTACACTTTTATAATCATTGTGCTTTGATGTACAATAATTATTTTAAATAAAGACATACGCTCCCTGCATGCTTAAACGCGTTAAGATTAATTTCCTTAATTTCTAGAATGTTTATCAAGAAACTTTTCCTAAGAACTGAAAGAGCACTGCTTAGGTAAGCTTTTAATAATATACAGTGCTTTCAAAAAGTAACGACTAAATTCATTAATTTTGAAATTGAGAAGTTTTCAAATGTGAAAATTAAATTTTAAAATCGTTATGTAACACCATAATTTTTCATGATGTATGTATGTAGAATGACACGCTCTTTCAAATGGCATGGTAAAAATTGGGGGTTGCTATTTAAAAAAATTGTCGATGACGTCATATCTCGAACAACGATGACGTCATATCTTGAACAACGATGACGTCACAAATGGAGGTCGTATGTCAAAAAATGCCTTTTTAAAAACAAAATCGACGTGCCAGGGGATTTTTTCGAAAACTTCTCCATTTCAAAAATAATGAATTTATTCGTTACTTTTCGAAAGCACTGTATAAATAAACCTACACACAAAAGTTTAAATAAAATCCACGTTTAAATTTGACTCTTCGCTTTTACAAAGTAGAGAAACTATGTTTATGAAGTTCTGGGTAAGTAACGAAGCCACTTTGCATTTTATTGGTTAAATAATTTAAATAATGCCTTCATTACTAATAAAAAAAAATATAGAAATACTTGTTATAAAAAGGTGTGTTTTTCTTCTACACTTCAATAATTGTAGAAAAGCACGGTTAAATTAAAAGAATTATCACAAATATTTTAACACTTGGTATATAGGTATGTTTGTTTCAATCGACTCAAAATGAAGTATACTATCACCTGCTAAAATTATTGTAACGACTTGCAAGATACCCTGTATAATGTTTTCAAAATATCATAAAAGCTTCTTAAATATTACTAAAATATTAAATTGATACATGGTGATTTTCCGGGTTGTTATGCCGTGACCTCGGTAACTGGTAGCTGCCAGAAACAGAGTTAAAATGCACATCCCTAGCATGAGCTGGGATTCTTTTACCTCGTTGTTCTCGGGCTAGGCTCTGTGGGGACAGACCCGCTATCGGTGTCTCTGGACCTGTCCATATTTTGATTTCGGTTCCTACTGTTGGTATTACGACTGCTACGGTCGGAACCGTTCCTCGATAATGGTGGTCCTCCAAGGCGTTCCGTAGCCGCCGCTGTAACTGGTCGCATCCCATGCTTCCAAACGTTTGGCCGCTCTTCACTATCTGTCTGTTTTCAGTGGTGACTCTGCAAAAGCTTCGCCGCGACTGAGCTGCCGACAGTGAAGAGCGGCGGAACGTTTGGAAGCATGGGATGCAAACAGTTACAGAGGCGGCTACGGGATCACTATCATCCGAGGAACGGTTCCGACCGTAGTAGTAGTAATACCAACAGTAGGAACCGAAATCAATATATGGACAGGCCCAGAGACATCGATAGCGGGTCTGTCCCCACAAAGCCTAGCCCGAGAACAACCAGAGCAGGTAAAAGAATCCCAGCTAATGCTAGGGATGTGCATTTTAACTCTGTTTCTGGCAGCTACCAGTTACCGAGGTCACGGCATAACAACCCGGAAAATCACCATGTATCAAATTACAGCACTGGCCGTGAAAGCCTAAAAACCACTATTAAATATTAAATTGTTCCAAAAATAACATTAAGAAATGTTTTATAATCTATTTAGGTATCAATCCGATTGTAACCTTTTTAGGAAGGTAGATAACGCACGACAAGGTCAAACTTATCTTATCACGTTCAATAGGTCCACGGCATTGCCGCGATATTTTTACTAATGGTTTTACCAGCATTCTATATTTGAAACCATTTTATAGCAATTCGTGAAAATTATTATACTCGTAATTAAATTAGTGCAGTTAAATCGACGTATGCAAATAGCAACTTTGTAACTCAAATTGGGATTTTTATTTTTCAGATAGAAGAAAGCTTGCTCTGTTATTACACTTTTTTCAAAACAATTATAACAAAATTGTCATTATTTAAAAAACATATCAAAATCGTAACTAATTTCTAAAAAACACATAATTATAACGGGCTGTCAATCTCGGAAAAAAAATTTGATCCCAAGATTAGAAATTTCTAATCCCGAATCCCGGGATTGATTGCTGTCGACAATGTCAATATATTATGAAAAATTAATATTATTTTAAGTTGTATTTATTTAAAAAGAACACAACAGATTGGTAAATATAAAAAGGTGTTATATTATAATTAATATGAATAATCATATATACAGTGTGGCCCACTTATAATGGAAATACCTCTATAAAAATTGTATTTATTATCCGATTTGGTTCGTTTTTTTTAAAGATAGAGCATTTGAAATTATATTTTAGTTCATAATATGAAATTCCATTGTCTATAATCAAAGCATATATTTTTTTTCGATGTCAAAATTGGCAAAACAGTTTAGCGACTTTTTTTTATCTAAAATCTGACCACACCACTAGATTCAGCACCCCCTACTAAAATGGGATTGTACCAAATTTCATAAAAAGTATTTATTACGGGAAAATTGATATTCATGGTTTTTATCACGTTATCTTGAAACAACCTATAAAAATTGCATTTATTATTCGATTTGGGTCGGGTTTTTTTTAAAAAAGATAAGGACTTTAAAATTATTTTGGAACACAATATGAAACTCCTTTGTCAATAATTGAGGCCTACGTTGATTGTGTCGATGTCAAAATTGACAAAAAATCAATAACAACTGTGACATCAAAAACCGCCAAAAATCTAGAGAGTGACTCATCGCTAACTTGTTGACAAGCGCGACGGGCGAAGGGTGTGAGGAGCAACATTTCATAAGCCTACTAAACTTGATGGCGATCAGATCAGATATAAAAAATATACAAAAATGACAAAAATAATTACATTACTTAACATCCACTATTTTAGTAGAAACAGTGACATAACAGTTTGTGCCAATTTTGAGGCGTTAGATAATAAAAATGATAGAGTTATTTCCAAATTTAAAGTTTTTATCTTGCGTTATCAATCACCCAAGGTTGAAGATAATAGAGAGTGACTAATTCACAGCACAAGAAAATACGAAAGCGTGCCACTTGAGAAGGGTTGAAAACACACAAAATTATCAAATATAAGTTGACCTCGAATGAACCTAACACATTAACAGTTACTTTAAATGTGCCATACTCTTCACAAATTAAAATGCCTCTATTGGACGGCGATGACCCACCACCCACTTACACCTACCTGATGTGCATTCCGCAGATATCACACTTAAGCCTTGTCCTCATGAACGCAAAATTCATTATGTGGTGCTAATAAGTTTGTTTTGAGCTTCTGACAACCTGCCATGACAGTTTCATGATGAAAATGATAGAAAATATTATAGTTGACTTTGTTACAAGTTCTCCCACCATTAAAAAAATCGCGCAAATATACATACATTGACGCTTACTATATCATATCGTCCGCCTGCCGTATGACCTTCATGTATCCATGTTCCGTCAAAATTTAAGCGGGAGAAACGCCGCTTTTAACGTATTTTGATGATTACGCCAAAAAGTAGAAAACAAAGTATACCTGTGATGAGAGTCAAAATGTTTAGTGAACGTGTATGACATAGGACGTGTTTGTTTTTAAAAATATCGCTTGCCATCTTCAAATTTACTAAGATTAAAGTTTACGTACTGTTCTGATAATTGTGATTTCTTGCAACGTGGTAGTATTATTTACTACTCGTAAGATTTGTATTGTCAGGTTATATTTAAATGTTTCATGAGATATTTTGCTGCGTTTTAAATTTGTGATCTTGATAAGCGGGGACGGCATCTCTCCCAACAAAAAGGTCAGTTGCCGCATTTTCAGGAAGGAGAGATGCTGCGTGCTATTTATAGGTTATTATTTTGCCATAACTTTTATTAAATTGAAATTACATTTCTGTTAGAAAAATGCCACGAAAATATCAAAGAAATGTAAATGCACGCTCAAGGGCCTTGCGGACCGAAGAACAATTGCAAGAAGCCATTCATAAAGTTAGTTCCGGTGAGATATCCAAAGAGAAGCTTATGGGCGTTATCAGGTGCCACCAAAGATCCTTAAACGCAGAATGGCTAGTAGTAAACTTCGGAAAGGGAGCCTCGACCAGATGGCAGTGATTTTATAAATTCTATGGCAGAAATGTCCTAGAATTTATTTTACAGGTGGAAGAAACTAAAAATACTAAGTGGAAGAGCTATAGCGAAGATGAGCCTTTGGCTAAAAATAAAAATGAAAATCAGGAACGCTGCGTGGAATGCTTCAAAGTTTATGAAACGACAACTAAAAAAGTGGATTGGCTGCAGTGCCTGAAATGCTTAAAATGGCTACATGTCACTTACACCATGTATGGTGAAGTTTGTAACATCTGTTACTCGACTAGACTCGACTTAAGAAAAAATAAAATAAAAATTAGGCGTTATTTAGACATGTCGATATTGCAGCATCTCTCCCAGCAGTGTGAGAGAGATGCCGACTTTAGTAAAAAAATGGTTTTTTGCTATGTTTATGCTTACTTAGAATTAAATTTTAAGCAATACCTGTGTATTGATTGATTTAAAACAAAATCTTAAAAATACGAAAATTACAACCATTTTTCAAAAAGTGCGGCAACTCTCCCGCCCTATTCTTTGATCCAAGTTCCGGCCTTTTAATATTTATTTAAAATAGTTTTTCGTCATATCACTATTTCGCCTTTTTCTATCAGTATACTCTTAGATTTCAGTTAAGTATACGGAAATTCACACCATAATTTATATAACACGCATAATTCGTAAGAGCACCCTTATATATAATCTAAGCAAAGTTTCGTCTTGTAAGAAATAGCAACCAAATTTTTTTGTCGAAAACTCATTTTAAAAATACCATCTTCCTTCCTTCCCTCTTTACCATTCTTTTTTCAATATACATATATGCTATTCACGTACATTCTTATTAATGAACTACGTATTTAAACATCACTTACATTCATATTTTGTTAAACTCTCACTCACTTACGGGCGTTTACGATTTTAAGAATAGGAATATAATATAATAACAAATTAAATACATTCATAATTAAATTAACGGAAGGCTATACCCGACATTTAGCCCACCCGAACGATATACCCGCTCATGATAGCGCTGGAAATGAAACAATTGGATCCGACAATTCGTCGCAGCTAATGAAATGCCAGCAGCGCGTGCGTACTAACTGCAGAGACGCGTACAAACTATAGGGCATGCGTTAGGTCAAAATAAATCAATTTAACCTAACATAGCTATACATAATATAATTATACAATATTTAACTAGGATTGGGTGGCACGAAGTAGTTGCTAAACGTGGTGCTAATGAAATCGGCAGCTGTGCTTTATATGAAGACGATAGTATGCATGCATTGAGGAAAATTAGAAAGGACTATACCAGACTTCCAAAATTGTAGAGAGTGACTAATATTATAAACCTGCTCATAATTTGTAGCAGTCAACACAAAGAAATATACATGCAGCCCCTATATTTTTCCTACAAAATCGAGTGCCGCACATCTCTGAGCGCATACCCGATTACACAGCTTCTGTTACGCATTCGCTGCAGTATGTACGCATGCGCTGCAATTAATACGCATACGCTGCTGGCATTTTATTGGCTGCGACGAATTGTCGGATCCACCTGTTTCCATTTCCAGCGCTATCATGGGCGGGTATATCGTTTGGTCGGGCAAAATTTCGGGTATATTTTCGTTAATTTAATTATGAATGTAATTTATTTTATTAGGGATTTGATCGAAATGAGGATTATCGGATGATGACTTGTATGAAGAGTTTAGTACGCGAGGTCAAAATATGAGTGTAAGTGATGTTGAAATACAGATTCGGAAATTGCGGATCTTTACAGAGAAAGTAGAAATTGCCGCTTCATCCAGGGAAGGTACGAACTTTAAGAGGGGCGGCGACGTGCATTGGTCTAGCATTCCCCACTACTGCGGTAATCGGTTCCGTATCGCCAACGCCAATTCGCCATTGCAAATCTAACTGTTCGGTCAACTGATGCCAGTGTTGTCAGATCTCATGCATTCCGAGGAAATCTCATGCTCTCATATTTTGATTACAAAATCTCATGCTTTTTAATAGACACAAAAAGAATATAGGATAATAAAATTATTAAAAATACTCTTTGAAATCAACCAAGACCTAACGAGAAATAAAGGCAAAATCGAGGGCAAAATTGAATAGATAGAGGGAGGCATCTACAATATTTGGGTAATTGAAATGTCCTTTATTGTAGACTGCTCTCTTAATAATTAGCAATGAATACATAAACGGGTATGACGGTGTGTGTGCTGTATTCACGCTGTATTGCAGTGTTTCTTAACTCTATTCCGTAAGGGTACCTACATTTTCTGGAAACAACAGATTTTACGACCCGTGAGTCACCCTGCGTCACGTTAACTGCGCTTCAACGTTCGCCCGGCCTATCAATAAAATAAATTAGAAAGGTTACGTGATTTAATAACTTTTAAGTAAGTACCTTTAACTACCTACTTACAATGAAATATTATGATAAAATAGCAGAACATAATGTTTTTTAATGAAATAAAAATGGCATTACAAAAGTAATTAAAAATTAAGCTGTGTCAAGAGGTGTTTTTTGATAAATTAAGCCATCTAATGCTTTTTTCTCCAAACGTCATGCTTCTTTGAAATTATTCTCATGCACTGAATTTTTCCCACCTGGCAACACTGCTTGATGCAAACACGCTGTGGTCGAAGTATGCGTGTAGCATGACACAAATACACGCAAGTGGCAAAATACAACTCACCATCAAGATCCTCACTTTCCAAATCTGTATATATATTTCAATAACAAAATTGTACGTGAATAGCATATGTGTGCAAATAAAAAAGTGGTAAAGAGGTAAAACTGTGAAATGGAAAGTGATGGACACTGGCGGAAGGAAGATTGTATTGTTTCCACAAAAATTCTATTGCTATATCTTAAAAGATGGAACTAAGTCCGTATAAATGAAATCGAAAAGAGTATACTGATAGAAAGGACAAAACAGTGATATGGCGAAGAAACTATTTAAAATAAATATTAAGAAATAAGAATCTGGATCGAAGAATATATTAAATTTTGACGAAACATGGGCGTATGAAGGTCATATGGAAAGCGGTACGACATGATAAGTGTTAATGTGTGGCCGTTATAGTGGCAGTGCTAATAACCAATAGTAAAGAGTGTGTATGTATTCCAAAGCCTTTTGTCATTTTGAATACGGAATTCGCAATATTTGCGCGATATACTTTATGGTGGGAAAATCTCTATTTGTAACAAATTTTGTCCACCTCCTACAACATTTTCTATCATTTTCATCATGAAACTGCCATGGTAAATTATCAGAAGTTCAAAACAAATTTATTAACACTACATAATAATGAAAGGGGCAATAATATTTGTAGTGTTTGACAGTTTCGCAAATTGCAATTGTGAAAAGTTGAGATTTTCCCGCCATAAATAATTAAAACAGAAGTTGCAAAATTCGTGCAAAAATCCGTGAATTTCGCGTCCATGAGGACAAGGCTTAAGTGAGTGAGTGCGCATCAGGTAGGTGTAAATGGGTGGTAGTGGGCAATCGCCGTCCATAAGGACAGGAGCACATTTAAAGTAAATTGTTAATCTGCTAGGTTCAGCCGACGTCAACTTATTTTTGATAATTTTATGTGCTTTAACTCTTCTCAAGTGGCACGCTTAGGTAATCATACCACCAGTACCTTCCGTACTCATCTCTGTGTTGTGAATTAGTCACTCTCTATTATTTTCGACCTTGGGTAATTGATAATACAAGATAAAAACTTTAAATTTTGAAATAATTCTTATTATTCTTATTATCTAACGCCTTTAAATTGATAAAACTGTTATATCACTGTTTCTACTCTAAAAATAATGAATATTATATAATGCAATTGTTTTTGTCATTTTTGTATATATTTTATATATAATCGTCTTCAAATTTAGTACGCCTATAAAATGTTGCTTCTCGCACGCTTCTCCCGTCGCGCTTGTCTACAAGCTAGCGATTAGTCACTCTCTACAATTTTGGAAGTCTGATATAGTTATTTTTATCTAGTGTCTAAAGTGAAGCTTTAAAGTATGAGCACCCTAAAGTTCCTTTTCATCGGTACATATAATATTTTATTTCAAACTGCATAAATATGCGGAATCTGTGGTCTCATTTTTGCTATTTCATTTAAAAACACCCTGTACATAAGAAACAGCATCACACATTTCACTCTTTAACCAGAATCTGTCTTGAGTTACAATGTTACTATTTGCACCCATCTAATTATTTTAAAGGAAGTTAAATTAAAATAGTAAGTATTTTATAAAATTATATCAGTCAACAAATCTGATATATCTAAAAAACGGTTTGTACATACCTCTTTCAAAGAATTGAGAACACAAAAGCTTGGGATATAGACAAGGAAACAATTGTATTTACGCTTGCCTGAGATAAAAGCAATGGTAATACGTTTGCGTTGTACGAGCACAGCCTACTTGAGATTTTCACTAACCAACTGTCTACTAAATGTTTCCCAAAGTAGCAACTGAGAGTCATTGGTGGTGTCGCTGTTGCTAACCAATCAGCACGCATTTTGAATATACATTAAAGTATAGAGTAGGATAAGTTGATAGGAGAATGGCAGTTTTATTAAGCAGTGTGACGTTTAAAATAAACAATGCCGATGTTAATGTACGATTTTTGTATGCACTATAAATGGTTTATTTCTTGATTAAACAGGTTAAGAACCGAATTTACATATTGTAAACATACAAAATTTGTTAGTATTTTTACAGAATACCAGCGTCTTAATGAAACGGTGTACGGACCTCTATTTATCTGCATTTAATATGTTAGACGTTATTTGCTTTAAAAGTATATATTGAGACAGAAATTAAATGAGCAAATTAAAGTATGCAATATCTGGTTTGAATTATATAGAAAAATTAAAGTTATATGTATATAAACCAAATAAGAGAAAATATAATTTCATCTTAATAAAACATGAGTTCCACTAATTAAATTAAATAAAGATTTAAAATAAAAACAAAATTTACAGAGGATAATTAATTGAATAATTATAAATTGAGATAAAGAAAAACATATTTGGAAATAGTAGTTAATATAAGATTTAAAGAAGAAAATGATATGATTGGTTAAAAGAAAATGTATAAAATAGAAAGTTATAGTAGGTATGGGAATATAAAAATTAATTAGATAGATGCTTACATGGTAAAAAAGAAAATTGATTCTGAGAAAAAATGAGTAGAAAGGGAAAATTTATAAAATTATTTTAACAGAAACACCATACATCTAATTTAAAACTAATTCATACTGTCAAGAGCGAACTTAGATATTTATAGAGTGTTTTCATTAAACCAGGTTAGAAAATTTAGATAGATTAATTTTCTTAGATAATTATTGAATAGAGCTTTGTCTGTGGAATTGTTCATTAGCATACCTAGATGTTTGGCATCAGAGAGCATACATATGACTTCATTGACAGGAATTGTAGATTTGATATATATTAGCTTAAAATACCTTTCTAATACAGGAAAATGTTACAAAACTATTAATAAAGAATATATGGGTAGATATTGTGGATGTAATTCAACGCTGGTTGGGGCTTACATAAAGGGGTAAAATTTTGTTATTAATTAAGTAGGTCGTTATGACGTTTAAATTCATTGACAGCTTCACGTTTGACATTGTCGATATTTAATTTCAAATAATTTAATTTATTGGTATAATTTTTATAGTTAGATATTTGACTCAACTTAAAGGAGGCCACCTGAAAAAGCAATCCTAAAAATGCAGACATAGGTCAGATCTCATCTATTGTGGTTGAATTTTCGAGTTCCCACACTGTCAGGAGCGAACTTAGATATTTATAGAGTGTTTTCATTAAACCAGGTTAGTAAATTTAGATAGATTAATTTTCTTAGATAATTTTTGAATAGAGCTTTGTCTGTGGAATTGTTCATTAGCATACCTAGATGTTTGGTATTAGAGAGCATACATATGACATCATCGATAGAAATTGTAGGAGGCTTGATATATATTAGCTTAAAATACCTTTCTAATACAGTAAAAAATACATTTTAATGTTAATTAACTTAAAACTACCTACTTATGTATTTCCAATTAAACATGCCATGCATCGTCTCGTCGCGCTTCATCGCCCTACATCACATTTGTCTTTTCATTTTTTGGCATGATGAAATATTTTTTATTAGGCGCTATATGCTGTATTCGTGCATAATGGCATAAAAGCAATACTTCTTTCATTCTTCCTGTAAAGAAACAAGTGGATCACCAATCGGGAAAAATATCAAAAAGCTTAATCTAACTAGAGCGCCAAATTTTGTAATACTGATCCTATTAAAATAAATAATTACTTTGTTTCATCCACACAATCCCGTCATATAATATCAAATGAAAGGCTACATTATTATAATACCTATTTACACCCCAATATGACAGCTTTTTGACATTAAACTTATGAATCCAATAGATAATATCTCTGTCATAGATTTAAAAGTGTGTCTACCTTTTTGTTTTCATCCTTCAGTCAATATTATAAACACATGTCTCATAGAAGGTATTTTTCCAGAGGTATGGAAAATGGCGAACGTGAAACCACTTACAAAAAATTTCTAATCCTAAAAATTTAAATGATCTTCGATCCATTAGTGCCTCCGAAATCCTTGAAAGACATATATTTGATCAAATATATGGTTATTCATGTCACAATAAAATGATGCCTTCTACTCAATCCGCATTTCGCAAAAATCATAGTACCTCTAACTGAAATTGTTTGCTCTCATATAGATGAGCTCAATGAATGCACATGCCTAGCATTTCTAGATTTTAGCAAGGCCCTTGATACATTAAACCATTCATTATTATTATCATAGTTACATTACTATGGGTTTTCTACAATTTGTTCAAATCCTATTTTAGCCACCAAGTTCAACAAGTACGTTTATCAAATGATAATGTTATACAGACAACATAGTATATTCCAATAAATAATGGTGTTCCCCAAGGCTCCATTCTTGGATCCCTACTATTCTATTTATGTTGCAGATATGAGCACAGCTATTGAATTTTCTAACTTGCAACAGTATGCTAAATGACTCTCAATTATCTATTGCGGTTTCTCCAAATAACTCAAACGCTGCCAAACAAAATATTATTTCAGATTTTCAAAGTTTATATAATTATTCTCTCGATCACGGTCTAAAAATGAATGCTTCAGTCTTTTGCACTCCTTGTTGGCACTAATAAAAAACATAGATCCAAATTTGGAGAATTTTTTGATTAGTATAAATAATTCCTATAGTTAACGGGGTAAAAAAATTGGGTGCCACGATTGATTCGGGTTTAACGTTTCAGGGTCATATAGCAAATAAATTAAAAATTGCTTTGGTCGTCTCAAAGTGTTATACAGTTTTATAAACATTGTATGTCACCGGATACTAACCCACTCTCCACTCTACCCACTCTATATAAAAATTCTACTCCCCACTTTATTCTATTCTAATCTTTATTAGCTTAGATTTAACGTTGATGGATCGCTGATAAGTTTTCATGTCGAGATACTGATAAGGTGAACTAGGTTCATAGTGCTCGAAACATATTACTACTTTTACAGCAACAGTTTGTTTTTAATTATTTTTGAAGTCTTCACTCTGCTCTTGGGTCTTTAACAAAGGTAAACGCAACCTATTTTTGTAACTAATCAAATTTACTCCACTTTTTTCATACGGACATAAATCATAAATAGCTCAATTTTCGAAATGTTCACATTTTTTTTGACAATGTACGATTGATGTAAATGCATCTGAAGATGTTTGGCGTAGATTGATGAAACTTAGTGATTTAGCTAGATAAAGGTTAAAATTATGTCAAGCAGTGACAAAGATATTGAAATATGCCTAAGACATCAATAAAATAATATTTTTTAGGTATATTTTCATAATTTATTAAAACTTAATTAGGTATCTAAAACAGAAGTAAATAATTCATCAAAATGCATAACAAAAATTTGTTACAAATCATGTTTTTAAGAATGCAGGAATGCCTTTTTTTGCTTTTACGAGTACATAAGAGGAATCAAGTCAATAAACAATAACATTTATAGTTGCCACGTTGCAATGTTTCACGATCCCATGACAATCTAAATATTTTTGCCCATTTGTAATGGGAACATGTCAGTCTAACAAAATTATGCAAATAGACATTTCTAAAGTCTGGCAATCATGGAAATTTCAGTTTCTCTGTGCCATTGTCTTAACAAAAGAGTTTATTTCTATCTTATTGTAGATTAGAGGGAAATTTTGTATTTTCCGAACCTGTATACTTACACCTAAAAGAATATACAAATACGAATCGGTAAAAGGTCACTGATAATTGAAGTTCATAATTCTTTGGAGCGGTGCATTTTAGAGATCTGCAATTTATTTATTTATCAATAAGGAAAACACAACAGGCAAAGTAGCCTAAAAAGTGTTCCACAAAGTAGGTAAAAAATTAAGAAATTTGTGTACAATGTTGAGAAAAATAACAACACTACAAAAATGTAACATAAATACACTTATCAAGTAAAAGAGAGAAAAAACTACATTATAATTAGAAAAAATAATTTACAAATTTGTAAGAAAAAAATTCATAATATGCTTTTTGAAAATACCTATAGTAATATTAAATATGTATATCCACATTAGAAAAATTCGTATTAAACAACTTACACATACTATTAATTGGGGAATTCTGTCCAGAATGAGTTTTACAAAAATTTATTGAAAAAAGGTGACGTACTTTCAAAATTGCAGGGAGGCACATAAAAATTAATATTAGATAAAAGAAAGGGCGAGTCTACATATCTATTGAGTATTTTATATAGGTACATCACGTCACTCAATTCACGTCGATTCTGTAAAGAAATGATATTAAATGTATTTTTGATGATTGCTATAGAATTATGTTATATGCTCCATTGACTTTATAATCCAAAAATTTAAGAAACTTGTTTTGAACTGATTCAATTCTAAAACTGTAAATATTATACTGTGGGGAATAAATTACAGAAGCAAAACTTAATTTACTTTTGCACATATGCGAAATACAATGTTTTCAATGCGTGACTTAAAAATCTGCTATTTCTTATAATAAAACCTAACATTCTACGACCTTTGCAACGACATAATCAATATGTGTGTTAAATAACATTTTACTATCAAACATTATACCTAAATCTTTGGTTACAGAAACTTGTTTCAAATTAATTTGATTAAAATTGTTGTTCCTAGTAAAAGTAATAATCAAGCATTTTTCTATATTAAGATACAGTTTATTCGCATTACAATATGCAAAAAACCTATTAAGATCAGATTGGACAAGTAAACAATCAGCAAACTATTTATTTCAGAAAATATCTTTATGTCATCAGCGTACTTTACTATGATGAAAACATAAATGTACATCAATAAGGTAGATAATAAAAAGGCCCAAGTGTGAACCTTGGGGCACTCCAGAAGTAGTTACATAAGGAGCTGAATGAAATCCATTTAACGATACAATTTGTGATCTGTTGAAAAGATAGGACGAAAACCAACGAAGTAGAACTCCGTGCACACCAATTTTTATTAATTTAGCAATGAGTATATTATGATTTAACTTATCAAAAGCTTTACTGAAATCAGTGTACACGGAATCCACCTGTCTCTGAGAATCCGGTGCAGACAAACTGTGTTCGGAGTAATTTGTTAAATTAGACTATATGGATCTATTAGGTAAAAATCCATGTTGCTGCTCAATGACACTAGGCTTTACTTTACTAAGGAGAAAATTATACACTATTTTTTCAAAAACCTTGCTGAATATATTTATTTTACTAATAGGCCTATAGTTGCCTGCTTCCATAACCTAGGGAAAACACATTCCTCAAATGATTTATTCAAAATAATAGTCAATGGAACATATAAACTGTTCGCACATTTTTTAACAAAAAATGACGGTATGTCATCAGGATCAGCACCTTATTTTCATCCAAATTACTCAAAATTTCTAAATCCTGTTCAGTAGTAGCATATATATTATCGACTAAATAACGTGTACAATTTTCATAAAAGTTAGTAACATTATCGAAAATAGTTTGACTATATGGTTCAAAAGAATTTAGAAAAAATTTGAGAATATATTACTTACGTTACATCCACCTTGAGCAGTGACATGGTCATACAAACATCATAATATTAGTAGGTATACCGCTACTACGATTTTTAACGGATATGAAATTACTAGGCAAACTATTCTCTATAGAATGTGTATAGTTCTTAAAATCAGTGTAAATAAGCTGCTTACATCTTTTTCTTAATAAACAAAATAAATCATAATGAGTCCGCCTTTTATATTTTTTCCATTCTTTATGTATTTTATTTTTTTCTAAGATATATTTAATAGTATTAAATGTGAAGTAAAGAGGATATTTACCATTAATTTTCTTTTTTGGAACATGGTTATCAATAACTTTATTATAAAAAGTGTCCACTGATTGATCCACAGATTTATTTTGAATTAAATTGTCCCAACAAATATTTTCCAGCAGATTATTAATAACATTATAATCAGTTTTATTAAAATTTCTAAAAATAAATATTATTTGTTACAGATAAAAATGTAAACGATTTCAAGAAATTATGAATTCAACAGATTATAATATACAGGGTGTTTCAAAACAAAGGCGAACAATTTCAGGGGGTGATTCCTAGTTGAAAATAAAAGGTAGTTTGTTATATAAACACTGGGTCACAAGTCAACCATTAGGGAGATATCGCGTTGCAAAGATGACGGAAAAAAGAGTGTTTTTATTGTTTTTCTAAAAAAATGAAAAGTGTGAGACCGGTAAATTTTGGGGAAGTGTTACCATCATCGAAAGACACTTGTGACATATTTTTTCACTTTTTGAAAATAATTGGAAAGGGTTGAAATAAACTACCCCTTTCAGTTTTTTTAGCTATACTTTCAAAAAACTTCCTTAACGACGTAGAAAAAAATAAATTAGGTTAAGCCGATTCATTTAGAAACTTTTTTCTCTCTTATATTTTTTTGATAAAATTAACTGTTTCGACGTTAAAAAATATAATGTAAAGTATTGCACGTCGGGAAGAGGCAGTTTTACTATACTTGCGACAAGAATTCAGACGACTTACGTCATACGAACAAATGAATAATTTACTATATTTTCATCAAAATATTTAAGAAACTGCAAGTGATAGTAATAAAACTATATACTACACTAAAAGTTTGCATTATATATTGCACTAAATTCCAAAAAATGATTGTTTTTAACGCGACCAAATATCGAAAATTACGTTGACAATAAAAACAAATGTATAACGTCAGCTGTGACGTAAGACGTCTGAATTCTAGAGAGAGCGAGTATACACCCATTATTAGGAAAAACTAGTTGGCCGCTGTCAATTTCCGGATGTTTCCATTGTTGCTTTGAAAGATAGCAAGTTGTTTGTACTTACCGGTGTCCGCCTGTATCAAAACTTCTTTTTTGAATTTTCCGGATTCACATAGCCTTCGATGACCCTTAGCAAATATACTGTGATGAGGAATTCTACGATTAGGATACGCTTCTGCATAAAGGCGAAAAGCATGTAAGGAATTTCCATTTGCCCGGCCGTACATAAAGTGCATGTCTGTCATTTCTGCATTTGTGAAAATAACCATTTTTGTTGTATGTTAACTTAGTATTGAATCCCAACGTACTCCGCAGTCAAACACATCACACAACGAAAGGCAAATTATCCCGTAAACCACTCTCAACATGTTAAAATAGTACAAACCATTTGCTATATGTCAAAGTAACAATGGAAACATCCGGAAATTGACAGCAGCCAACTAGTTTTTCCTAATAATGCGTGTAGTAAAACTGCCTCTTCCCGACGTGCAATACTTTGCATTTTATTTTTTAACGTCGAAACAGTTAATTTTATCAAAAAAATATAAGAGAGAAAAATTTTCTAAATGAATCGGCTTAACCTAATTTATTTTTTTCTACGTCGTTAAGGAAGTTTTTTGAAAGTATAGTTAAAAAAACTGAAAGGGGTAGTTTATTTCAACCGTTTCCAATTATTTTCAAAAAGTGAACAAATATGTCACAAGTGTCTTTTGATCATGGTAACACTTCCACAAAATTTTACCATTTCCACGCTTTTTTTTCCGAAAAAACAATAAAAACACTCTTTTCTCCGCCATCTTTGCAACGCGATATCTCCCTAATGGTTGACTTGTGACCCAACGTTTATATAACAAACTACCTTTTATTTTCAACAAGGAATCACCCCCTGAAATTTTTCGCCTTTGTTTTGAAACACCCTGTATATTATATACAATAAGCATAGCTTCTACGAATATACTGAAAAGTTATCGAAAACTTAAACATTTCATTATTTTTGGCAACGTGGCGGCGTAATTGTACCTTGTGTCTCAAACTCGATAGTATGAGGCTATTATGAAAGTATAAAAAAATTAAATAAAATTTGGGACACATGGTGTTAAATGGGATGAGGTAAGCTCAATTTTCAATCGAAAGTATTATCTTTGGAATTTTTCAGAAACGACTAAGGACGTCTTCAATTATATCTTTTCCAAACACATATTCAAATTTTGGTCCTGTTAAAAAACTCTTTTTTTCTAATAAACTTTTCTTAGAGAAATTTTTCTGTAATACTTCCCATATGAAAGTTACAAGCACTATTGTCCTAAAGAGTCTCCAAAGAAATACCACCTAAAAATCACATTAACGGTGGAAGGATCAAGTAGTCATTGGAAAATAATTGAATGATAGTTGTTTAAAGTCCATAAATGTCACAAAATACTTGTCATTACTCAATACGAACATCACACGTATAACTTTTATGCTAACAAAACGTTTTCTCATTCAAAAAAAGTTTATATGTTGCTAATTTACGGCGAGTCACAAAAAAAATTCAAGAACAGCTGTTATTTCGAGAAAGATATCCATAGCGCTTCATTCCTGATCATAGAACCTTTACAAGATTGGAATTGGAGGCGACCTTGCGACGAAATGAAGATGCATTTTCTGTTCGGAAGAATCAAATTATTGACCGAAGGCTAAGGAACAATGCTAACAGCTAAACTGTTACAATATTTCAAACAAAATCCACGAAATTCAGTACGGCAGGCTAGCCAGCAATTGAATTTGGATAAATCAACCGTTCAACTAATTTTAAAGACCAATGGGTATCATGACAAAATTCACAATTTGGAGTATTTGCCCGAGCGTTACATTGAAAACAGACTTAATTTTGTAGCTAAAATAGTAGTAAATGTAAAAACTGTTGATTAGACCCTTTTTCGGCACGTTCTTTGGACGGACTAAAGTCGGTTTG
The DNA here is from genome assembly GCA_025584915.1 of Monochamus saltuarius. Classification (NCBI taxonomy): domain Eukaryota; kingdom Metazoa; phylum Arthropoda; class Insecta; order Coleoptera; family Cerambycidae; genus Monochamus; species Monochamus saltuarius. Next base: position 15,405,721 of record CM046729.1, read on the forward strand.
TCAATAATGGTTTGCCAAACAGGCGCAACGAACACTACCGGTCCATTGAAAATCCCCACTTGTAAATTCAGTCCAAAACCAAGACCATTTTGGAGTAAATTTATGGGGTGGTATTATGGGTAGGTATTTAATTGGGCCTTATTTTTATGAAAATATACAGCGTGAGTTACCTACAATTCATACAAGAAGAACTTCCTGCACTTCTAGAGAATATGTCTTTGCAGTAAAGGAAAAAATTAAAGTTTCAGCTCAACCGAGCTCCACCCCACAAGGCCAGGATTATTTAGATAACATTGTTTAGAAAAATGGATTGGGATTAATGGACCTATTCAGTGGCCCGGAAAGTCACCGAATCTAACACCCCTCAATATTTTTATGGGGGTTTCTAAAAATAAAGCTTACAAAACAACTTCGTGAAATATTGATCATTTGAAAGAAAATATCACAAACACTTGAAATGAGTTAAACGTTGAAATGTTAATAAACGCAGCCAAAAAGAAGTCAGGCGAAGAGTGGTTATGTGTCTTGAGATGAGAGGAGGTCATATAGAGAATAGATTGTAATACGTAAGTAGCTCAGGGCGTTTGCCTCATTTTTTAAGTTTAGTTATTGTTATCATCACTTTTGTTTTAACTGTATTAAAATTATGGTGTTTAATCCTTTATTTATTCTTAATGACATTTGTGCACTTTAAACAACGAACATTCAATTATTACTTTTAACAGGAAAAATTTGGGTATCTTTCTGGAGAAAATATAATTAATGACATCATTAGTCGTATCTGTCAAATCCCAAAGATAATACTTTATTGAAATTGAGCTTACCTCATCTCATTTAATACCACGTGTTCCAAATTTTATTTAATTTTTTTTGTATCCTCACAATAGGCCCATAACTATCGAGTTTGAAACATTCTGTACCTACCTTCTACCTGTACCACGTTAAAATAGTATCCGACAATTTTTCAACTTCAACACCTTATAGAAACGAAGCATTTTTAGGTATTTTATTTTCATTGTAAACTCTATTGGTGACATTAATTAAGCCGATTAGGAACTGTACATCATGTAATAAATTATCATTTCAATAATGATAAGATAGGAAAGAATGAATAATCGTTTATACATACAGGGTTAACTATGACTAAGTACAAATATTTTAAGAGGGGATAGAGAAAAATAAGAATTAACGGAAATTTTCATTAAAAAATTTCCAAACTTATTTATAAAGCGAAAAAAAATTGTTTTCGACATTATATTAAATCCTTATTTAACGCCGCCTATGCGACTTGTCCCTCATACGTTTACAGAATCGGAGTAGGTAAGGTAGGCAACTAACAACACGACCGTATAATTTCCAGTCAAGTCATAATTTAATTGCTGTGTTTACTATGTGTTTACGTTATAGTTTTGTGTTCTTCTTCAGTTGTTAGTGCCTTTTTAGTTTTTAAACGTTTTATAGTTATTAAATAAAGAGAGATATTTTCCCACAATATAGTTCGCCGGTCTGGTTTTCTAGGTTATGAGACAAGACTGCCGCGGTGAATCTATTCCTTTCGTTCGATTTTGTTATAATAAATAGGTATTTTATCTAGCTGTACCTTCAGGAAATGTGTAATACCGGTAGTGAGTGGTTATAATGAATGAAAATGTTGTAGTTAACTGGATTAACTGTTACCTACCTATCTATCAGGTATTATTACTAATAAGAATATTAATTATTGTCGTTTCTGCATTTAGAAATGCTGCAAAAAGACGATCGCATGGTAGTATTGTAGTAGATACTGTTGACAGATGTAAGTTTTATCCATGGATCTAAGCCATCTCAATCGATACTTATCATAGGCTCCTGTTGTCATGTATTAGTTTTAAATATATTGTTCCCTACTGTACTATAAGACATAAAGCATGTACTAGTTTTTGTAGACAAAAAGTACCACCTGTAGGTTAGCCCGATCGGCACGATCCACTAAATAAACAGTATCTCTCTGAACCTTGTTTCATTCATAACAGCGCCGACTTTCCGTAGGAAAAGAGGGTTTTGCCCCACTTTTTAAATATCAAGCTAAAATTCTGGAATGATTTTTTTATTGTTTTTTAGGCCTTCCTGAGCACGTGGTTAAAATTTTTGTACTTAGTCATAGTTAACCCTGTATAAGCGAATAACATAAAATGATTATCGTAAATATTGAAACAGGTAATTTGTTAACAGTGCCAATGTCATATATCAATGCATAATGATTGTTTAAATAAACATAGTCCTATAATAAATTTTGCTTAACTTTAATGAACTGTGAAAAAGAATGAATAGTAAATAAGCATGAAAATATTATTCATAATAAAATCTGTAATAAATATTAATTTATCCAATAAGTATCTATATACAGGGTGATTAAAAAAAATGAATTTACTCTTATATATACAATTTTGCACAAAAAAAAATCAAGTGCTGTGACGCACCTAAACATGAAAATATTATTCATAATAAAATTTGTAATAAATATTAATTTATCCAATAAGTATCTATATACAGGGTGATTTAAAAAAATGAATTTACCCTTACATATACAATTTTGCACAAAAAAGAATCAAGTGCTGTGACGCACCTACGTCGTGATTGCTAGACGACACAGTGTCACTATGACGCCTGAGCGGTGGCGGCGGTAATCTCGGGCGCCAGTTTCTGAGACACGGTATGTCCAGAGGGTCGTGAGGGAAGAGTTAGACTTTCGGTGTCCAGTAAAACAAGTTACACTTGATAAATATTTACATTTATTGAGTGAAAACCTAAATGTACAGTTCTAATGGTTATCTTAAATACTTAAAAAAATATATCACGGGGCAGATAATGCGGTACAAAAATACGAGGTAAATAGGTACGGTACAGAGTCAGCGGTGCGGTTACGGGGTAGCGGTTTCTACAAGCGGTTAATACAAGCTACGTGCAAAATCAGGCAAGAGGAAGCAATCAAGCGGACAAAGCAAAGTTAACCTACTAAACTAAATACTTGGCCACTATTACTAAAAATAGAAACGACAAACGTTGACAGCGGGGCTTCTCTCCAGAGATTGCACGGTTGGGCAGCGGGGCTTGCGAAACGGCTAGGTGTAAGAAAATGTATGGTTAGTTACGATCAACTCATACAGACGTATTGGTAACAACATCCTATAAGCCGAACGCGTGGTGAGGTAAAGTACGCCGGATAAGGACAACAGCGTCTCTACCCTGTCGTAGTACGGACGGAAAGCTTCTACTTCCTCTGCTTGCGGACAGGCACGTCGCGTCGGTACAGCTTGAACGGCGGAACGGTACTGACTCTAGCAACGGCGGTAGTTACCTCGTCAAGCCCTCGGTTGGCTTGGCGGCCATGCGTAGTAAACGTATGCGCAATTTACCTATTATCCTTAGTTGACGGTGCTGGACTGGACTGCTGCTGGTGCTGGCTGAACAGGAACTGATTCTGCGGCTTCGACGGTGGAACCCCTAACAGTCCTAGGCAGTAGGCGGCTGCGCTCTGGTCCCCAGACTCGACTTAGTACAGTCACCATAGGCGGCTTCTCTGGTGGGCAGGACAGGCAGGACTCCCCTCGTGGACGGCTGGCCAGGAACTGAATGGTCTCCTGGTCAAGTGGAAGCCCTCGATGCTGGTACCCAGTTGGCGTCTGCGCAGTAGTTTTTGGACTGGACTCTGATATTTCTTACCAAAAGCAGCTACGGCTAGTGGTCTCGGACAGCTCCTCAGCTACTGGGGTGGTAGACAGGCAGGACTGCTCTCGTGGACGGCTGGCCAGGAACTGAAGTGCCTCCTCGGAGTTTGAAAGCCCTCAGTGCTGGTCACGGGTTGGCGGCTGCGCAGCGGTCCTCAGACGATACTTGTAAAAATCTCACCAAACAGCTACGGCTAGTGGTCCTGGCAGAATTTTTCTAAGTTCAGAAAAATCACGAACAGCTCCTCTGGTGCGGAAGTGGTGGACAGGCAGGACTGCTTTCGACGACGACGGGCCAGGAACTGAATCGCCTACTCGCTGCTTGAACGGTTTCAAAGCTGGTCACGGGTTGGCGGCTGCGTAGTAGTCCGAAAACAAGACTTGTAAAAATCTTACCAACAGCTACGGCTACTGATCCTGGCAGAATTTTTCTAAAAATCACGAACAGCTCCTCTGGTGTGGAAGTAGTGGACAGGCAGGACTGCTCTTGACGATGGCGGGCCAGGGACTGAATTGCCTACTCGCTGTTTAGAAGTCTTCGGTACTGTAGACAAATCGGCGACGGCGCACTGCTCTCCCTTTTGAACTTGTAAATTTCTTACCTTAGCTCGGAGTCTTCACAAAATTATTCTTGTTGATTTAGCGACAGAATAATTTTAGTCGGCGGTCAGCGCGTGAAACTTTTCTAAGTTCGTCAGCGACTCTGAAAATTTCAGGCTCTCGTGCGGCAGCGAGCGCGTCTCGCGGATCCTTTCGCTTGGGCGGCTAGTGCAGGACTCCCCGGTTGACGCGCTGCGATGGGCTAGGTCTCGATGCGGACGGCAGTGGTTGCGCGGGCTAGCGGAAATTGAAATACATATCGGCGATCGGTGATAATTTTATTAATGAAAATTCACTTCATTACAGTGCAATTCGAAAATGATTTCAAAATACACGGCACAGCGCTGGAAATTGGTCTACTATAAAACCTAACCTTGCGCAAAGCAAAGCATGTAGTAGGCGACCGGCAGGGCGGCAAAGTGTAATAAAAAATGAACGGTCAAAAAATTAAAAGAAGTTCCCAAGGAAAAAAATAAATAAAATTTATTAACACATATTTTATATTAGAAAATTCAACTGCTTTTCCCTCTATTGTTATTATTAATTAATATAATTAATTTGTGGTTTTAATTAATAAAATAATTTGACTAAGTACAAATATTTTGAGGGGATAGAGAAAATTAGGAATTAACGGAATCACCCTTCAAAAAAATTCCAAACTTATTTATAAAGCGAAAAAATTTTTTTTTTTCGAAATTATTTTAAATCCTTATTTAACGCCGCCTATGCGACTTGCCCGTCACACGTTTAAAGAATCAGAATAGGTAAGGTAGGCAACTAGCAACACGACCGCAAAATTTCCAGTCAAGTCATAATTTAATTCCTGTGTTTACCATGTATTTACGTTGTAGATTTGTGTTCTCTTCAGTTTTTAGTGCCTTTTTAAATTTTTAAACGATTTATACCTAGTTATTAAATAAAGAGATTTGTGTTGGATGCAGATACTTTCCCACAATATAGTTCGCCGGTTTGGTTTTCTAGGTTATGGCACAAGACTGTCGCGGGTACACTTTAATGTTTTCTTCTTTTGTTCGATATAATAAATAGATATTTTATCTAGCTGTACCTACAGGAAGTGTGTTTTATCGGTAATGAGTGGTTATAATGAATGCAAATCTTGTAGTTTTGCCAGTTTGTAACGAAATAATGAAAAAACGAATGCAAAATAGTGGAGCTAACGGATTAACTGCTACCTACGTATCTATCAGGTATTATTACTAATAAGAATGTTAATTTTTGTCGTTTCTGCATTTAGAAATGCTGCAAAAAACCGACCGCATGGTAGTAGATATTGTTGACAGATGTAAGTTTTATTTATGGATATAAGCCATCTCAGTCGTACGTATCATAGGCGCCGACTTTCCGTAGGAAAAGAGGGTTTTGCCCCATTTTTTAAATATCGAGCTAAAATTCTGGAATATTTTTTTTATTGACTCTTAGGTCTTCCTGAGCACGTGGTTCAAATTTTTGTACTTAGTCGTAGTTAACCCTGTATGCTACGACAACTGTTAAACATTTTCTCCACCGACGCAGAAACACATTTGGGCCCATCTTATCCAGTTTCTACGAACTAACACAAATGTTTCTGGTTCTTATCCGTTTTGAACTCGTGTAAGTTATTGACAGCAACTATGATCATCAATAGTGTCCTCTCCGGTCCTTTTTTAAATATCCCCACAAAAAAGTCCAAAGGATTTAAGTCAGGAGATTGTAGCGGCCATGGTACCGGTCCTCCTCGTCTAATCCATTGTACCCCTTGAAATTCATTTAAGGTACTCCCGAACATTTGGTCGAAAATGAGGGGAAGCGCCATCGTGCAAAAACCACATTCGGAGTCGAGCAGCTAAGGCCACATTTTCAAAAGTGCAGGTAGATTATTTCGAAGAAACTCGAGATACTAAACCCCATCCATTCGATGTAATATGAATGGTTCAATCAAGCGATTATAGACAATTCATGCCCAAATACTCGTATTTAAGGCAAAGCGCTGTTGGAAATGATCCTGTTGAATTGCTTGTGGATTTTCAAAATGTCAAAGAAAAGTATTATGAATGTTATAAACCCCATTCCGTGTAAAAATAGCTTCAACTGTAACTAACACGTCAGATGTAAATCTGAAATTTTGAGCTTTTCGTTGTAGCAACCATTCACAAAATCTAAGGGATAATCCTTTGGTATTAATACATGGACTGTACCTAATACGGATATAATTGAGCCTTATGTATGATACGCCATACTGTTGATGACTCGGACATTCCTTGTACTTGTTAAACGATTTACCTGGTACTTATTCGCGGATTCTCGGCACGACTCGGTTGCAAATTTCCTGTGTCACACCGTCGTTGCACTTGCGACATACCTGCATTTGGCACATGTCTACTGGTAAATCATTCTGCGTACGGATGAGAATCTGCTAAAGCATTTTGTCTTACTTCACCATAAATTAAAACGATATTCATCAACTCTGAGTTGCTCGTAAGACATTTTTGACACTTGATAAATTAATGTAAACATTCTCGCAAACATGTCAACACTAAATTCAGTATTCGGAATCGACTACCGTAACGATGTAAAGGTTGAAAATAGCCTCAATATTTTTTCTCTCGGAAACTATAAGGATTTGACAACAAATTTTTGGATACGTTGTGAATTACCCTATGCAGTAAAAAATATTTAACATTATTAAGTTCTGGAAAAGAAAGTTACGAATTTATATGAATATAAGTTTGAATCTCATACATCCAACTTTTTTTAAGCAATTCAATTGAGTTTAGAAATAAAGCGACAAAATTATAAGACAAATTTAATCACGAGTGGTATTTTATTAGACTATTTCACGAACAATGTGATAGGTCAAAAAATGTTATATTTGGCAGAATGAGATGAAGAAATTTATTTATAATAAATTTATTCTAGATACCCCAAATCTGCTCATGTTTTAAATAATTCAAAATTAATTATAATCATGAAATATTTATTATAACTATCAATAATTTGCTATCTATAACAATAAATATTTTTTATGAAAACTAATAAAATACATTATTCTCGACTATAATTATTATAAATGGTGCAATTGTAAATTCTTTTAATAGTATGGCCGTTATTTGGTGGATACAATGTATTGTTGATATTATTACTTGATGTACTTCTAAAAGTATTCACTATGTTCTGATGATGTTCGACACTACGATGTAAATAGGATTTCATCGAGTTCGAACTTCCATGTCCAGTAATTTTCAAGCTTTGTTGTTCACTAACGCCAGATTGTAGTAACTGACTAACTGCAGTGGCACGATTAGAGTAATTTGTTATTTTTATATGTTTAGTGTCTAATTCTATCTTTTTTGTAGACAGTTTTGTCCATTTTGATATTGTATTAATACCAATAGGGCAATTCTTCTACCAATTATTATTATTATTATATTCCACTTGCCATCATTTACCGTCTGAAAAAGTCTGTCATTGGTTTTCAATATCTCCGATATAATCTCAGAGAACACATTTCAGGATTTTTCAAATTTTGAGTAAACCATTTAGTATCTGCACAGTTTTTATCACCACCTTGGAGGATTTTATTTTATTTTTTTTTATTAGGTTATATGGAATTCTTCCTTAAAAAATGTAACATGGAAAAAGTTGCTTCGTTACCACTCCAAACTAGTTCTACTGCAGCTATGCGAAAAAACTTCTTTTGGAGTCCTTCTGACATGTCTTCCATTGTAATCACATAATATTTCTATATTCGTCTTGTCATAGCGACAGACCTCTTTTTTTTCGGGTACAGCTTGCAGCAATTTTCTCTTACTATCACAGAGTCGCCCTGGCTTCCTAGAAGATTATATCAATATGTCTCTAATACTCACAAAAATATTTTCCTTGTACTAATTTTGCAGTAGTGTTCCATGTGGTTTTAATAACACTCTCCTTGTAATCACTACCATCAACTTTCCGCATATTGAATGCCGAGTCTTTTAGAATGAATGCTAGTTTTTTGTTGCTATTTTCTACATCTAATTTGTAGTTGTAGCTTCATTGGATAGCAGACTTTTTATGTGTAAGAAAGTTTAGTATCAGAAAGGTCACCTAGACTCTTATTCTGCTATCTTAGATGTGAGTGGTGTTCCCCAAGGTATCTGTCTGAGGCCTATTACTATTCTTAATGTACTCGTAACACAGTGTAAATGTTTTCAATACGCCGACGATACAAAAATCCACTTCGGTATTCTACAGAACTTCAGTCAGATTTAAACAATTCAAGAATAGTGTAATGATCTATTAACCCTAGTAAATGTAGTGTAGTCCATTTTGATTGTTAAAATCATAAAACTAATTATTTAATAAATAAAATCGTTGCATCTACGGTTACATTTCAGAAATGACCTTGGAATTACGATATGTGACGACCTATCCTAGTCAAAACATATAAATAACAGCTACAAGAAAGCAATAATTTCACTGCATCTATTCCGCAAAGTATTTTCCCGTTCCCATGTAACAACTACCACTGACCTTTACAATACAGGACCAATTATAGAGTATGGTTTTGGGGTTTGCTGTTCTATACTTGTGCGTGATAAAAACCAAATAGAACGAGTACAGCGTGCTGTTACCGGGTTGTCCTACGGAAGAACTAGACAGTTATGAAAATAGGCTTAAGATATATAATTTGCTACCTCAGTGTGATACACTAGGTAATACGTGGTGATTTGATATTAACTTATAGGGCTTTCCATGAATTGTTTTCAGTGGATTTAAAATATTTGTACTCTCTAAATACAAACTCCTATTTACGTGGACGTAATTATAAGTCATCTTGTGAAAACTTTAGTACTACTTGTAGAAAATATTTTATATTTAACCGTGTGTTCATCATATGGAATAATTTGCCCAATGAAGTTATTAATGTCCCTTGTCTAAAAGCATTTAAAAATAAAATTGATGTTATTATTTTTAATTTATAACATTGCTTATTAATGTAGGGATTTGTTATTTATTATTTTTTTTATTATTCTGTTATTTTGTAATACATTGTTTAAGAGAAGAATGAAAAAATTTCTATTGAACAATGCATTTTACACTGTACAACAATTTTTAGATAGCGATCTCACCGTTTTATGAAATCTTGACTAAGACTTTGCATATTTTATTTGCAATATTTAAATTCAATAAATTATGACGTTTATGTATGTCTTTATTTCTTATTTTAATATGTATCAACTGTTTGTCTTTTATTATGTATGTTTTTTATGCGTATTTTTATGACTATCTTAGTATTAAATATTTATATTTTGTATCTTACCTGAATGTACTACCATATTCTCTTTTTTCTGACGTGTGTAAACACTTTATGTGTATTTAACACTAATAAATGTCTAAATGTCTAAATGTCTAATAACAATAATAACAATAATATTCTGAACTAGACGCACACTACAACGTTGTCGTGCAACGTCGGATATGTTTGTTGTACAATGGACTCCAGATAGCAGAATTGTCGTTACGAACAAAGATTCGACTTATTGACGAAGCCATATGGTCAGAATAAATGACAAATACTTGTGCCTCTACCAATTGTCTAAAGTATTTCACCACTTCCTACACTGCGAGTAGTTCGCGGTCATGCCCTGTATATCTACACTGCCTGAGTTAAACATTTTGATAAATATCATTGCGGTTCATAATTATTATCGCCAACCCTTTGCTGCATCACGATTCCCACAGCAAAACCCTAGACATAGGGTAATAATAGAGCAGTTTGGGGTTTCTCGTTAGGATGCGCCAGTAGCGCTGCTTGTGCTATGATTTCTTTCCCGCTTCAAAAGCTAATTCAGTATTCGTTGTCCAATTGATAAGAGATTTACTTTCAAGGTTACTTTTAACTGGTCATTCAATGGTGCCTATTACCCTGCAACTATATATACACTAGTATAAACCGCCGGTAAAAAAATTAGTTTTGCCTATGTGCAAATCTTTCAGACAGTTTCTCGATAGTAATGAAAAATTAATTATTAAAGATCTGGAAATATAACCAGAGGGTAACAATTTAAGATTGGTCCTTGAAAATTTCGTTATCTTCGCAGAACCTACAAACAAACCAGCAAACTATTGAAAATATCCAACGTTAAAGAGTGAGAGACACTAATATTATTTCTTTGCAGGGTTTTCATCTGCTGAGATGGATGGCACATACAGGAAGAGCAAGGGTAATGCCGGCCTGGAAGGGGTACAGTTCCAGTTAGATCTGCTGACTGTTTGTTTATTGAATGCTCTCCACCATCGAAAAAACTGGAGAATCTCGAGTGAGAACCAACAAGCTGGGAAATATGACGACCTCGTTCTAGAACTGCCCGACAGAAGCGTTTTCCTACAAGCCAAGTTCAAACAAAATAAAAATCAGCATTGATCAACTGTTTTCAAGTAACTCCAAAAACGCAGATTTTAGTCTTCCAAAATACTTTTTCTCGTATCTCGAATTAAAAACTGAAGCTAAAGAAAGAACTGTTATTATTTGCACTAACACTGATATTAACCAGAAGAGTTTGAAGGACCTCCTAACATTCCATCAAGTTAGCTCTGACAGTATGTTGCATTACGAAGAAGCAACTTGTTCATATTTTACCTTCAATAAAAATGTTTTGCTCGATTTAAAAACAAATGCGGCGATTTACCTTGATAAAAATTTGCAATGTAGAGGCATTGACAAAGCAGTAATAACAGACGAAAACATGGAAGATTTCTTAAATAATTTACAATTCTTTTATAATTTCCCAAGCGGAGAAGAACTGCACAAAATTATCGAACAATTACTGTTTCGTTTGAGGTATTTAAATTTGTGCTCCAAGTTATCTTACCATGAAATCTACAGAAAAGTAGAAGATTGGTTTAAACAACCAAAAGGTGAATATTTAACAGAATATCGGACCAGAGCCATGTTGTGTGAAATTAGAAGTGATAGTTACTGTCAATCGTTAAATGACTATAACATATCATTCGAAAGTAACTGTATCAACTATACATCCTCACATAGAATTGTCCATGTTAAAGCTATGGAAGGATATTTGTTACAAATATTAAGAATATTTCACGCAACACAAGGTGATAAAATTAAAAAGCTATACGTGAATCCCCATGATGAAATCGAGATACAGAAACATATAGTAGAAGCGTTTGAATTACCCCCGATATAGGTTATTAATAATGGTTTGGACCAAGATTAGAAATGAATCTATACAAGCAGAGATAAGCTGCAAACTAAGAGAAATATTAGAGAAGGATCAATTTAAGAAAATTATCTTGATAACTGAGAATAACAACAATCTGGCTGAATATATTGGACTGGAAGATATTTATGAAATCGATGAACCGGTAACTTTCAATGATCTTTCAAAGATATCTCAAGAGAAGTTGTTAAAGAATACAAATGTACTTTTCCAAGGTAAGAAGGTCAACTTACAAGATCTATTAGAAACACAGACGACTGAAGATTACAAAAAACAATTGAATGCTAGAATATTGGAAAAATTGTTAGAGGAGAAGAAGTTAAAGTAGGACAAAACTCTTAAATTTAGATGAAGATTTTGCGTATTACTACATACCCCATATTTGAGATAGAAGACAGTAGAAAGATGAAGAAAGAAGATACTATTACAGAACAAAAACTTTTCGACGTTAATCAGAAAGTAGTGTTGATTTCAGACAGTCCCGGAATGGGAAAGACCACTGTTTTGACAAAAATAGCAATTCATGCAAAGGAAACAAATTCTTTTCTATGGGTTATTAAAATTAACCTCCAAGATTATACGGGAATTTTAAAGGACTTCCTGAAGAAGAAGAAACCCATTATTAGTGTAGTAGAGCTGCTAAGTTTCCACGAAGCCACGGCGTTAAGAAATAAATTTGAGGAATATGTATTTTCGATTAATGAAAAAGTAGTTTTGTTATGTGATGGAGTCGACGAAATTAGTCCCAACTACACTGACCTGGTACTACGCTTAGTCACTCAATGTCAAGAATCTGCTAATATAGCAAAGATTTTTTTAACTACTAGACCCCATATGACTCGAGAAATAATAGCAGTTTTGAATATTGTCCCGTATCAGATGTTACCTTTTACCAGAGAAAATCAAATAAATTTCCTTACAAAGTACTGGATACATAATATGCAACTAGTAAATATAAACAAAAGAAAACATAAATGTGGACAGTATGCCAAGATGCTGATTGTTAAAATATCTTCGTGGACAGAACCATACTATTCTGAAGAAAACCCTTTTGGCGCCATACCACTACAAGTAAGAATGATAGCGGAAATTTTCCAGGAAAAAAATATGTGGGAGTGGACGAACTGGGAAAGCTGTAGTGAGTATTTAAGTGGAAATGACGATGTACCTAAACTGCCGGAAAACTTTAATATCACACAACTGTATGAAATGTTTATCGAAAAAAAGCGAGACATTTTTCTAGATAAAGGGAATCCTAGTGGAAACACGGCAGCAGACCAGGCACTCATTGATCAATTTGAAGAGTGTCTTGCTCAACACCGTAGTCTTGCATTAAAACTATTTTTGACAGAAAGCCAACGTAATTTATTTTCCAGTTACTGTGAAGGCAACTCAAGCTGTTTGTTGAAAATTGGAATTGTCCAAAAATGCGATGAAAACTTATTCTTTGTACATAGAACATTTGCGGAATACTTTATCGCTGAGAGCATACTACAAGAGTTACAACAGGATCCAAGCGTCGAATTTCAAGAGTTCCTGATAGATGAAGTACTGGTCAGAAGTGAATTTAAACTTATATGTGCCTTTTTTGATAAAGCATTGCAAAAAACTGTAGACTCTTTATCTTTTGATATTTTTAAAAAGTATCAGTGCCACACTTGTGAATCTAACTTGGATCTCATTTTTCATTTGTCGGAAGAAGGTTGCGTAGCTGTTCTTCAACTCATATTTAAAAGCATCAATTTTAAAATTATTGAAAATAAAAGCACTGAAATTGCATACTGGAAATTAACGGAAACGCGGAATACATTGAACGATTTACAGTACTTTGTAGAAAAAGCTGGGGTTAACATTAGAAATGAGTTTGGAGAGACTCCACTGCAGTTTGCAATTAGAGGAAGAAGCTTGGAAATGGTGAAGTTTCTAATTGAGCAAGGGGCTGACGTTAAGTACGGAACGGCATTGAATTTTGCAGCACAGATGGGTAAGACAAGGATCGTCGCATTCCTTCTGGAACATGGTCTAAATGTTTATGTTGGAGATGGTTATGGTCGCACACCACTACATTTAGCAGCTGAGAATGGGAAACTCGATGTTGTAAGTTATTTAGTGGAACTACATGTAAATGTTAACGTTAAAGATTACAAGCATCGCACTCCACTGCACTGTACTGCCATGAGAGACGAGTTGACCGCAATGAAATACTTAATTGAACATGGTGCAAATATTAAGGATATAGACCATAGAGGTCGAACGCCACTACATTTAGCTGCTGCCCATGGTGGTTTGGACGCTGTGAATTACCTTTTAGACTGTGGCTCAGATATAAATACTAGAGACAGTGACGGAGGCACGATACTGCATTGTGCTGCTGAGAAGGCGGTTGGGACATTATTAAGTGCCTCGTAGAATTTGGTATAGATATTAACGATAGAAACAATAAGGGCCTCACGCCATTGCATTTAGCTGTTTGTCATAGAGGGCTAAACATTGTAAATTATCTTGTAGAACATGGCTCAAACGTAGACAGCAAAGACAATGACGGCAACACGGCACTCCACTGTGCCTCGATAGAAAATAGGTTGGATATTGTAAAATATCTTGTGGAACTTGGAGTAGATGTCAACAGTAGAAATGGCAAAGGTTGCACGGCACTACATTTTGCTGCTGAGAATCCTAAATTACACGTGGATGATCGTTTCTCTAAACAAGAATACGAGTATAATATGACGAGTGTTGTACATAGCTCTTCAGGTCTCAACATAAACATTGTATATCCTCGTAATAGTTCTGACATTATTAGGTTGATTGACTATTTTGTGACACACGGGGCAAACGTTAATGATAAAACTGATGAAGGATGCACATTACTGCATTTAGGTGCTCGCTACAAAGATTTGGCCTTAGTGACACATCTCGTGAAATATGGGTCTGATGTTAAAATTAAAGACAATGAGGGCCGCACGGCACTACATTGGGCTGCCGAAGAAGGTGATTCTTCCACCGTAGATTACCTAATACAACATGGTGTAAATGTTAACAGTAGAGACAATAAAGGGCACACTCCATTGCACTTAGCTGCCTGCTGTGGAAAATTAAAAGTTGTAAAATGTCTCCTAAAATATGATCCGGATGCTAAGATTAAAGACAATGACGGCAAGACGGCCTTGCAATTAGCTGATGAAAGTAAAAAGTTACGCATTGCAAAATGTCTCAAAAAATTTGTGGTTGATAATAAAAGCAATAAATGTCAAATTCAGTGAAATGACGATTTTTTATTTCATTAAGAGATTGATGTAAAAGAATCATTTCTTATACTAGCTTCTTCTGTTCGGCAGCATTAATTGCATTCATTATTTTTTTAATAGAAAGAGGAAATAAATTAAAATTCTTAATGCGGTTCTGATTTTTATTTCCTTATACCTCAATTATTTAACATGCACCACAATTCCAACATTCCAGTGCCCCTCGTCAAGCAAAAATTTTAACAGGACCGTCATTTATTTGCCTTATCTCGTCTAACATTTTACTTTGTATAATATTTGAAACATATTTGTTGCTTACTGGTTGCCTCCTATCCTGGTATCCGATGGTTATTCGCCTCACTCTGTTGTGTCCTCTCGTCTGTTTCGCAGCTTCAAATTTCATGGCATACGCTAGTGCTTCATTGATTGTCCTACACCGTCCTAATAGTAAAGCCTGCTGTATTTTGCAGTCTCGAGCACCACCAATAAATAACTGAACTACTAGCTGCTCCAAAAAGTCTCGCAGAGCTGTTATGCCATGCCAGGTGAACTAAACGGAATACATCCACCTCGTACTATTGCAAACCGTTGTTTATTCATTAGGTTCTACTTTTTAGCTGCGCTTGGTAGACCTGCTGTAAGCGTTTCTCACCAAATCTCATTTCTAAGTGTTACATTAGATCATCATCACCTAAAGTTTGTAAAACTTCTACCTCAATAGCACTAATAAATGGTAATGGCACTCAATGGCACTAATAAGGCTGTAACTCTCACTGTCTGTCCAGTTATTAACTTTCACTGCGGCATCAAACTGTTTCATGTAAGTTTGCGAAGAAGATTTACCATAATAAACTGGGGGCTGAATTTTGGCCGAACTGTGGTGAGTATTTGGCAGTTCCTGTCATGAAGTTTTAATTATTTAAATTTTTTCCATAACTTCTCCGTACCATTGTAATTTCTTCTTCCACTGCATTATCTATGTTGTCGAATCTGTGATTTCGAACCGGTTATTTATTTCTGTCTTGATATTATTAATTATCCTACTGGCTTGTTCATCCAAGTTTCATTATTTCCTTTTAATTGTTTTCTTATTTCCTATTTCAAATCTTCCGCCACTTCATCTTGTCCTGTCATCATATCAAATCTTAATGGCACTTTGTCTTGTCATTAATTCATCCTGTCTTGACTTAACCCTTCAGAAACTCGTCCAGCGTGACCGTTTATACATAGTGTGATACACACAAAATACACACATGAGACAAACAAACACACTGTATAACATAAAGAACAAAACTAACACATAATCACACAAAATATAATTTGTTGAATAAAATAATAAAGGAAATAAGAAGACTAAAATAAAAAGTAATCTCAGATATAAAATTAATCAAAGAAATGTGCTGAATGAAATGAAACAGAGGTATATGGTGGAGTGATTCTAACCGGAGAATAATAAAATTTAAATTTAAATACTTCTGAAATAATAAATAATTCAAATGAGATACTTAGAATGAAGTTGAAATAATGATTAGTGAGTAATTCACAACAATTTTGACAGATGTCAAAAATGAAATGCAAATCTTGTAAATAATTTTGTTAATAATTTAAATTAGGTTAAGTAGTGAATTGCTAGAACAAATTCTAGAAATATCATAGACAAAGAAGTAAACAAGTGTATTTTCGTTACATTATGATGAAGCAAAATTTATTTATTTATTTATTTTTTAATTAAACAACTGATTATCGGTCAGTGGTCGCGCGGTTTAAGGCCCTAATTAATGAGGTTTTCCAGGTTTTCCTCATTCCTGCACTGAATAGTGGTTAGGGCCTACCAACGTAAGTCGTTCCTGGGCGCAAATGCGGCCTGCTTAATAATAATATGCCGCCCCCTCTCCCGCACAAGTCTCCGACTTCTGGGCTAATCCCTGTGATTAGAATGAGGGGTAGAGATATTATTATTATTATTATCCAGTTAAATAAATTAATCTATTGACAAATGCAGTGTGCAAAATGTTGTTAAAAAATGAAAAATATGTTTTTTTTACTGATAATTTTTAAATGTTTAATTAGATATCGTTTAAATTTGGTTAAATATATTTATATGTAGGATATAATTTGGTATAACCGATTGCATTTCAGACCCTCCAGGGGCGTAGATATGGAGAAGTGCCTACTGATATTTGATCAGAAAATCTATGCCACTGGTTTTTCTATTGGTTTTTTACTTTCTTTTTAGGAACCTCATTTATGTTAGAACAAAAAGAGCTCCTTGTACATTTGTTGTTTAGCGAGCGGCGTTCAGGCGTTCTAACACTCAGTTCTTCCAGGAATGGGACCTTTCTGGAATGAGCCTGACTTCGAAAGACGTTGAAAAACATTTCTGAACACTATTAGATTTGGAGTTGGATGATTTGCAAATCTCATATAAATTTGCCCAGCCTCAGTATCATTTCCATCGGCAAGGCCTTAAATGTAAACCACATTGGCCATTTCAGTATTTGAATACGCATAAGCCATTATTAAAACTTAATCTTTTTAAAAAATAAGCTGATTTGACAATACACTAGACGATAAAATACCGGCTTCTTATTGTTTTGCATGGCAAGTAACTGTGTAAAAATGCACTTGAACAAATAAATCGATTTTGTTGTTAATCGGTTTGGAATACAAAAAAACTGCAAAGAAACAAAAAGTTACGATATTACAATGACGTACAGAAAAAAATCCTTTATTAAAAAATCAATAGCCCTCTTTACATTTAAAAAAATGAGTTTTTAAGGAAATACAATAAATCGAAATTTTAGTGGTAATAACTAAAAAAATGTACAGAAATATTCAAATTTAGAATTATTCCCATTAATTACAAAAAAAAAAGAAAACAATTTCTGCTAGTTGCGGCCTTCTACTTTAATTTTTTAAAATTAAAAAAAATTACTTACATTCAGAAAATGTGTCAGAAAATTGGTCCTACCATACGTAAAATGATACTGATTCCAAAAATGTCAAAAAATACAGGGTGTCCCATTTAAAAATATAAATTTACGGTAATTTCCGGTCAACGGTCAACCGGAAATGTAATTGTTTTTAATTGCAGAAGTTTTTCTACTTGTCTGCGCCACATCTGAAGTATTTGGTAAAACACTTGACCTTTCAAACTGTACAATGTATATTTTTCTTACTTAATCGTTACCCTAATTTGATTTACAACTTAACATGAAAAAACAAAACAATACATTAAATTCTGTTATAAGGATCTCATTCTATTTCTTAATATTAAGGTGAACTATAATAATTGTAGGAAAACCCTGCAATTTTCAATTTTATATTTCTAATTCCTTATGATAAACTTGAGGATCTAAACTAAACTATTTAAATCTCCTAATTATTCTAAATAACTTCAACAGGAACAAACATCTACGTAATAAATTACTAGAAATTCCTTATATGGGTAGCACACAAATTTTCGACACAGCACGTTTTATGATGGCGCGGCTTGTCTTTATAGAGACAACTCGTGTCACTTGATCTTTCCCCGGATGTAGTTCTACAATTCGTCCCATGCGCTATTTAAATGGTAGCATATTGTCTTCTTGCACTATCGCCAACGCACCGATTTTAACGACGTCTGTATTTCCTTGCTTTCACTTAGTTCTAACTTGTAGTTCATTGACATATTCTTTTTTTCCAACGCTGCCAAAATGTTGCATAATCTTTTGGATAAGTTTGTTATCAGCAATTTCTAATAAATTATGATCTGGAATTGCTGTAGTTTGTCTACCTATTAGAAAGTGTGCTAGCGTCAAGGGTTGGAAATCATTAGGGTCGACTGAGAGAGGAGTAAGGGGACGGGAGTTTAAAATTGCTTCAATTTGAGTCAACAAGGTATAGTATTCAGAAAATGTTTTAAACGGTATTTAACCGATTTAACACCGGCCTCCCATAACCCACCAAAATTGCGGAGGTATGAAATGCCATGTAGTGTTAACCTGGCTAAGTGAATCCTTTATTTGCTCTTGGGTTTTTTCATTGGATAAGAAATTGTACAATTTTGTTATTTCTGACCTTGCTCCTACAAAAGTTGTACCATTGTTAGAGTAGATGTTTAATGGTTGGCCGCCCCTTGACATAAAGCGGCGAAGGGTGGCTATAAATGCCTCAGTGGTCAACTCATAAACCACGTCAAGATGCATTGCCTTGGTTACAAAACATACAAAAATACACTTTTATAAGTTTACTTCCACGACCCTTTCTGTCTTTTATGAATAATATACCTGCATAATCCACTCCGCAGTTATAAAATGGAGGAGCGGGTTCCAATCTAGCCGTGGGTAGATTCCCCATGACTGGGTGACTAATTCTTGGCTTAAAATACTTCAGGCATTGGTGAATAACCTTTTTTATTATATTCTTCCCTGATATAATCCAATAATTTTCTCTTAACGACGCTAATAATGACACTGTACCGCAATGTAATAATCTGATATGTTCTACTCTTATAATTAAATATGTCAACGGATGATCATTTCGTTATATTATTGGACGTTTTTTTGAATAATTAAACCCAAATCACGCAAAATTTTCTGATTATCTAAAAACGGATGTAATGCACAATTTTTATTAATTTATGTAAAGCCTCATTTAATTCATTAACAGTGAGTGAACCTGATATTTTATTTTTGGAAAATTTTGAATTATGTACAAACCGAATGCAATATGCTACAATACGTATTAATTTATGCAAACATGGATGTTTTTCTATTAAATTAAAATTGTTTGTTAGTGTAGTAACATTCTCTAATAAAGGTATCCTGAGGGCAATTCTCTGAATTAGTATTATTTAACCAGGTAGGTCCGTACTACCATAAGCACTACTTACCTTAACGAGACGGACAAATACAGCGCGAAATAAGGTCCGCGGGATTATCAGTGCCTTTTACGTGCCTCCAATTGTTAACATTACTTAAATGTTGAATTTCTGCAACACGATTTGCCACAAAGGTCTTCCATTTATTTGGTGCCGCTTGAATCCAGTTTAAAGTTACTGTCGAATCGCACCAATAATAAATGTTATCAAATTTAATATCCATGCACTGTAAAACCTTGCCGATTAATTTGGATAATAAGACTGCTCCCCATAATTCTAATCGAGGTAAACTAATATTTTTTAATGGGGCAGCACGTGATTAAGCACAAAGCAGACTTGTGTTAATGTCACCTAAATTATTGAAGGTTTTAATATACATATTTGGAAAGTGAGGATCTTGATGGTGAATTGTATTTTGCCGCTTGCGTGTATTTGTGTCATGCTACACGCATACTTCGACAACAGCGTGTTTGCATCAAGCAGTGTTGCCAGGTGGGAAAAATTCAGTGCATGAGAATAATTTCAAAGAAGCAAGTAATTTTTCTTTAGTTTTGTTGGGTTTTTTGCCACACTTCTGAAAAAATAATAAAGATTAATTAAATAAGCCCTTGCGCCAAACGGAACAGTCAAGGGTTATTTTCGAAACTAAGTTTGCCTAACCAAAAAATCTCACACTGAAAAAAGCAGATAAGTAAAAAAATAACAAAAATCACATCACTATCGCGCACTTTCGTGTTATTGACGTTTCGAAAAACTCTCTGTTTTCGTTCTCAAAATCGTAGTAAAAATTTTTAAACGTATGTCAAGTTTGACAGTTTAAAATTTGTTAACCTGCTTCCATAGAGATGTTAAATGATTTTTATTTTATTGTTACTTACTTCTTCTTGATACAACTGTAGCCAACAATGATCGATGTTAACTGAACAGTTAGACACACACTTATCTCCGTTCAACAAAATAATCGATCATTGTTGGCTACAGTTGTATCAAGAAGAAGTAAGTAACAATAAAATAAAAATCATTTAACATCTCTATGGAAGCAGGTTAACAAATTTTAAACTGTCAAACTTGACATACGTTTAAAAATTTTTACTACGATTTTGAGAACGAAAACAGAGTTTTTCGAAACGTCAATAACACGAAAGTGCGCGATAGTGATGTGATTTTTGTTATTTTTTTACTTATCTGCTTTTTTCAGTGTGAGATTTTTTGGTTAGGCAAACTTAGTTTCGAAAATAACCCTTGACTGTTCCGTTTGGCGCAAGGGCTTATTTAATTAATCTTTATTATTTTTCAGAAGTGTGGCAAAAACCCAACAAAACTAAAGAAAAACTAAAATTATGCCACAAATAAATAGCTTCAGACAATATAAAGCAAGTAATTTTTAATTACTTTTGTAATGCCATTTTTATTTCATTAAAAATCATTATGTTCTGCTATTTTATCATAATATTACATTGTAAGTAGGTAGTTACAGGTACTTACTTAAAAGTTATTAACCACGTAACCTTTCTAATTTATTTTATTGTTAGGCCGGGCGAACGTTGAGGCGCAGTTGACGTGACGCAGGGTGACTCACGGGTCGTAAAATCTGTTGTTTCCAGAAAATGTAGGTACCCTTACGGAATAGAGTTAAGAATCACTGCAATACAGCGAGAATATAGCACACACACCTCATATCCGTAGACTGTCATACCCGTTTAAGTATTCATTGCTAATTATTAAGAGAGCAGTCTACAATAAAGGATATTTCAAGTACCCAAATATTGTAGATACCTACCTCTATCTATTCAATTTTGCCTTTATTTCTCGTTAGGTTTTTGTTTTGGTAGATTTCAAAGAGTAATTTTAATAATTTTATTATTTCTTTTTGTGTCTATTAAAAAGCATGAGATTTTGTAATCAAAATATGAAAGCATGAGATTTCCTCGGAATGCATGAGATCTGACAACACTGGCATCAGTTGATCTGACAGTTAGATTTTCAATGGCGATACGGAACCGATTACCGTAGTAGTGGGGAATGCTAGACCAATGCACGTCGCCGCCCCTCTTAAAGTTCGTACCTTCCCTGGAATGAAGCGGCAATTTCTACTTTCTCTGTAAAGATCCGCAATTTCCGAATCTGTATACACATGCACCATATGTTTTTTCTGATGTATCACAAAACCCATGCAACTCAATGAGTTGTGCATTTCTAAGTATTGACAGCCTCTTAATCCGTATAGATGAAATATACTATAATTGATCTTTAAATTGTAACCATTTTGTATGTATACCTAAAGCAACGGCTTCGTCCCAAGATAGTCGAAGTTGCCACAGGTTCTGTATGATCAATTTTGCATTTATAAATTACAGGACTTAATAATCCTAACGCATAAAAATATGTCGTCGTGGAAAAAATAGTTCTTTTTGTTGCTGAAATTTATTAAGGTTGATTTCAACGTGATAAAATAATCTGTCTGAAGTGGGATCCCATAATATCCCAAGTGTTTTGTTTTGGGATTCGGAATCAAATTGAATATACGGTTGATTATTACAGTCACTAATATTAATTTCCTTTAATAACTTCATGTCGTTAGTACACCATTTGCGAAGTTGAAACCCAGCTCTTGATAAAATGTTTTTTATATTTTTGTATATTTCTAAGGTTTCCTCAATTGAATTAGAACCTGTTAATAAATCATCGACATAGAAGTCGTTTCGAATTATATTAGAAATGCCTGGATACATTCCTTGATTATCATTAGCTACTTGAAGCAAAGAACGAACAGCGGAGCAGATTTTGTATCGTAGGTAACAGTATTTAATTTATAACATGCAATGAGTTTGTTTACTCAATATCTATATCAATATCTGACGCTACATTTTCTCAATGTCAGTTAAATCTTAATAGTATAGAAAATAATTCATTTTGTATAGTTGGGCCTGCATACTGAACATCATTTAATGATAATCCTGACGTAGTTTTCGCGGAGCCATCAAAGACAACACGCAATTTAGTTGTTGTACTTGACTCTTTTAATACGGCATGGTGTGGTAAATAGTAATGAGACCATTTTATTTCATTTTCTGCTATTTTTGACATATGACCTAATTTTTCGTATTCATATAAAAAGTTACAATACTGTTCTTTTAATTGAGGGTTATTAATTAATTTTCTCTCTAAAGAGCAGAATCATTTAATCGCATTTTCTCGAGAATCATGTAGGTTATCCATGACAGGTATATTTACAATAAATCTGGTATTACTGACGAGTAGTTTCACTGAAATATTTTTGACAGTATAATTCGTTAGGGGAAAGTTTATTATATTTATTTTCACATTCTTCTAATTCCCAGAATTTTTCGACTTGTTTCTGAAGATCATTATTAGCAATATGACTAAAATAAGTCAATGAGTATTGAGCAATAAGTTAATAGATAGATAGATAGATAGATAGATAGATAGATAGATAGATAGATAGATAGATAGATAGATAGATAGATAGATAGATAGATAGATAGATAGATAGATATTTATTAGTGTTACATACACAAAAGTGTTTACACACGTCAGAAAAAAGTTTACAGTCATAATATAAAATCATCAAGAAAAAATGAAAAATATATATCTAACATACAGTACATAGTAGAAACATACACAGATAAGTGTTGACATGTAATAAATAACACAATGGTTTAAGAATTAACAAAATAAATGTGTGAATAAAAGCAGATAGTTGTAATTTTTGAAACGCATATGTAAAAGACTAAACTAAACAAACAGCACATAGATACAGATTAAAATAATGTCATAAAATAAAATAATGCATCCAAAATATGTAAAGTTTGAATCACGATTTATTATATTTTGAAGTCACTATCTAAAAATTCATGGATACTATAGAATGCGTTGCTTAACAGAAATTTTTTAATTTTTTTTTCAAACAATGGACGGTCGAGGTATCGTATTGGCGGGGGTAATGTTTTAATGCATTACCCCCGCCTGGATGCCAAGATACGAGGTGCCATTTCGTGTTTTACTTAGGCGGAAGTTTATATTTAAATTATATTTTCCTCTGGTATTGTGACTGTGAATTTCGCTTCGGGGAGTGTACATATTTTCGTGATCTTTAATATACAAAAGACACTGAAGTATATAAGTACATGGTACGATTAATGTATCAAATGTTCTAAATTGTACTTTACAGTCATCTCAGAATTTTAAGCCTGAAATTACGCGAATGGCTTTCGTCTCCGTTGAAAGAAAGGAATCAAATGAGGGTATGTGACCCGAAACCAGAATGGCATAAGATAATCTGGAGTGAATTAGACTATGATAGGCAGCAATCAATGTCTGCTGAGACACCCTGCCGTACAAACAGCGGAGCATGTAAATGCCTTTGGACATTTTGTTGCAGAGATAGTGAACATGCCCGTCCCATTGCAATTTTGGGTCTAGATATAAGAATAAGAATAAGTTCATTGATTTATTTACATAATTTCCCCCAGAATGCAACCGAATTTGGTATTTTGTAATACAGGACTTACTTACCTCCTGTATGTGTAAAAAGACTACAACAATACTATGAATGTTTTGCCTGGGCGCCACCTACATAGTAATCTGTTCGGTTTGCTTTTCTACCCCTGTAGGAGGATAATTGATTTTGCTTTAGTCAAAATGGGTTGAAATAAAATAAATCTATAAAAATATACATAGTTTATTAACTTTCCCACCGGTTGTTCTACAGAAGTGGAATTGGAGAAGTTGACAAGTTCATCCGTTGATAAACGTTGGAGATGACTCCGAGAAGGGCAGCTTTCCTGACGTGCTTGGAATAGTGCCGCTTACAATCTTGATTTTCAAAGCGGTGAGCGGTGCTTCGAGAAGAGCAGCCTTGCTGTCGTGCTTGGACTAGTGCCGCTTACAATTTTGATTTTCCAAGCTGTGCTTTGAGAAGAGCAGCTTTCCTGTCGTACTTGGAATAGTGCCGCTTACAATATAGATTTTCATAGCTTTAGAATGGCCTTCTTAATTCAATTTTAATTCTTGAATCAATAAAATTTATCTAGCAAAAGTTGAACAAAACTTGGGAAATGGAAGGATTCTCAAAATTTACGTTCCTCGACGTAACTCAATAAAAGTTACAATACCATTTAATAATTAACAAAGCTTAATACGTTAAGTGATAATTAAATAATAGAGCATATAACAAATTACTCCAGGATGTTATACAGAGTAGAATAAATTTTAACATAACGATATACATCGATGTAACTGGTTCACAGTATTATTGGTAAGTAGACAATTAATAAAATATTTATCGTACGAAGTGTACATTTTAGGCTTACTTGAAGAAATTTAAAGCTACATGGTACACTGGATATGGTTTACACTTACTTAATATACCAACATTATACAGGATGTGCAAAAATACCTTGTTACTAGACATTTCATATTTAAATTGTGACATTCTTAACTTTATAATAAAAGGAATGTTACACCATAAATGATTAAAAAATACTAATTAAAGTATTTAAGAAGTTACTTTGTTCAGTGATTCCAAAAATTATCCATAAGTGTACATACCTACTTGCTGAAAAACCAACTATTAAAACAATTATCCACATGTTACAAGTTAGTATCATTGTACACTGTTAGAAAGATACACAAATTATCCCCTTAAATAATTTTTATGAAGAATAACAAAAAACTATGACTTTCACACAACACTTTAGAGTTAATTTTCGCCACATAACCTCAAACTAACCTCAGTGCTAACCATTTTGTCCTTCGTAGTGGGTGAAACAAATGTTAAAAATAAACACAAAATATGTAATAACAAAATAATCAGTTTCATGTATGCGTTCAGCATCAAGAGAGGGAAAAGTAAAATATTTAAAATCAGTGTCAATTGCATGTAAAAAAGAAGCTGCTGTCGTAGGCGCAGGTAACAGGTAGGTGTCACGGGCAGTAGGCGAAATGTCCGGCACCAGTCTTATCTTCTGGGATTGATAGTCACAGTCTGCGAGGTCGACGAAGAGGTTGTGTTGATACCGGTGCACTGGTCCAGGGCAAAGGCACAAGCTGTGACAAAGACAAGGTACAAGTGAAAAAAAACATGTAATATTTGTGGAAAGGGATTTGATACTTTCAATACACGTAAATTGAAAGTTAATAGAATAATAGATACTTTTGCATCTTCTGAAACCAAACTAAGCTAATCCTAATCTTAAGAGTTGCGGCACTAGCGTATAAAACGTATTTAAATCGTTTTATTATTTTCATGGATCGTGTTTTTCTCTTAAGTGTCTTGTGTATTTAATTAATATTTTTGGTGAAATACAGTGTAATTACGTGAAGAATGGCACATTATTCAAATTCTGGGTAACTATGATTGTGAGTAGAAAATCTGGTCTATATTTTCAATCAACATTCAATTTATTGGTGAGGTATAGAAATGGCAAAGGGGAGGAAGTGACCATTAACATTTTCATAAATAAACATATTTCAATATTTCTTTGACATGTCTAAAAATTCTAGATAACTTCGTTGAAGCCTATTCAGATTATGACATTAGCGTAACACTAGCAACACTGTGGAATACACATTCACCGTGACGTAAAAATATTATCATCGGAGTCAGTCAGCGGTTCTCAACAAATTTTCGATTGAAAAATCTCGAAATTTATTTAAAAATTGACTTTTTTATTCCCAATTTGTTTGTAAAACAATTATTAATTATGTGTTCTACACAGTGAACTGTACTGCTGGTTAATATATTTGTACTTATTTAAGGTTCACCCTGTATAAAGCAAATTTTAACAAGATTTCGCAGTCAACTTGACATAGTAGGCTGGCTACGGTTCTGTGTGTACATTTTCAACATTTTGGTTTTAATTGAAAATTGTTGCTACGTGCAAAAACATCACCATATAGTACAAAATGAAATAAGTAATTTAGTAGAAGTTTTGAATTTTGATAACTTCCATGTAATAGCTTTAATTCACTTAAACATAACCGAGCACATATTTCAAAATAATTTTCATCATTAAAAATAAAAAAGTATTCAAAGTGTTAAACAAAAACATCTTGGCCTTGTGAGCATTGGAGTAAGAATATTTATTCGATAATAGGTATGTGTCACATACCAGTTTTGCGGTCAGTCTGATTGTTCCACACGTCGTCCTTGTCATTATTTTGTGTGAATCGTTGGTAACTTGATGTTAAATCTGTAAAAACCTCTGCTATTGTTTTGAATATAGTTCCTGGGTAAGTTAGAAAAATCTTTATCTAGTACCATACTATAGTCCCTGTGAAGATTATGAAAAATTGAATGACGTGGTAAATTTGCAAACAGTTATAATAGTAGTTCTCAGTTTTTCAATAATTGAGAAATGTCTTAATTTTATAGTTTCTACGTAACAGTACAAGATCCGAACTAATTTCGTCCTGCGCCCGTCTGTTTACCGAATGAAACGTATGAAACGTATTTTCTATCAAAGATAATATGTATCATATATTCATGGCTACCTTTAATTAAAAATACTGTAGTTCATTTTTGTCTATATTGCGCTGACTTGTTTACCAAATGAATTTAATACCAATCGAAAGTACAAACTTGATAAACAAGCAAAAGTTAGGTTGCCCATCTCACACACACCCCTTTTGCGATATATTATTGGATAGCTAAGAGCATCCTGAATACAGTGGTGTACGCATTTTTCCTTTTGAACGCGTATTTAAAAGTCACAAGTTTCAATCACCCTGTGTATTAAAATAAAGATAATTTTATTGCAAACACGGTAGTATAAGGTTGCTTGCGAAAAATTGTTCATGAATGACGGTTGCCAGGCTTTCAAATTTAAAAATTGGAGCAAGCGGAAACATTGCACTGTAATAGTGGTATACTTATAATTACTTTGAATATAAAAATATCTTTTAAATATCTGATATTAACATATAAAACATCTATCAAAATAATAATACGGTAGTGATATGTACTCATATTAAAAATGGTATCTATTTTATGATGATACTAACAGTGTAAAAAAGTCATTAATACATTAATCTCCTGTAAAAAAAACTTTATTATTATTAAAACAATCTACATAAAAAAAATATTTGAACATTTCTCAATTAACCTACTGAATTCAGAATCCGATTTTGCAGTTACATGATTATCCTCAAATTGTGAAGAATTGTCATCATATTTTTCAGCTAATTGCAAAATATCCTCTATTTTCGAAGGCGTCTGATCTCCGACAAATCCTGATGGTTTTAAATAAGTAACATTGAGAGTGCGTACTGTTTTTCGCGCTATTGAAAAAAACTATACTACTGTAGATATTGCAGTGAATCGTTTTTCGCACTGACTGACTGTAGACCAGGGTCGATAGTTTTTGAAACCAAAAAAATAATAGTAGCATGAAACCCATTGGAAAAGGAAGAGAATACAACAAGAATGAAAGGGTAGAAACGAAAAAATATTGTAGATGATTAACTTATTTGGTTGTTAATTATAGTATTATATTTCGACTTGCAATTTTTTTGTTTATCAATGTAACATGGAATATTACGTTTTTCGAGTAATAAAAGTATAAATTTTAATAAATAGCTCAAAATTGTACATAATGTTTAAAAAAGTTTTCGGATTCGAGTTTGTCGCATCGTCCCTTTGCATTTTCTGAGAACATTTACCATAGTAATGTATATCTTTTTACACCATCAGAAAGTAGAGATTTCAACGAACAAGAAACCCACCGATTTTTTAAAAAAAGCAGATATTTGACGTGAGAATTTTCGATTGAAAATTAGGGTGCTTTTCCGATATTAAGGCAAAATAAGGTAAACAAAAATTAAATAAAAAAATTACAATGTGTTTGGGACATAAAAAGGTAATTTTTCACCAAAT
This sequence comes from Monochamus saltuarius, assembly GCA_025584915.1. Classification (NCBI taxonomy): domain Eukaryota; kingdom Metazoa; phylum Arthropoda; class Insecta; order Coleoptera; family Cerambycidae; genus Monochamus; species Monochamus saltuarius. Next base: position 15,434,256 of record CM046729.1, read on the forward strand.
TTCCTGAAAAAAAATTTTTTTTAAAGAAAAAAAACTAAAAACTTGGTCATTTGAATTTTTCATATAAATTTTGAGGTTATGTGAAAAAAGTGTAAATAATAGGTCTAGGTAAATCTTTTTATTACCTACAACTTTGCCATTTAACTTTTCTCCATAGGACTTGTAGTTTTGCCGGAAATCAAGATAAAATGTTTTCTACCCTTGAAAACTCACCCCCTTCCACTTCCCGACCTCAGATCGCCCGTAAATTATTTTTTCTTTCATTCTTGTTTTATTCTCTTCCTTTTCCATTGGGTTTCATCCTACTATTATTTTTTTTTCACTTTTTACGATTTTCAAAGGCTTCAACACTGGTCTACTATACTTTTATTAAACAATAAATTGTTATAAAAAAATTGCTGTTGAACATCACTGCTACTCAAGCACAGTAATTCATAATAGAAATCGAAAAAATTGATTATATACACGGTTGGAAAACGGTGATGGTCCATCTGCCGTTACATGAGAGCGACAAAGTAAAGTATAGAAATCCGTGCGATAGACAAAGATGACTATATTGACGACGTTTTAAAATCTAAAGAGTCACCGCCCGTCTCGTCATTCAAAACAAATAAAAGGGAGAGTGACTGCTCAGATGTTATTCTAATTTATAAAACGTCTTCCTATAGCCATCCTTGTCTATCGCACGGATTTTTATACTTTACTTTGTCACTCTCATGTAACCGCAGATGGACCATTACCGTTTTCCAACCGTGTATATCATTACAATGTTTCAGTCACAAAGTGCAGGGCCAGATAAAGGGGGGCATCTGCCCCGGGGCGGCATATATATGGGGGCGGCAATTTGTAACTGAATAAATGTGCAAAAACGTTTTACCAAATGATTTGCGAATTAATTTATTAATATTGAAACCTCAAATATGCATATTTTTAAAAAATTCATTACCTTCTCAAATACCTCATTTCTCAGTAGGTACCTTTCATAAAAAAGTATACTGGCAACATTGCATAAATTACATCACTCAGACTTCTTTGTTCTAAAAAGCTAATGATTTTTAAATGTAAGGGCGGCAAAAATCAACTTTGCCCCCACTAAAAAAAATATTATAGATCCGGCACTGCAAAGTTGCACCAGGCTTAATAATTTTAATAAGATACTGCAGGTGTGAATCTGTAAACAATAACAACTTCTAATTATTAAAAATAGCAATGTTTATTTGTCAGCACATACGACGTGCGACGGGTAGAGAGTTATATATAAAAAACGAGTTATTTCCAAAAAAAAATTTTCATTCGTTTCTTCAGCGTTCGAAGTTTTATTATTCCGTAGATTGATAGAAAATAAAAAACTTCTATTAGTGGCTTTACACTCATTTGTCAGGCCGTGTGAAGGGATTAAAAGGGTGGGTTACATAAAATAAATTCGTAGTTCCAAATTCATATCTCTTTCAATTACTAAGCTCGAATTTTTATTTTACCATAGATCGACAGAAAATAAAAAATGCATTTATTAGTGGCCTCGCAGTCATTTGACAGGTCAAAGAGAGGAAAAGGGTTGGATTACATAAAATAAATTCGTAGCTCCTTCAATTACTCAGCTTGAATTTTTATTTTACCATAGATCGATAGGAAATAAAAAATTGTATGTATTAGTGATCTCACATTAATTTATTTGTCAGCCCGTAGGAAATAAAAAATTGTATTGATTAGTGATCTCACATTAATTTATTTGTCAGCCCGTGCGAAGGGATTAAAAGGGGTGGGTGACATAAAATAAATTCATGGCTCCTTCAATTATTAAGCTCGAATTTTTATATTACTGTAGATCGATAGAAAATAAAAAATGCAATTATTAGCTGCCTCACATTCATTTGTCAGGCCGTGTGAAGGGATGAAAGGGGGTGGGTTACAGAAAATAAATTCGTAGCTCCTTCAATGACTAAACTAGAATTTTTATTTTACCATATCGATAGGAAATACAAATTTGTATTTATCAGTGGCTTCATATTTATTTGTCAGGCCCTGTGACGGGATGAAAAGGGGTGAGTTACATAAAATAAATTCGTAGCTCCTATAATAATTATTAACCTTGATCTTTTATTTTACCATAAATCGGTAGAAAATAGAAAATTGCATATATTAGTGGACCTTCAATAGTCAGGGAGGGATGAAAAAGGATGGGTTACATAAAATAAAATCGAAGCTCCTTCAAGCTCAAACTTTTATTTTACCATAGATCCGATAGAAAATGAAAAACTGCATTTTAGATTGATTGTTATAACTTAATGTTTTTTTCCAAAAGAGAAGATTTTAAGCGAGTAAGGGCTGTTACCAGGTATATTGACATGGACGAATAGAGACTAAGATGTTAACGTTAATTTGTAGTCTCATATTTATTGAAGTTTCAAGTTCTTACTTAATTGATAGATATGTTTTATTTTTGGTAAAAATTGTTGAACATAATATGCAAATATTATTTTGCAATATACTGCATTTTTTGTGGAATATCCTTATACGTAAGGACATGTTTGCGATAAAATATCCTCAGTATTGCCACACAGGGAACATGTCACTTACATCATCAGATGCTTCTAACAACATAAGTTTTATTTCTTTTCTGTATTGAGAAGTCTTCACTTTGGTGTTAAGTAATTGCCCCTTAATTATTTGTGAAATAAAATAGATTACGTATACTCCACAATTATAGGTATCCTTTTGATTAACGTGATCAAGAGTATGGGACTTCCATGAAACCAGTGGTATAAATGTCTTCCTGACTTTGTTGTAGGTATTTAAAAATCTTAAGAATGGTTTTACAAGGGTTGACTTTTTCCTGTCTCATGGTCGCTCGGATCTAAATAGAGAAGAGTTTGATTTTTCATGTTAGCCACAATGAGACACCAGCGGTTCCTATTAATATGTAAAGGAATTATTATCGTTTTGCCTGGAAAAGATGGTAAATCATTATAAAAATAGTTTTCTATGGTCCTCTTCAAATATGTTGCCTTGATAATAATAAATAATATTTCCTATGGATTCCTAATTTCTCGCTCTACCCTACTACATTTGAGGTTGTACTGCCTATTTAATAGTATATTTTCAGTACAGAAAACCAGTTTACTACGTCGGCGTTGCTCATTCTCTTTTCGCCTAGTAGAAGTCACCCCACATGAGTAAATATGAAAAATATTTTTTTAATATTAAATTACAAAAATCTGGGTTAAAACGAGCATTACGAGAACCTGAACTACAATAATCATTTTCAGCCGAAAGTGTTTTATATATTTCATATTTTTTTTTTATAAAATGGGCTACTCTTATAAATTATATCTTCTTCGTACGCGTAAGGTAAATTTTTATTTGTTTCCGCATTTTTCTCCATTGCGTCTATAGCACTTTTATGCAGAGACACTGATGTCTGACACTGAGTATTTTCATAGAACTGCTTGATACAAATTCTGATGTCAATATCACTGCTAAGTGTCTGAACCAAGTGCATATGGCCTGATAATATGAAATGGAGAAGGCGGCAGGCATTATTTCATTAAAGAATATTTGTATCGATCTGTATTTAAAATATTTGTTTGTCAGTAGCAACGATTTTAAAAAAGTGGAAGCAACAAATATGCATTTGGATAACATTTTTCAAAGTATTGCGATCGTTATTTGTGACAAAGTCATATGTTAAAATCAAATACGTCTGTATGTCGGAGACGACTTTGGTAAACACTGGCCATTTCCTTTTCTTATTTAATTACAAAGGATATAAACTTTGCAAGCCACAAATCAATAGAAGTGATATCGAGATTGCAACTGACATTTCAAGCACAGGACAAACTCTTCTGCGTAATAATATATTATTTTTGTGCATGTTTGAGGCTTCCGAATAAGGCTGCCCATGGCGTCTATATGCTAAGTATTTTAATAATATGTTCAACTGTCATTTTTATTTGTTATTTTGTAGTTCTTTTTTATTTCGTATATTTCAATAGGAAAATATTTTGAGTTTATTTTATACAATCGTAGTACGAGCATTTTAAGTTTTAAAATATTTTACGTTTTAAAACCCACCTTACAAAAGTGTCCTCGAAGGCCGATATGGGACGAAAACCTACATTTTATGAAGACCTCGTAGTAGGCTTTTTAAGAGGAAAACTGGTTGCCGACGATATTCCAACGCTGACCCAGAGTAGTAATATTATAATCGCTGCTTGTGAGTTTATATTTAAATGCTCAGATTATAACAAATGTTATCTTATTTTAAAGACCATTAAAAGAAACAAAGATACATTTATTTCTAATCGCAAATCTTGTGTCAGTTATAAAACAAAAAAAAAAATTGGTAAATCAGAATCATATAACAGGGCTATCACAGATTTTATCAATAGTCGCAATTGACCAACTTTCCCAGTAAAAGTATATCTGCTTCTCTAAAATGCTCGGTATTATCAGAGCTGTGCAAGGCTTTACACATAATGAATAACTACCGTAATCGTTACAAAGTTCAAAAACATTCACAAAAAATGTGAGGAAGGAGAAACAGTTCATAAAGATTGTAAATATTTGGAAGGTAGTTTTGAGTTGAGCCATAGAGCGTTGCTTACCATAAAAGATAATAATAATCGCTTAATGGCCAGAAGGTGGCCTTTCTTAATCATTGCAAACAGTATGTGTGTGTGTGCCGCTAGCTTAGCTTAGGCCGTGTCAACTACCCCTACATACAACATTGAAACTGGTATGAATAATACAAAAATAATTTATTTTTGAAACTTATATTGACCATATAAGATCCTGAGACTCAAAGTGGCTAAAATATACAGCAAAAATATCTATAATTTGCCTTATTTATCGATATATGTACCTACTAATTAGATAAAACACGTCCACGGCATTCATATAGTTATCAGATAGAAGCATTTTTTGTTTCTGTTTTAAAATACTTCACGACCATACACTTTAACAAATTTATAAAATGAGTGAAGTGTAACGATTGCTCAAATATTTGAAGAAATAATAAAAACCAGGAAAGAATTAAGAAGTGCAATTGAGGCAAGTGAAACTCGAGTATTGTTGAAATTGGAAAATCTAAATAGTAAAGTCGCAAAGCTGGAAAGAGAAAACCAAGAGCTTAAAGATAACATCGAACAGTTAAAGACGTACAATAAGAAGAATAACATCATATTTGGATTGGATACACCTTCCAAGAATGAACTGGTTCAGAATATCTGTGAAGAATTAAAAAGACTATTAAACATTGATATTACTGAAGCAGATATTAATAACGTATATTCACTGGGGAAGACAAGAGATAGTCCAATAAAGGTGGAGTTCACCACTTACATGAAAAAACTACAGGTGCTACAAAACTGCAGAAGATTAAAAGGCACATGTGTAAGGATTGCACACGACTTAACTTTGAAACAAAGAGAAACAAATAAAGCTCTGAAAGTATATTTAAAAAAATTTAAGGAAAATTCGGCCAATAAATGTTATATTAAAGGTAATAAACTTTATATAAATGATACTTCTTATACCATTGAAGAACTAGAGGAGAGTGGGAAACATACAGTCCAACATCTCTATTCCAATAGTGCTCCATCTACACCTAGCCGAAATATCCAAGAAGTATCTGAAGTGTTTGAACAGCCAAGAGAAAAACAATATAAATACACTGAAAAGGCGATAACAAAACCAACTGAAAGCAAAGTAGAATATTCCCAAGGAACTCCAATTCTTTCAATAGTCGATACAAACGAGGGAAAAACAAAGCCAACTGTATCTGTGGGTCAATCCAAGGTGAAAACACGTTCAAACAACAAATAATTGTGCAATTATCTATATTGTTTTTTATGTGGTACATTATATTTAACAGTAAGACCCTAAATATAAACATTATTTAGTATTTTCATGTTATGGATCCCTATATAAAACAATACAAAACTAAATCTGTAGACACAGTAATAATTAATGATATATCAGATTTTGGTAAACAACATTGTAAGAGTACAGAAAAAAACTTTAAAATTTCACAAGTTGTCAATATTCTTAAGTCAATTTGTGAATAATTTTGAAGTCATAGTTCTAAGTGAAACCTTTCAGGTTACAGACACTAGTACTATTAGTCTAGATGGATACAATATGATATATAATGAAGGATATTTAAATAAAAATGATGGAGTGATTGTTTTCATAAAGTCTGATATTATGTATAATTATTCTATAATAGATATTAATGATATAAATGTGTTAGAAATAGAAGTACTTGGTAAAATCAAATTAACAATCACCGGTATCTATAGATCTCCCAGTACTTGCCCAAAACTATTTAATACTGAACTAATTAAATACTTAAATAAAAAGAAAAAAGATGATACCCATATTATAACAGGGGACTTGAATATTGATCTACTGGATGATGCTTACCATGTAGAGGAATATAAAAATATATTGCATGAATATGGATTCATATCCTATATAAATAAATGTACGCGTCCTCAAAGTAAATCTTGCCTGGATCATTTTTTCGTAAAGTGTAAGTCCTCTGTAAACGATGATAATATAAAATCGCTTATTTTTCAGTATCATATTACAGATCACTATCCAGTATCTATTGTACTTGACAACAATATTGCTACATAATCTGCATAAAAGTTCTATAGACACAATGGAGAGTGAATATGAGGAAACTGTAGCGGATGCAGTAAACAAATTGTAAAATAATATAAAATTCCATAACATCCCATATAATAAGGGATGATTAGAATTGTCAGTTAGACGTCAGAATTTTGGTGATACATATTGTTATTAAATATACATAGTTGAGTTAAGTTCTTCAGTGTATTATTGCCGCGACCCTGCAACCTAAAAAACAATTAAAAATTTACCTTACGAATACGAATGAGATTTGATTTATAAAAATTTTTTATGAAATATATTAAACATTTTAGGATGAAAATGATTCTTGTAGTGCTCATTTTAACACAGATTTTTGTAATTTAATATTAACAAAATATTTTCCATATTTACTCATGTAGGTTTGCCCTTCTTCTGGGTGAAAAGAGAATGAGCCGACGTAGAAAACTGGTTTTCTGTAGTGACAAATATACTATTAAAAAGTCAGTACATCCAGAAATGTAGTAGGTTAGTGGGAAACATTGCGTTCACTTACAATAACAAGGTTCTAACTGCACATTTTCTCAAATTCTTCAATTCAATTCAAAAGTTTTAGCGTAATGAAGTTCTAACTGATATTTACTATGAAAATTAATGAAATGTAGCGACATCTAACCTTCCTAGGATAATTTACAATAATTACAGAGTTCTATCTACGGCGCATGTTTATTATTTTTATTTTACATGGTTGTATCTACATACACTTAGAACTTTGTTATCCAAAAACAGTAGTTACACCGTTGTAATAGCAAAACGGCAAATAACGACTGCTTATATTATTATAACCTTAAAAGTAAGTGTTTGTGTACAGAAATTGGCTGCTAAAGTTTTTCAAGTTGTCATGAATAGAACAACATTAATGTTAAAAATGGGTAAGTATTAGCTGCCTTAAAATACAATTAATAAGTGTGTTATAAAATTTGAGAGCTTTAGTTTTATTATTATTAGCTTGTGACAAATGGAGCGAAATCCCATTTGTCGGTGGTGAACTTCTGACTATATCTAAAACATCAGAACTAACTACGAATAATAACATTATAACCGAAAATGATCCTTCATTTTCTTCAATACAAGATATGATAAAAAATGCAGAAGTAGTTATGGATTTTGGTCAAGCTTCCAGAACCTCTACGTTCATTGCTTCCGAACTTCCTGAGCAGTGTATTAAAACAAATTCAGAAGATATAGCCCAAGAAATCGATGTTGAAACAAATTTGGTTCAAGTAATAAAATAAAATAAATAAAAATAATAATTTAAAAAATGACATTAATCTTTTCTACTTTTAGCTTAACGAATTAGAAATACAAATTCAACATACTGTACAAAATAAGATATTTGAAAACTTTATAGAAATTTTAGAGCCAGAAGAAGAGAAAGAAAACGAAATACATAGGAAATGTAATTCAACAAAACAACAACAAAATGAGCCAAGAAAGATAGAGAAAATACTTGTAAGAAAGAAGGTATGTAAACCAGAAACATGGAAAAATAATATTCGAAAAAAACTCTGTCAAGCAGGTAAAGAATATATTAGCACAAGGGGAAAGCAGGTTAGCGCAAAAAATATAGTGAATAAAAAAGATTGTTCAAATACTTGCAAATTCCAATGCGGCAAAAAAATTGGGGAGAATGCCAGAATAAATTTGTTCGGTTACTACTATGAATTAAATCAAAATGAAAAGTATGTATTTCTTAAGCAAGTAACAGAAAAGTATATTAAAGGACGCAAAACTACGGAAGGTGCGTTGCGTCGTAGCTATTCATTCAAATATTTTTTTAAAATTCAAGAGGAGAAAATACAAGTATGTAAAGTATTTTTTTAGGAACGCTAAATATTTCACAAAAACCCATATATACTATATGGGCGATTCCATGTCAACTGTCGCAAGGTTGGTGCATCATAATTTTTTTCCCAAACCAAAACTATTTCATTCTGTTGTAGGTTCGAATACAAGTATTATCTCAAGTTTTCAGCCAGAAATACTACTCCTAGAGTTTTTTACGGCTAATTTTCGGTTTTTTCGTGTTTTTCGTTTTAGGTGACAAATTTTCTCTAGAACGTTACCAGAAACGCGTCGGAGGCTGGAAAAATTCTAGAAGACATATAATCGATGTAAAATTAGCCAAGGAATCCATTCCCGCTCTCAAAAATGCGCCAAAAATTTTCTATTTGCCAGAAATCGCAAAAAAAAAAATTTTTTTAAAAATTTACTGTATCTCGCGTGTGGAAATTTTTGAATTTTTCTGCAGGCGCGCAAAATGTTCGTTTTTAAGTGAACTTTTAGGTACTTTTAACTTTCCCGTGTGTATTTGGGTTTTACGGGTTCAAATACTTGAAAAATGGCAGAAAATAGACAAATCAGCCTGAAATGGTGCATTAAGCAAGAGAACCAAGTGGCAAAAGTTGAAAATAATCTTGTGGGTCTAAAGCTTAACCTTCTACGATGAAGTCAGATCATTTTCATTGAATACCAGACCATCTAGAGGTCTAATATTGCCACAGTCACTCAATAATTGCAGCATGAAAGGTGTACGCGCATAAAGGCATACCAATCAAGCTTACAGGTATTTGCTCAATTCACGCGTCTTCCACTTTTTGAATTCAGCACGGTCGTTTTCATTGATAACTTGACTATCTAGAGGTTCAATATTGGACTCGGTTATAGAGGAACTATGAAGGCAAATGACACTGGATGACGAAACATCAAGTAATTAGGATATTATAGGACAACACCGAACATTTCCCTTTATTAAGTAACAAATCCTTTTTTAAAAAATACTCCTACATAATATAAAAAGTAATGCAACTAAATATAATTTATTACAAAGTTGCAGATCTATAAAATAATATAGGCATGCAGTTTTCAAGGAATTTTCTTTATTGCTATATTGAATTATTTTCGTATTTAGACTAGCCTCGCCATAAATTTCTCAAAGTATTTCACAATTTTTTCGTGCTGAGCACTGTTCAACTTGAACGTGTTCGGGGCCTTCTTTATCTTGTTGAGCTTAACTTCGCAGAGTATTTGGGAAAACGAAACGGTCAAGCATACTGGTCGATCCAGGAATGAATAAGTTTGACCCACTTTATTGGAGGAAAGTATTGAAAACTCTGCTTCGAAATTTACTCCATCCGAAATAATTATTAGCCCTAGATCCCACATGTCATCAAAGGTAAATGCTGCGTATTGACCACTTCGCCAAGATCTCATAACTTTCCCGGTTAAGTCAAAAGCATACTTGTCATCCAAACTGGTATGTTTGCATTTCATTATCTGATCATTATGCAAAAAGAATTGGTGGTAACCTCTTGTTCCAGGAATAGTCTTACTCGTTCTCATATGCGTTTATCGCAGCAAAGCGACTTCTTGACTGGGTACTTCCTGACAAAAGACAGACTTTATATTTTCCCTACAAAATTTTAAGAGTTCGCTGAGTGAAATAATCTGGTTGTTGTATTTGACTTTCCATTTCACATATAAAGTGCAAGACCGCGTGAATTGAGCAAATACCTGTAAGCTTGATTGGTATGCCTTTATACGCGTACACCTTTCGTGCTGCAATTTTTGAGTGACTGTGGCAATATTAGACCTCTAGATGGTCTGGTATTCAATGAAAATGATCGGACTTCATCGTCGAGGGTTAAGCTTTAGACCCACAAGAATATTTTCAACTTTTGCCGCTTGGTTCTCTTGCTTAATGCACCGTTTCAGTCTGATTTGTCTATTTTCTGCCATTTTTCAAGTGTTTGAACCCTTAAAACCCAAATACACACGAGAAAGTTAAAAGTACCTAAAAGTACATTCAAAAACGAACATTTTGAGCGCCTGCAGAAAAATTTAAAAATTTCCACACGCGAGATACAGTAAATTTAAAAAAAAAGTTTTTTTGCGATTTCTGGCAAATGGAAAGATTTTGGCGCATTTCTGAGAGCGGGAATGAATTCCTTGGACAATTTTACATCGATTATAGGTCTTATAGAATGTTTCCAGCCTCCGACTCGTTTCTGGTAACGCTTTAGAGAAAATTTGTCACCTAAAACGAAAAACGCGAAAAAAACATAAATTGGCTGTAAAAAACTGTAGGAATAGTATTTCTGGCTGAAAATTTGGGATAATACTTGTATTTGAACTTACAACAGAATGAAATAGTTTTCGTTTGGAAAAAAAATCATGATGCACCAACCTTGCGACAGTTGACATGGAATCGCCCTGTACATTCTGTTGATCACGACGTTCCAAAAAAGATATGAGAGGAAAAACCGGCACTAGAAAATTAAGCAATAAGAAAAAGCAAGTTGTTATTGACCATATTAAAAAATTTAATGTGGTCGAGTCTCATTATTGTAGATACAATAGCCAGAAAAAAAACTTAGAAGCCACATTAACAATTCCAAAAATGTATGATTTATATCTTACTTATTGCACGGAAAATGACAGAAAATCCAGTTAAACTTTCAATGTACAGACACATTTTTTGTACCAATTTTAATTATAGTTTTCATAAGCCTAAAAAGGACATTTGTGAGACTTGCTCCACCTATTATTTGAAAAAAAAGGAAAACAAGCTAAGCGACACCGAAGGAAAAGCTATGGAAATACATATTGCAGAAAAAGAAGCTATGAGAAAAGAGAAAGAACATGATAAAAAAAGTGATATTCCCGTTTTATGTTTCGACCTGGAAAATGTCATAACTTGCCCAAGATCTTTTATTGGAAATTACTTTTATCTGCAAAAACTGACTATGTACAATTTAACAGGTCATTTATTCACAACAAATAAAGCATATTGTGTATTGTGGATTGAAACCCTCCAGGGTCGCAGTGGGAATTGCCTGGCAAGTGCATTTAGAAAAATTATTGAGAAGGTTATGGAAGAGAACCATTTCAATGTACTTATTACATGGAGTGACAGCTGCGTTCCCCAAAACCGAAATTCCCACATATCTTTTTGCGTTTTAGATTTACTTAGAAATCACCCAGACCTGGATCGTTTAACTATGAAATACTCAATTCCTGGACATGGTGCTGTACAAGAGGTAGATAATATTCACAGCCAAATTGAAAGGCACATGTCACAGATAGAATTTTTTTCACCTCTGGGGTTCATAAAAGAACTTAAGCAGGTGAATAAAAAAAACCCATTTGTTATCATTCTGATGAAAGAATCAGACTTTATAAACTATGAGGAGTGTTAAAAACAATTGAAGTATGATAACATACCATTTACTAAAGTTTGTGCTATGCAATTTTCCAAAACGGATTTAACAGAAGTATGTTTTAAAAGAAGTCACACAGATAATGAATTTGTTAACGTTTCGATAAGTCCTGCTGTTCCAGCCCTCCCTCGTCGTCGAAGCAAAAAATTACAGAAACAAAAGCCCCACCTGAAATTGCCAAATTAATACCAAAAGTTTTTTCAAGCAAGAAAAAAATTTCCAAAAAAATTAATGCCATAAAAAAATGATGCCATCAATGCCACAGATTGACCAAGATTTTTATGAAGCACTCTTACATTTATAATAATTTTCATAATTTAATTTTCAATCAGTTTAGTTAACTTATAGTTACTTTTGTTTTGTTTGATTAAAACATTTGTTTTTATTTAAAAAATTAAATAAAACCTTTTGAAATATCCATATAGAACTTTGTTTTAATACTATGACTTATTATCGATAGGCTTTTTTATCTAACAAAGTTGTAAGTGACAGTTAAAACCATGTTTGATTAAATATTTCTGAAAAATTTATTTAACAAGGTTCTATCTTCATTTACGACATGCAAATTTGAGTTTTAGATACAATCATATCCATAACACTTTAGAAATAAATGTATTATAACACTAATTTGGAAATGTAAAAAATATCCCGTTTAATATCATTAATTTTGTAGTAGATTAGTAGTTACGCAAACTTTAGCCTTTGATTTCTCGAAATGGCTGAATGTCCAGATAGAACTTTATTATTCTAAGTAGACGATTGGGAAACATGTACTAGCGATCCTAAAACCAACTGTTTATACAAGATTGAGGATCATCAAGTGGAAACCGTTAGCCAGTTAACAGCTGAAGAACAGAGTGGTCTAAGAAAAATCCACAGGAATCGAATAATTTCAAGGGAACATATCTGGAGAGGTCATTACAAAAATTAAATGTAGAAAACAAACTTGTGAAACATGTTTCTAATATCGACGATGTGCAAGTGACTTTATTGCCAAATGGACTTATACTGGAAGTTAATTATTATAAGAAATGTAATGCATACAACAATTATACAATATGCAAATATGGTGCATTATTATGCGCAGAATTAAAAATCAACGACTATGATTGCAATTCTGCAAAAGAGTAAACAGTCAGCAGAGTATGACTTTGTCAGTGTTGAAAAATCCTACGCTATATTTAATATGACTGACGATTTAAAAACCTATTTTTATAACGATTTGCCATCTTTTCCAGTCAAAAGGATAATAATTTCTTTACATATTAATAGAAACCGCTGGTGTCTCATTGTGGCTAACATAAAAAATCAAACTCTTCTCTATTTAGATCCGGGCGGCTATGAGACAGGAAAAAAAAAGTGAACTCTTGTAAAAACATTCTTAAAATTTTTAAATACGTACAACAAAATCAGGAACACATTTATACCATTGGGTTGATGGAAGTGTCATACTCTTGATTACGCTAATCAAACGCGCACCTATAATTGTGGAGTATACGTAATCTATTTTATTTCAAAATTAATTAAGGTGCAATTACTTACCACAAAAGTAAACATTTTTCAATACAGGAAATATATAAAACTTATGTTGTTAGAAGTATCTGATGGTGTCAGTGACATGTGCCCTGTGTGTGGTAATATTAGGATAGGTATTTTATAGCAAACATGTTCCTTATGTAAAAGGATATTCCTCAAAAATGCATTATATTGCAAAATACTGTTGCATGTTATATTCTACGTATTAGAAAAAATAAAATATATCTATCAATTAAGTAAGAACTTGAATCTTCAATAAATATGATACTACAAGTTAACGATAACACCCAACCTTTTTCATCCCTCCACACGGCCTGTATATTGAGTGTAGGTGCATTAATATATGCAGTGTCTATTTTCTACCAATCTATGGTAAAATAAAAGTTCAAGCTTAATAATTGAAGGAGCTACGAATTTATTTTATGTAACCCACCCTTTTCATCTCTTCGCACGGCCTGACAAATGAATGTGAGACCAGTGATATAAAGTTTTTATTTTCTATCAATCAACGGAATAATAAAATTCCGAACGCTGAAGAAACGAATGCTATTTTTTTGGAAATAACTTATTTTTATGTACAACCCTCTTTCGACCCGTCGTATGTGCTGACAAATAGACATTGCTGTCTTTAATAAGTAAAAGTTTTTAGTGTTCGTAGATTGGACGATTTTGTTAGTATTAAGGACGTTTGCGGATTTGTTTTCTGAAGCAACGACTTTATCAACTATAGTCCTACCGGAAAATGTGGATGTGGATAACTTCACACCCGTTTCAGCTACTAAGAAAAAATAACAAAGACCTTGATTACATTAATTGCACAGAATTAGCATTGCAGTTGGTATCCACAGTATGCCAAAGTCTATCTGTTTCCCATGCATCCACAGGATTACATGGCAGCTTTTTACAATAAAGGCAAAGTCAGACCTATTAAAATAGAATCTAAAAACGAGACGTACCAAAAGTTTGTTAACTGATGAAGCCGATATTTTCAGCGATGAAAAATGGACGTCGTTCAGGTGTTTACTGCTAAGATATATGTATGGCATCAAACACTGCACCAGTGTAAATAACGTGAGATATCGGATCTTTCTCAACAATTATTCGACGAAAGCAAATTGTGAACAGTTTCTAAAAATTAAATATTTTGATTCAGACACTATACCACCGTACTGGAAATCTCTGAAGCAAAAAATTGTACGCATATAAATTCCATATAAATTGGCTTATGAAACTGATCCCTGCTGTGCAAAACTGCGCCCTGAAAACTGCGATTGGTTTTCGCTTCACTTTATTTTCTTTAACAAGAGAACAAATACTTTTAATATTCATAGTCACCTGCAGCCTAAAACTTTTAAATAATGTTTTATGGATATCAAAAGTATCAGTGTAGAGAACATGGACAGTGATAGTCAGTAAATTTTGCGCTGGCCAAATTTCTTTTGATTACATGCTGCTTATTAGAATTGTCAGTTTGCCCAAAATGTTTTCTATCTCTCTCTCTCTCTTTATGAACGTCCTGTAGTTATCTTACTAGGATCTTCAAACGCGTCTTGTGCCTCACCTGAATTGGCATGCACATTTTCTGAGGAACTGTTACTCTCGGAAGACGTAGCTTCATCCTCTCTCCATATTTTGACGCATTCATCACTAGTTTATGCAGTGTTTTTAAATTAAGTGTCAAAAATGGTACCAGTAAATGTAGAGCCAAAAATAAGAGGATTGAAGAAAAAATTCCCTATATGAAAGTTGCACCTCTGAGTCGATATACCCTCTTAAAATAGGGGATTGAATTTTTTCTTTAACATGCAGACAACTTTTCAATATTTTTTCGATCAGTAGCGTATTCTATAAAGGAGTGAAACAGTCAACCCCATTTCAATACTTTATTAGAATGTTTTTATATGAAGCAAGTTATTTATTTATAAATATTTATTGGGAAGACTGATTTATGGCGCAACTTAGTTAAATGCGTCATCGTTCCTTAAACGGATAATTGCGAAAATTTGTGATTTTTTTGTGGGGATACCTAAAAGCGTCGCTGCACGATATGCGTCAACGAATCATCGATGAATGCCGTCGAATCACTCCGGAAACGCTTCAGAATATTCGCGAACGTTTCGAACAAAATCTGTATTCTTGTATAGAAGCGGGCGGTCATCAGTTTGAACATTTAATCAAATAAGTAGTAAGTAAGCAACTAAACATAATTTAAATTTTAAAATGTAAATTGTAGTATCGGGCGGAATTATAAAATGTAAGAACTTTCAAAATAAATATTACTTAACCCCCACTTAAATATTTTGGGGTGCTTACCCTTGCCCGGGGGTGAAAGTGACGTAGTCAAAAATACCAGCAAAGAATGTCCCCCTTTAATCGAAAATCGACGGGTCTGAGCGTTTTTCTACAATCTTCACGCAGTTCCTGAAAATGGATTTGTTTCATTTTCATCTGGCCACCCTGTATAGTATTTTAATAAATGCAATATGAGACTTTGTCAGTCAACCCTGTTATGCAATAGAGCGTGTAAAAATGTTAAACCATGAAAGTGTCTTCTGAACTCAAGAAAATCAACATGAAATAGCAGCAACAAATGTTTGTTGTCGCTTCCGCGTTCAGGGTATCTACCATCTATTTGAAAGGCTAAAAACGATTGTATTTATGTGAACATTGTACGAAACCAAACAAATCAATGAACAATACTCAAGTTTAGAGCGACTGGATAGATATGATTAGCTCAAGCAAAAGGCCACAGAACCCATAAGCCTCAAGCTTATGTAAAAGTAAAGCATGGTCTATGCGGTAAAAGGCCTTCGAAAAAACGGTCCATTTGGCCACAATGATCGATAACGTGAAAATAATAAGATTTGACCTTTTTTCTACGAATCCATCTTGTTCAAGTGAAATAATATTCATAAAGAGAGGGTAGATGCTATTATATAACAATATCTCGAAAACCTTTTGCAAAATTACTTAGCAAAGTAATGAGCCTAGAGTTTTCAACCTTCTATGTTGCAAGTGTATGATACTTCCGTATTAAGTGAGAGGTTAAACAGATTACTCAACGGGTATGCCAAAACGTAGCAACAGTCTCTAGCAAAAAAGTTAGGAATAAGGTCAGGACCACAAATTAATTAGATTAGTTTCTTCAGAAGATAGATTTTTAAGGTAAACTGTAAGCATGTTAATATCTATAGCAGTATCTTGTCTGAATTGTACTGCGTCGCGAGATGGCAATAAAACAAAATGAAAATATAACACATGGCATTTAAACGACTGCATTATTTCAGGTTTTTGATGTTTAGTGATCGGTTCTATAATCAGTTGTGTTAACTTTTTGTCGTTAGTATTGACAATTTGATGGTCCACACCACATTATCTAACCTGGATGTGCAATTCTGCATATAGTGAGCATTCTTGGAGATATTTTAGGCGAAGAAAAAGCACTACGCGGCCGTGGTCTAGGCGCACCGCAGGCCATGCTAGTCTCGTTCTTTAGTGAAGAATCTGATGATTTTAACTATACACATTTGCACTGGTAGGTCGAGAATTGGATTCGCTCGCGCTCCCGCCAAAAACATTTTGGAAAATTTCGGCCAGTCACATCAAATAAAAGATACATGATCTACTGCCTTCTCTAATTTAGAAATGTTGAATTATATTGCTTCAACAAAAGAATTGTTCTGTTTTACAAGATTTATATTACTCAAAGAAGTCAGTTTCAAGATTTGCAAATATTGGAAAATAGCCCTACGTAACCTGCGCCAATATTTCAATTTCCACTATGCAACTAATTTATGTCCTGTGAACTCACAATTCTTTATTCAATAGTGACGACCGGTTTCAAGATCAGTATACAACAATGTAATAACAGTTATAATTTAAAAAAAAATGTGTTCAAATTTTTTCGTTTCAGAAATTTTTTAATAAAGAAAAATTGTATTTTTTTTATTATCAAGAAAAACTATTAATTTTTAAGAAACCATTAAAATTTAGAAAACTTTTATTTTTTTTAAGTAATAGAATACTTTTTAATTTTCTATTTCATATTGATAAACATTTTTTCTCGAACAAAGCCGATAGCTAATATATATCAAATCTTCTACAATTCCTACCAATGAAGTCATATGTATGTTCTCTGATACCAAACATCTAGGTATGCTAATGAACAATTTCACAGACAAAGCTCTATTCAATAATTATCTAAAGAAATTAATCTAAATTTACTAACCTGGTTTAAATAAAAGTAATTTATTTTTCAATGTTTAATGAAAACACTCTATAGATATCTAACTTCTGACAGTGGGAACTCGAAATTCAACCACAATAGATGAGATCTGACCTATTTCTGCATTTTTAGGATTGTTTCATCAGGTGGCCTCCTTTAAGTTGAGTCAAATATCTAACTATAAAAATTATTATACCAATAAATTAAAATTATTTGAAATTAAATGTCGACAATGTCAAACTGATTAATCTGTCAATGAATTTAAACATCATAACGACCTACTAAAATAAATAAAAAAAAATCCCTTTATGTTTAGTTTTTTATATATTTTCAGGTATTAACAATATTGTGTGAAACTAACTACTCTGTGGACAAAAGCCCCAACTAGCGTTGAATTACACCCACAATATCTACCCATATATTCTTTATTATTAGCTTTGTAAATGATTCCACAACAAAATAATAATTTCTTATTATTTTGTTTTGAGTTTGAAAATTGATAAATACCTATGTACAAATTAGAATTTTTGCCTTATTAAAACAATAATTATTTTGTTGTGGAATCATTTCATACCAGTAAAATACATAATTCTGAACAAAAAGTAAAGAATACATTTTTTTCATTTGGGAGCCCATTTTACAGATACAAATTATTTTAAGTTGAAAAAAAAAATTGTTTTTCGACGGCTTATATCTGAAACATCTTTGAACCCACAACGATGTAAACTTGTACAAGGGGGTTTCTAAAGGTGCTGATTAAGAATATCTTAATAGTTCTTTTCTAAAAAAATCGCTAATACTTTTTTTTGAAAAATCGACTTCCTTTCTCCATATTAGAAGTGTACGCCTCTGACTATAATCAAATATGGCTACGTCTAAAGACTCACATTATAGGTATATATTCACCACCAAAGTTTCAAAGTATTCGGATATGAGGTGAGCGAGATGCCAGGGTGGCTCCATGAAAAGTGGGACACATTGTATAAGCCCTTAAAATTAAGGCATTCGTATGCCGGACTCCCTGTATAGCTCACCAGGAAGAAAACTATTAGAACTTAAATTACCCATAATATCAGATTTTCATTAAAATAGATTCCAATTTTATGGGACAGAGACTGATAGTAGTTTTAAAAAAAAACAAACGTAAACATATTAATTACTTTTACTCATACAATTTTTAACTAAAATTCCTGGATTTTACAATAAATAATACGTTTTTATATACAATTAACAAAAGCACAATTTTCAATTTATTTTCCTAAAAAGTCAATCTTTTTGAGTTTCAGTAACTGCTATCTCCCGCATAAATGACATTTTTTTCATGTCAACTTTTCCTGTTTCAAAAGTGATGCAAAATGAAATATTAAGTATATGAACAAATAACTACAGATTAAGACTGACCTTTGAACACTGGATTTCATCATCGATTTATACTTAATTCCACTGTAGTATAGTAGTATCACAAACAAAAATTTCCTTACCTTCACAGAGTATAACAAATGATTTTAAAACAAAAATCGTTTTTAAAAAGACTTTATTTTCAAAATTTTGAGAAAAATATCTAAAATACAAATTTTTGCAAAGCAGAATCTAATTAATAAATTGCATGTACTATTTAGAGATTCGCAATATATTGATTGTCTTTGCATTCTTCATATATATTAATCACAACTTTCAATTTCTTCTTCTAAATGGCTACGTTTTTGTATTGTAACTGATAAATAATATGTTTTACATGGTAATTCTTCTAGTTCATTTGTTAATTGAAAAGGATTTGAGGGTGTTATTTTTAATTTTGGGAATATCCCCTATTACCTACTAGCACTAGTAAATACTAAATATATGGACACATAATTACAGGGTAACGATTTCAGATTGACTCTTGAGGAATGAATTTAAGCATGTCCTTAGGCAGAAGTTCATTTTCGTTATGTAGGTATTCACTTGTACTTATTTCCACTGTTAGTAGTATCAGAAATCTCCCGCTACATTCGCAGAGTATAAACGATTACAATTTAAAACTAGTAAACTATTGAATAGAAATTCTACATTGTGAAGGGAAATGACACTAATTTAATTTCTTTGTAGGATTTTCATCTGCTAAGATGGATGGCACATACAGAAAAAGCAAGGGTAATGCCGGCCTGGAAGGGGTACAGTTCCAGTTAGATCTGCTGACTGTTTGTTTATTGAATGCTCTCCACCATCGAAAAAACTGGAGAATCTCGAGTGAGAACCAACAAGCTGGGAAATATGACGACCTCGTTCTAGAACTACCCGACAAAAGCGTTTTTCTGCAGGCCAAATTTAAACAAACTAAAATAATCAGTAGAGATCAACTGTTTTCAACTAACTCCAAAAACGCAGATTTTAGTCTTCCAAAATACTTTTTCTCGTATCTCGAATTAAAATCTGAAGTTAAAGAAAGAACTGTTATTATTTGCACTAATACTGATATTAACCAGAATAGTTTGAAGGACCTCTTAACCTTCCATCAAGTTAGCTCTGACAGTATGTTACATTACGAAGAAGCAACTTGTTCATATTTTACCTTCAATAAAACGTTTTGCCCGATTTAAAATCAAATTCGGAGATTTACCTTGATAAAAATTTGCAAGGTAAAAGTATTGACAAAGCAGTAATAACAGATGAAAGCATGGAAGATTTCCTGAATAATTTACAGTTCTTTTACAATTATCCAAGTGGAGAAGAACTGCACAAAATTATCGAAAAATTACTGTTTCGTTTGAAGTATTTAAATTTATGCTCCAACTTATCTTACCATAAAATCTACAGAAAAGTAGAAGATTGGTTTAAACAACCAAAATGTGAATATTTAACAGAATATCGGACCAAAGCCATGTTATGTGAGATTAGAAGTGACAGTTACTGTCAATCGTTAAAAGACTACAATATATCATTCGAAAGTAACTGTTTCAACTTTACATATCCACATAGAATTGTCCATGTTAAAGCTATGGAAGGATATTTGTTACAAATATTAAAAATACTTCAAGCAACACAAAGTGATAAAACTAAAAAGCTGTACGTGAATCCCCATGATACAGTCGAAATACAGAGTCAAATAGTAGAAGCGTTTGAACTACACCGATATAAGCTTTTAATAATGGTTTGGACCAAGATTAGAAATGAAACTATAAAAGCAGAGATAAGTAGCAAACTTAGAAAAATATTGGAGAAGGATCAATACAAGAAAATTATTTTGATAAGCGAGGATGACAACAATTTAGCTGAATACAATGCACTTGAAGATATTTATGAAATTGACCAACCGGTAACTTTCAATGACCTTTCAAAAAAATCTCAAGAAAAGTTGTTAACGAATAAAAATGTACTATTTCAAGGTGAGAGGTCAACTTAAAAGAACTATTAGGAACACAAACGACTGAAGATTACATAAAACAATTACATGCAGGAATATTGGAAAAATTAATTAGAGGAGAAGAAATTAAAATAGGGCAAAGGCTTTTAAATTTAGATGAAGATATTGCGTGTTATTATATACCCCGCATATTTGAAATAGAAGGTAGTAGAATTTCGAAGAAAGAAGGTACTGTTCAGGAACAAAGTCTGTTTGATGTAAATCAGAAAGTGGTGTTGATTTCAGATAGTGCCGGAATGGGAAAGACTACTGTTTTGACCAAAATAGCAATTCATACGAAGGAAACAAATTCTTTTTTATGGGTTATTAAAATTAATCTTCAAGACTACACGGGAATTTTAAAGGACTTTCTGCGAAAGAAGAAAGACGTTATTGGTGTAGTAGAGCTGCTAAATTTCCAAGAAACCACGGCATTGAGAAATAAATTTGAGGAATACGTATTTTCGATTAATCAAAAATTAGTGTTGTTGTTGGATGGAGTTGACGAAATTAGTCCCAACTATACTGGTTTGATACTCCGTTTACTCAGTCAATGTCAAGGAGCTGCTAACATAGCAAAGATTTTTATAACCACTAGGCCCCACATGAATCGAGAACTAATAGCAGTTTTGAATGTGGACCTATTTCAGATGTTACCTTTTACCAGAGAAACCAAATAGATTTCCTTACAAAATACTGGACATACAACATGCGACTAATAGATATAGACAAAAGGAAATGTGAACGGTATGCCCAGATACTTACTGCTAAAATATCTTCGTGGACAGAACCATACTATTCTGAAGAAAACCGTTTGGTGCGATACCATTACAAGTAAGAATGATGGCAGAGATTTTCCAAGAAAAATTTATCGGAGTCGATGGACTGGGAAAGCTGTAGTGAGTATTTAAATGGAGATGGCGAAGTACCAAAACTGCCAGAAAACTTTAATATCACAGAATGGTACGGCATGTTGATCGAAAAGAAACGAGACATATTTCTAGACAAAGGAAATCCTAGTGGGAACACGGCAGCAGACCAGGCGCTCATCGATCAATTTGAAGAGTGTCTTGCTCATCATCGTAATCTTGCATTAAAAGTGATTTTGCCAGAAAATCAATATAACTTGTTTTCTAATTACTATGAAAGCAACTCAAGTTGTGTGTTGAAAATTGGAATTGTGCAAAAATGCGATGAAAACTTATTCTTTGTGCATAGAACATTCGCGGAATACTTTGTCGCTGAGAGTATACTACAAGAGCTACAACGGGATTCAAGTGTCGAATTTCAAAAGTTCCTGATAGATGAGGTATTGGTTAGGAATGAATTTAAACTTATACGTGTTTTCTTTGACAGACGTTTGCAAACAATTGTAGATTCTTTATCTTCTGATATTTTTAAAAAATATCAGTCTCACACTTGTGACTCTAATTTGAATCTCATTTTTCATCTGTCAGGAGAAGGTTGCGTAGCAACTCTCCAACTCATACTTAAAAGTATAAATTTCAAAATTATTAAAAATGAAACATGTGAAATTGCATACTGGAAATTATCAAATTTAACGAAAATGCAGAATACATTAAACGATTTACAGATTTTTGTACACAAAGCTGGGGTTAATGTTAGGAATGAGTTTGGAGAGACTCCACTGCAATTTGCTATAAGGGGAAATAGCTTAGAAATGGTGAAGTTCCTAATAGAGCAAGGGCAAACGTTAACCTTGAATTCGGAACGGCACTGAATTTTGCTGCTCAGATGGGTCAGACAAATATCGTCGCATACTTTCTGGAGAATAATCCAAATGTTTACTATGAAGATGATTATGGTCGCACACCACTACATTTAGCAGCTAAAAATGGAAAATTGGATGTTGTAAATTATTTAGTGCAACTGAAAGTAAATGTTAACGTTAAAGATTACGAGCATCGCACGCCTCTGCACTATGCTGCTCTGAACGACCAATTGACTGCGATGAAACACTTGGTTGAATATGGTGCAAATATTAAAGATATAGACGACAAAGGTCGTACACCACTACATTTAGGTGCTGCCCATGGAGGGTTGGCTGCTGTGAATTACCTCTTAGAATGTGGCTCAGATGTTAACAATAAAGACAACGACGGAGGCACGGTACTACATTGTGCTGCTGAGACAGGCGGGTGGGATATTATTAAGCGTATATTAGAATTCGATATAAACGTTAATGATAGAAACGATAATGGCTGCACGCCACTACATCTAGCTGTTTGTCACAGAGGATTAAATATTGTAAATTATCTTGTGCACCATGGCGCAAACGTAAACAACAAAGACAATGACGGCAATACGGCGCTCCACTGGGCGTCCAAAGAACATAGGTCGGATATTGTAAAATATCTTGTGGAACACGGCGCAGATATTAACAGTAGAAATGGTAAAGGTCGCACGCCACTGCATATTACTGCTCGTCATACAGAGTCAGAACTTGTGAATTTTCTCGTGGAAAATGGTTCAGACATCCACATTAAAGACAACGAGGAACAGTGTGCTACATGGCTGCTGAAGGAAATAAGTTCAACACTGTAAAATATCTTGTGAAACTGGGTGTAAACGTTAATGATAGAGGTGAAAGAGGCTGCACGCCACTGCAATTAGTTGCTCGTTATGGACATTTGAACACTGTGAACTATCTCGTGGAACATGGCTCGGATATTAATACTAAAGACAACGACGCGTGCACGTCACTGCATTGGGCTGCTGAGGGTGGTAAACTGAACATTGTCGAATACTTCTTAACACATGGTATAAATGTTAACGATAAAGATAACAAAGGGCGTACCCCACTACATTTAGCTGCTCGCTGTGGAAAACTCAACGTTGTCAATTATCTCGTGGAATGCGGCTCAGATATTAACACCAAAGACAATAATGGAGCCACGCCACTGCACTGGGCTGCTCAGGGACCTAACCTGCGCGTGGAACATGTAAATTTTAGTCGTCTGCACTCAAATAGTCGCATTTTTGGACGTCACATGCACGCTGCATCATCCTAAACGTTCTATTTGGCAAAGTACAAAGTTGATAGACTGTTCTGAAACACAAACTAACGTAAATGATAAAGATAATGAAGGACGCACACCACTAGATTTAGGTGCTCGCCACAAAGGTTTAGTTTTTGTGACACATCTCGTGAAATGTGGTTCTAATGTTAACATTAAAGACAGTGAGGGCCGCACGGCAATTCATCGGGCTACCGAAGACGGTGATTCTTCCACAGTAGATTACCTGGTTCAACATGGTGCACATGTTAACAGCAGAGACAATAAAGGTCACACGCCTTTGCACTTAGCTGCTCTATATGGAAAATTAAAAGTTGTGAAATGTCTCATGAAATATGATCCTGATAGATGAGGTATTGGTTAGGAATGAATTTAAACTTATTCGTGTTTTCTTTGACAGAAGTTTGCAAACAATTGTAGATTCTTTATCTTCTGATATTTTTAATAAATATCAGTCTCACACCTGTGACTCTAATTTGAATCTCATTTTTCATCTGTCAGGAGAAGGTTGCGGAGCAACTCTCCAACTCGTACTTAAAAGCATAAATTTCAAAATTATTAAAAATGAAACGTGAAATTGCATACTGTAATTTAACAAATTTAATGAAAACGTAGAATACATTAAACGATTTACAGATTTTTGTACAAAACCTGGGGTTAATGTTAGGAACGAGTTTGGAGAGACTCCACTGCAGTTTGCAATTAGAAATAGCTTAGAAATGGTGAAGTTCCTAATAGAGCAAGGCAAACGTTAACCTTGAATTCGGAACGGCACTGAATTTTGCTGCTCAGATGGGTCAGACAAATATCGTTGCATACTTTCTGGAGAATAATCCAAATGTTTACTATGAAGATGATTATGGTCGCACACCACTACATTTAGCAGCTAAAAATGGAAAACTAGATGTTGTATATTATTTAGTGCAACTTAATGTAAATGTTAACGTTAAAGATTACGCGCATCGCACGCCATTGCACTATGCTGCTCTGAACGACCAATCGACTACGATGAAACACTTAGTTGAACATGGTGCAAATATTAAAGATATAGACGACAGAGATCGTACACCACTACATTTAGGTGTTGCCCATGGAGGGTTGGCTGCTGTGAATTACCTCTTAGAATGTGGCTCAGATGTTAACAATAAAGACAACGACGGAAGCACGGTACTACATTGTGCTGCTGAGACCGGCGGGTGGGATATTATTAAGCGTCTATTAGAATTCGATATAAATGTTAATGATAGAAACGATAACGGCTGCACGCCACTACATCTAGCTGTTTGTCACATAGGATTAAATATTGTAGATTATCTTGTGCAACAGGGCGCAAACGTAAACAACAAACACAATGACAGCAATACGGCGCTCCACTGGGCCTCCAAAGAACATAGGTCGGCGGGAGAATGTGTGGCTCAGATGTTAACAATAAAGACAACGACGTACTTATTACGCGATATGTAACACGTATCTACATTTAGTGGTTACTGACTTCTCCATGCTGGACCTGAAAGGTCAACATCATACTGTAGGTACCATTGAAAGCTCCCAACGTCTATCGCCATCGACAATTACGATATCTGCAAAAGTGGAATTTTAAAAAACAACTACTCTGCGGGCTAATATCCCATGCAGCATTAAATTATACCAATACTGGTCGTACCAGTGGAGTAACCCGCAGAATAGTTGATTCCTGAAATTCCGTTTTTTGAGTTTATTAATTATTGGAGGAAAATAAAAATTTTGTTTAATATATTGTTTTTATAATATACCTGTTTGTTCAACTATAACTGTACACAAGTTAAATGCAATAATATATACAATCGTTTGCAATAATACTGGCACTCTTTAAAATTCATTTTGCGGTTTCTTTTGAACTGCTGACGTATTCCTAATGAAATCTGCTTTCAACTTATAAGATTAATTCTTAACTGTTTCTGTCACCAATAGAGATTTTATGAAATTTCTACTCAGAACTTCCAGAAGTTCAAAAACAGTTTTGAGGGAGTGTCATTATTATTGCAAAAGCGTGTACATTATATTTTCGATTAATAAACTTTCAGTCAGAGACCAGTCAGAGAAAAATACAGTGTGTACAGATTAGATCCGGAACACTAGTGTAGAATTTTACAGGATGGAGTGATTTTAATGTTAATTTCAGAATAAGGAGTCCCTAAACACACGCATTACTAAGGCGATAAAGTTATCTGCTATGATTTATTTTATAATGATTTTTTGGAAAATCGCAAAGTTTCATTAATTTATGTCGTTGCATGCCACAGAAAATATTAATTTTCTGTGAGTACTGACGCTTATAAATAATTACATGATGGGGATTTTCAGACGATCTCGTTATAGAAAATGTAGCTTCGTCCGTGTAAATTATATTTTTTTAAAAATTTGGATCTTGTAAATCCCAGAAACTCCAACCATCGTCGGCTAAATCGCAGCAGCCGTGCTTTTTCTAGTCTGTTCTTTGCCCGTTTGCAGTGACTCGCCACACGTGGTAGCACTCTACAGCACCAATGACGTAGCCGGACATAGTCGTCAATTGTTTCATAGAAATTATCACAAATGTTAAATATCTGTTAAGGTGTACGTTTCTGTTTACGTGTTATTTTTTAATGTATTAATTGATACAACCTAAAATAGCAAGTATTATGTTCTTATAGTGAAAAAGTAGGAGTAGAAGTGAATTATTAATACGTATGTACCCAGTTCTATGAAAATTTATAATATTTAGACACAAAAACTTTCTGTGAAATATTGGAACGGTATCAGTGCCGCCTATAATAATGTTTTAAAATACATACATTTTTGCTAACAAAATCAAATAAGTAGGCTCTATTAAAAGATAAGCTATTATAGTGTCAACATCAAATGTCAAATTTTGACATGGCAAGATGCGTATGT
This sequence comes from Monochamus saltuarius, assembly GCA_025584915.1. Classification (NCBI taxonomy): domain Eukaryota; kingdom Metazoa; phylum Arthropoda; class Insecta; order Coleoptera; family Cerambycidae; genus Monochamus; species Monochamus saltuarius. The sequence goes on from CM046729.1 coordinate 15,461,241, forward strand.
TTCCAAATACTAACGTTGGTGTCGCCACACTACAACACATTGCAGAATTCTATATTGAAATTCAGGTGATTCGACAGACACGTATTACAAAGCCGACGCGATTTAGCAGACGATGCTCCATCCTTCTTTATGCATCACTTGTTTCTAACGTGTGCAGGTATTTGACTTTAAATGGCCTAATATTTCTTTTCTTCAAATGATTCCAAACTGGCTTCTTACTAACATTGGGTAAATTTCAAACTGCATCAGATAAACTATATTTGTAGGATTATTTCGGAAATATTACCAAAGAAAAATTTGAGCTGGTTAAAAAATACTACAAATTCGAACTTACATTTACCGCTCAGATCAAACATACGATTTATTCGAGATACAGTAGAAATTGATATTTGTCGGTTTGAATATTCAGTGTTAAAAATTCTAAATACTTCTCTGTAACTTCGATCATTTCTGTCTGTTAGTCGAATTATTTACACTTTTTCGTTAATACTTAAGTCCATTTTTACTGTAATAGCAAAATAATTCTCACAAAACAAAGCCGTAATTAAAGCGTTATAATAGATGGCCTGATTTGACATTGCACAATATTATTTGTTTTTCACAGCACCCCTTACAAAACAAGAAGAAATAAATTTCTTTCCAAGTTATAAAAATTGTGTCTTTAAAGAAATTACCTGATTTTCAAATATGCCATTATATTTCATATTGTTTTTTCTTTCTTAACATGATATTTAAACCTTTTTAAATTGTATTTTACTGTTTTTACTTATTTCTAAAAGCTCCTTATATTTTCAAACTAAAATAAGAATTTTCAGTTTTTGGGACTTCTAGGCTCATTAAAAAAAAACATGCAATGAGATAATTTAATTAAACTTTGGATATTTAACTTTTATAAAGGATGGTGAATAACGCAGTGTTGTTAAATCTCTAATAGAAAAATTTCTAGTGCGATTTTCAAAAAAAAATACGTCCCATACGAATGTTTATGGACTGCCTACTTTGAAAAAAAAAATTTAAACAATTAATATTAAAATCGCTCCACACTGTAAATTTTTACACTGATGTTCCTATTCAAATGTGTACATATTGTATAAATTATTTTTTGTATTAATTTTGATAGATTGTAAATACTATTTTATATTTCTAAATTCTATTTCAGAAGAAAATTACTTGATATTAATAAACATGCAGAAATATCTCATCTATCGTGGTCAACTACTTGCATAGACTTCTGGTTTATAAGGTCTATGACTGCTTGTTAAGGCTGGGTCTGACTGAGGCATTTTAGTTATAGTGGACTAAATGATGATTAAAAAATGGCATTTACTATCAACTTAGTCACTGAAAATTATAGTTTGCTCATAGGGTAACTTTTTGTGTCTAATTAAAACCCATTTATCGAATGGAAGCAACAAAGTGCTACTAATTTACTGTAGTTGTAAATGTTTGTCAAGTTAGGTTTTGCTTTTATTAGTAAATACCATATTGAGAATAAAAATATTGTTCTGTGAACATATAATATGAGCGCAGCTCCACCAGACGATATTTAGAGCAGTGGTTGTGTTTACGCTCTGTTGAAAATATTTTCTTGCAATATTTAAAGAGTTTATAATTCCACATAGAACAGACTTGTTGGATATCTGGGAGGTACGTATCTATTACTATATATTTTGCGTAGACTGTAGATATTTATTTGATACAAGTATGTAAGGTAAAAGAAAAGTTCGATACGTATTTAACAAGATTTATTTAAGTTTCTGTACAACTGTTTTTTTTTAATACACAATTTTTCTTAGTAACCATTTCATAAAAATATTTTAATTCGTCATTAGTTGTATATGTTATGCATACAACAGAATTAAATAAATAGAAATAAACAGAATTGTATTACAACACCCCTGCAATTCTGTAATAATACAATGACACAAAATATAACGTAACATTTAGCTACATTTAGTTTTTCTGGAAAATGGTTAAATTTAACAAAGAAAAGGGCTTTAGGAAACATGCCTGCAACTTGTTCAGATGAGGGTACATATTATAATTCTATATCACCTGAGGATATAAAATCTCTAATGAAATCTGACATCTATGTGTTTAGTACCTACATTTTGTTTTAAGAGCATTTGCCATTTTAATGGGATTGATTATCATCAAGGATTTTAATATGACATACATCTAACAACTGCTTAACAAAGATATAGATTCAGGGCTAAATAAACATACAACATATTGCTTTTTAGTTCTCCAGAAAATAACATGATAAAGTTATAAAATAAAGCTACTTATAACATTTAAATTATTAGAATAACGCCTATTTGGACTTACCTGTGATTTATGAAGTTTAGTTTACTGTTGGGCTGAAACAAATAAAATAGACTACATATTTAATAAATATTACTAAACAAGTTAGATAAGACTGGGATGTTTTAGACAACGTAATCCGGACTTCGCTTTACGAAAATACTTCGATAGCTAGAGTAATGGCCAAAAGTCCATCCAAAATATGGGCGAGTAGAGGAAAAAAGCAAGTGGGTACAACTACTGATGCCGAAAGAGGAATACACGTAACATCATGGTGTATAAATGCAATAGGGAACTTTATTTCTTCATTTATTTTTCTGAGGAACTGGAATAATGGGTTACAAGAAAGAGCTCCGACAGGTTCCTTGGGTCTTCGTTAGGGATTTAGCTGGATGATAGACGAACTGTTTGTTAAGCGGACGCTTCATTTTCAGAAGTTCAGTCATGCAACTAATCACCTGTGTTACTTCTATTTGACGGACAAATCAACCACAAAAACTGGGCATTTCTGCAATATACCAAAAGAAATGGTATAATACTTATATGTCTACCTGCTCATTGCTGTCACAGCATTCAGCCTCTTGACGTATCTTTTTCGCAACTCTGAAGGACCTTGGCATGACATTTTTTCGAACCACTTGTTCGTACCAGTACAACAGATCAGTCTGATAAACCTGTTAAGTTAGTTTCATTAGAAGTGGAATCTAATGCAGAAATGGGGACTAAACATAAAGAAAGTTTGGTTCTCTTGGCAACGTCCTATGCCATCCACATAGGTATCGACCATGAAGTGTAAGAAGACTCCGACAATACTAAATAGTATTCCGTTTATGGCAGAAATTAAGGAAACAGATGAGCAAAAGACAGAGAAATAGTTTTTTTTTTATAAATTGATTAAAATAAGAAAATGATAAATTTTTGATCACCTAGACTGTTAAAATTTAATTTATTTTTGTTCTCCGTGATTTTGAGTCAAATGTGGTTTACCTATAAATCCTTTTATTTAATAAAATTTTAACAATATAAAACAAAAAACAACCTTGTAGTATCCTGAGGAAGGCTTAATGCAAGCCGAAACATTGGCAATTTTGAAAATTGTGTTTCTATATTCTATATTTGTCGTTTTTATTTTGTATTTTAACATTTATTTCTCGATGTTTGCTTTTAATCATTTACTTTAAACTCTTATGTATGTTTGTATATTGTGTATATTATGTAATTTTGTTACTGTTGTTTTTGTCGTTTTTCTTTTGTATTTTAACATTTAGGTGCTGATTTCCTATTGTATTTTCTCCCTTATCCTGTAATTGGGCTTCGGCCCGTTGGATATTGTAATAAAATAAATAAAAAAAATAATTTATTGAACTGAAACCAACTATATCCCCGACTTACATAAGTACAAATATTTTAACTGCAGGTGTAATTCGTCATGTAGATGTGTCAATTGAAAGTCTTTTAAAAATTTCAAGAGATATTTTTTTAAAATACCCACATTTTGAGGTCCGCTGACCAAATAGACCGCTGACGTAACCTAATAAACCATATGATTTATGAAAGCGGAGTTGCCATATCGTCTGTAAGATAAATAACTTTTTAACGTAAATTCAATTTTTGCGGTTGATTCTAATTTAAAAATACTTGTTTTTAGCAATAAGTAAAGTAAAATTGGGTAGGTAGTACGCTACGCAATAATATTGACCCAACCTGTAACTTCTTAACTGACCTTACCATAAACGATTAAAAATGAATTTTCGCAAGTTTGATACTATCATTTAAAGTATTTAGGAAGTTACTTTGTTCAGTGATCCCAAAAATTATCCATGTGTACATAAAAGCTTACCTATTGCTGAAAAACCAACTATTAAAAAAGTTATCCACATTTCAAAAGTTGTACATTGTACGCTGTTAGAAAGATTATCCCCGTAAATTATTTTACGAATAATAACAAAAAACTATGATTTTCACACAACACCTCAGAGTTAATTTTCGCCACATAACCTCAAACGTGTCAGTGTACCATTTTGTATTTCGTAGTGGGTGAAACAAATTTTAAAAATAAACTCAAATTATGTAACAACAAAATAACCAGCTTATTGTATACGTTCAATCGCATGCAAAAAAGAAGCTGCTGTCGTAGGCGCAGGTAACAGATAAGTCAGTAGGCGAAATATTCTCTGCCTTATTCTCTGGGTTTGATAGTTATAGCCAGCGAAGTCGATGAAGAGGTTATGTTGATACTAGTGCACTGGTCCAGGGCAAAGAAATAAGCT
>CM046729.1:15465914-15521914 GCA_025584915.1 Monochamus saltuarius
CGTACGACACATAGGACACCATACTGGACCTGGATTAGATTCTAATGTGCGAAGGCACGTTCTACATAAAAGATGTTTGCAAGTTAATAGCAGAACGTGTCCACTTTTAAATTCCTCCCGACATATTGGGCATATAATTTTCTCTGACTCACCAGGATTAATATGTTTTTTTGTGCAAATTTCTAATAAATCACACTTGCCCTCTAATCGGTATTGCTTGCAGACCACACCGGGGAACTGCAATGTCCGAGATTGTTCCTCTAATATATAGGTCGTTAATTTAAAACTTTTTTTATACCTCGACTGCTCGACTGCAGTGACATGCATATTTTTACAATTTATATTATTGCAGCACCCATTTTGATAGTTTTACAGTATTGGAAGACGTGATATTTTCCACATACATTATCACAAATGTTTAATAAAAATTCCTTACAAATAAAACGGTCTTCCACTGGATCATCACTGAAAAAAAAAACAAACTTAAAATTTCGCACTACAACTTGTATTAATTTAATTAAAGTGGCGGCTGGTGAAATTTCAGGTATGTCATATCTTAATAACCCAGACATGGGACTCAAACCAAACTTTAGTATAATATATGTAATGTGGCTATATAGAGAACTTCAGTAGAAGGAGAACGATTTTGTAGTTTGTGAAATAAAGTTTTAAAAAACTTGGGCCTCACCGAAGTTTTACAAATTATCTTGTTAAAATTTCGCGAAACATTTTTTTTTTTCTTTTCATAAACTAGACATAATTCTACCGATAGGTTTGATTTTATTAAAAATTAATTGTTGTTAAAGTTACAGCAGTTTGAAAATTAATATTATACATGTGATATATTATAAAAACTTCAAAATGCTATAAATTCTACAAATAATATAGTTATTTTTTAATAAAAATTGAAACCTATCCGTAAAATTACATTTAGTTTATGGAAAAAAATGTTTCTCGAAATTTAAAAAAGCCATTTTGAAAATTTTAGGGGAATCCCACGAGTTTTTCAACTTTTTTCACCAGCCGCCACTGATTTAATACATAAAACAGTATAACAGAAAATAATTATCCACTTACGTATCTCCCCAGTAATTTAATTTAAAAGACATTTTATAAACCCTAGATATAATATATAAACGACAACGGTAATGGTGTTACTACAACGGTAATGATGTTGATACGAGGATACGACGACGAAAACCACGATATGATCACGATCACCAGTATACAGTGTTGCCAGATTTTCATAGATCATGGTCGCCAATATATCCATAAAATATAGCCAACTGTAGCCAAACAAAGCGGGCCAAATATAGTTGCGTTCAGCGAATGATCGGTTCAATGAAAAGCGTTCAGCGAATGATCGGACCAATGAAAAGCGTTCAGCTAGTAAATATTTCGAGGGTCAGCCCAATCAGCTGATTGGGAATATTGAACGTATTTGAGCAGGCTTCCTCCGTTGACTTAAGTAGCCAAATTTGTAACCAGTAGCCAAAAACAAATTTATGTCGCCAAATTAAATGTTTTTGTAGCCCAATTGGCTGTAAGTAACCACATCTGGCAACACTGTCAGTATATATTAATATGTCGACTTCAAAATTGTAGGTAGAGACCAATGTTATAAACCTGCTCACAATTTATAGCAGTCAACACAAAGAAATATACTGCATGTATATTATATTTTTCCTACAAAATCGTGTGCCGCATATCTCTGAGAGCATACCCGATTACACAGCTTTTGCTACGCATGCGTTGCACTTAGTACACGTTAGAACGAATGCGTAGCTGGCTTTTGATTGGCTGCGACGAATTGTTGGATCCAACCACAAACCTAGAAAAAATATAGACTGCGTCGGTTCATGATATATCATGAACCGCGTCACGTGACAGGTCCCGCGTTTCCTAGGGTCTTACGGTCCAGAAAATGGATAGTTTATTTGCTTTATGTTGGCGGTTGTGCAAATATGATGGCTGCATTGCAATATAGAATTAACTAACTTTTACTAAATTTTAAATGTCATTAAAGAATGTGACCAATCACAGTAAACCCTTTAGGGTAGCCATTAATTTAGCGGTCGCCGGCAATATATGACACTGGCACAGTCTATATTTTTTCTAGGTTTGTGGATCCAACTGTTTCACAACCAGCGCTATCATGGACGGATATATCGTTCGGGCGGGCAAAATTTCGGCAAAATCTTTTCGTTAATTTAATTACGAATGTAATTAATTTTATTAGTGATTTGAACGAAATGAGGAATATCGGATGATGACATGTATGAAGAGTTTAGTGCGCGAGGTCAAAATATGAGTGTAAGTGATGTTGAAATATATATTTCATTAACACGTTCTCGGCGTCGTGACCCACCGGTGGGTCAGACAGCATTTTACTAATGGACGTGCGTGTCCACCGGTGGGTCACGATGTGGGATTATCCGAATGGCATTTTAAAATGTACGTTTGTTTTAAATGCTTTTCACAATGATGTTACGGCTACCTGAAATGTATATCATTACACATACAAAATCATTTGGGGATCAGAGAATTAAATACTTAAAACAAAGCAGTTATATATTACCCAAGAATTTACAACGCAAGTTCCAAGTAATACCCCAAAAATAACCTTTTTGTGCCACTGCACAGTTTTTCTTAGAGTGGTGTAACAAGAAGACATCTGATCTGAGACGTCAACGCCTTTTTTAGCTTTATTAGAGGCAATTACAGCAGGGTGTTTCAAAATACCTTCTCCCTTACGTTTTTACTGAGTTACCCAATAGTAGCAAAAATCTGTCAATTATTTCGAAAAAAATTATAGTGTATCACTGATGATGGCTTTATTGGATGATAATAAAGGAAAAGTTAAAAAGAAAGAAAATGGGGCGAAAATGTAATTTTGCAGCGACGGCGTAGATATATATCAGTCACATAAATTTGTTGCGACAATACGCGCAGTCTATTGCAGTAATAATGGCACTCCCTCAAAACAGTTTCTAAACTACTGAAAGTTTTGAGTAGAAATTTCATTAGATTCGGTTAATTTTAAAAATTGAAAGTAGAGTTCACAACGAATACGTCGCCAGTTCAAAACAAGTAGCCAGATACGCTTTAAAAGCTGCCATTATTATATTGTAATAGATTATACGTAGGTACCAGTAAAATACTATGTCTTACATCAAGCGTGTTTGTATAACAAATTTGGGTTGTTCAAAACTTTCATACGATCCCACGGTATTGTACGCCTTGTTGAGCGACTACGCCACAGACTTATAAGTATTAATAGAAATGTTGGCCAGTTGCCAATAAACATATGAAAGGTATCGCACTGATGTCATACCTCTCTGTCAGAAAATTGGCTTGGAGAACATTTGCATTCAATTCGTCACTTACTGTATCTATCTTATATTAAAATACGGTTGCTTTTAGTCGACGATGCTCTAATACCTGGTTGGCCATGAATCGAATAGATTATGCAACCAGCGTTACAAGATATGTGTTATAAGAAGAGCCGATATTCCGTTACTATCATACAATTACCTATAGTTACATATTACTATCAGCTTTTTGTGACACAGGTACTACACTTACTATATCATACTATGGTTAGAGGCCTACCTTTGAGATAGTATATGTATGTGAATTTTATATGATAGATAAGCAAACTAAACTACTTACTAAATATTGAAAAAAATAGTGGTAGATGTACCAACCTGTCTTAGATTATTTTTTGTTTTCCTACAAATAAATTGTTAAGATCAACATAAAATTTATGAACATAAACAATTCATGAACATATAATATATCAATACTTCTTTTATTGAACTAAAATATATTTTTTATGTTTGTTAATGAGAAAATTTGCCGGTGTGTTTAATTAGAATTGCATAGTTTATTATTTAAATTCTAAAGTGTCTATTTCCTGAAAATGATTTTTGAAATGCATATTGACAAAAATGTATGATTCCATAAAATTGAAAATGAAAAAGAGGTTTATGACACATATTTATGTTACAATATACGTCATGACTTTTATATTTCATTAGTTAACGAATATCTCGAAAACGGCTCGTTCTATCAGTTTCAAATAATTATACTCTAAATTCTGCTAGGACGTTCCACAAAAAAGTTTTAGCTAAAAATAACACCAGTCACGCGTAACTAGCGCCCTCTAGCAGCTGCCGCAAAGTACCCCCAGTACCAAAATTTCATACATGTTTGATGATAATATAATTACAGTAATTATTAAATAAATTTTAAAAATAAAAACAAAATTTGACACTCTGTACATCGAAGACGAGCGACATTTTATTAAAGCATGTTTGGTGGAATCGTAATATTTTGAACTCTAGAATGTAACCTTGATTTTTGGCGTATTCTTTACGGAACACCCTGTACATATATATTTGGGTGGAACAAAAATATATTTTTAAAATTATGGCAGAGGTGGCTTCGGGGATAAAAAAATACGCTGAAAACGGTGATAAAGTTAAAATTTGTGTTCTTTAAAAAAACCACCCCCTTCAACCCCCATCCACCCTTAGGAGTTGTAGGAGGGAGTTGAAATTTCAGGAACTCGTCGACCACCCTCGGTAGAGTAGCCATGTAAAATTTCAAATTTTTCTGATTACCTTTCCCTAGATATCCGTACAATCCCCTCAGCCGAACTCTTCAAAATAATGACAAGTCCGTATCTGGGTGGAACAAAAATGTTTTTTAAAAAATATGGCAGAGCTGGTTTTGGGGATAAAAAAAATACGCTGGAAACGATGGTAAAGTTAAAATTTAGGTCATTTAAAAAAACCACCCCCTTCAACCCCCATACCTCCTTAGAGGTGGCGGAGGGGGTTGAAATTTCAGAAACTTGTCGACCACCCTGCGCATAGCTCCTGTGCAAAATTTCAAAGATCTGTGGTTACTTTTACCCTAGATATCCGTAAAATCCCCTCAGAAACATTACAATTTGTTCTTTAACGAAAGTACTTTTATTGGTTTATAATTACCTTTTGCACCTAAATACGTAGCATCAGGAGTATATATATTTATCAAATATGTAAATGTTGAAATTTATTTATTTAAGCTAGAAGGAGAGATTACAGAAGTATAAATCTATACATTAAAACAGAATCTTAGTCTATGTTTATCCTTAAACTAATTTTATTTTGAGGAATTTACCCGCCCACAACTAATCGTAGCTCCGCCCCCAGGTCCTCAATTCCCAAGCTCATGGTTCTTAAAACACGAAAAGTTCTTAAATCTTGCGATAGACACCTGAATTGGTCCTCAATGCCAACGATAGAGCAATATATATATATATTTAATAGTAATTACTCAGAAAAAAGAGAAAAGCAATTATTTAAAAAAAAAATCACAAACCTGCGTTTAAAGAAATTTACAGATACACCCTTTTTTTATATCTTATATGTTGATTTCCCTATACTCAATTTAGCTTAGAATGGTTTGATTTCTAATTACTGTACACATTTCTTACCGTAGCATTACGATTTCTTTTCTGCACTGTGCCCCATCTCGCCAATATGAACACTTTCCGGAGGCGTTATTTCAGACATCGACGCAGCACATAACCCTTTTATTTTTACTCAGTTATCCAAACCGCGACTTTTCCAAACACTATACTGTTATGCACTTACGTCGATCCCCCAAATAACCCGCTTTTTAACGACCAAGCTAATGTCGGAGTTTCCGCTGACCTCTACTCACGTGGTTCGTTATTCCTTATTCGCGCATTTATTTTCGCGGACACTAGAAAAGGTATAAAACTCGCCCAACACCTTTTTTTCCGAAATTTTCAGGAAAAACCCGCTCACCTGACACCATTGTAATAAACCCGTCGGTTGGCCGTTAATTAAATGACTAGGTATTATTATTATTCAGTTCAGAGGCTGAGTCCAGTTCGACGATAAAAATACAAGTTAAAAATAACCAAAAAAATAGTGGAAAAATAGTATATCACGGAACGTATAAAACAACGAAACGACGGTTCAGAAGTCAGCCCCTGGATCCTTTCACCACGGGGGGGCTGGCCCAAACGTAAAGTACGCCAGCCAGCTCCTCCCTCTGGCTTATTTAACAATTGACTGTGACAAGAGGGCTTTTTAGAAACGACTTTCTTTTCCGACCCGAAACTAATAAATTGTATTTGAAGAGTTGTTAGTTGATCTTTAACGTTCGACCGTGTCCAATGGTTATTAGAAAAATATTATTCTTTAAATTTAAATGGCCCATAAACTGCCCGGCGTGTCGAATGAAGTCTAGCAGTACAAAAGATTTCGTTTTCTTAAGACGTTTCTACGTCGCCTTCTACTTCCGTTCCCATGACCCGGACTGTTTTATTACAGAAACTACTAATTTGCACATATTTCCTTAAGTTACTATTTTACCGATTACGTATAGCTTTACTTTAATCATTTATTTTTGATATATGTTTTTATTCAATTTCATAGATACCTCTCTCAATGATCTAATTAATTATTAGATATAGTCCGTAATAAAAAGACATGAATGCGATAAAAATATATTATTTATTATAGAAAAAATTATATACATATAATGTTTAACTTACTTCCTAAATATACTATACTATTATTCAATATACATAAATCTATTTACACAACTTAACCTAAATCATCACACTAGTTATTACTATTACATAGTATGCAACACTCTGTTAGTTTCAGCTGGTTGAGGGGTAGTTGACATGAATCGCAAGACACACTGATATCTGGATGTGGGGACAGCATTGATCGTGAACCACTCGAAGCAGCAATAGCAGAGGAAGTAGAGCCTATCACCTGGCACTACGATGCAAGACATCATAGAGCAATACTTCATCTGTAAAGAGAAGATCTCTACGGCTTCCACATGTATTCCACGAACAAGGTCCTCACCGACGTCATCCGTGGCGTCAGCTTCTATACTCTCGTCATCACTGTCCCCGACGACATCCAATCCAGCATCAACTAAGTGCTTTATTGTTAAAGCACCAACGTTATGGGTCAACCTACATGAACACAAAATATATGTAAGTTACCTGCAATAAAAATTATAAATTTAAATTCAAGTACAATACTTACCTCGTGGTCCTCTTCATCGCTATTTCCTTGAAAATTTGTGGTAGCCAACCACGTCAGGAATTCAAGATGGGGTTGTCCTACAGCCATTTTATTTACTGTTTACGGGGAGATTTTGGATATTGGGTTATGTTTTTCGATTCTGGAAGATTCGAAAATGGATTCCTAGGGTACTAGTGTCTCCGTTCTCGCGGCCGCTTACCCATTAAGAATGTCCGCTATTCTACGATCTTGCGCCAAAAGCTGATCGCGTTTTCGCACAAGCTCCTCACGACCCACTAATAACTGTTGTAGTCTTTCCCGGACGGTCTCTACCTCGTGGTCGGTCATTGCGATATCGCGATCGACTTTTTTTCTCGCTTCGGCGGCGCCTCCAGTGCTTTATTTCATTACACATCTGCAGGTTCTCCTCCTGCGAGAAAAGTTGCGCATCCTCGTCGATGTCCTCTCCTACGGCTTCGGGATGTGGTTGACTACCGCCCGCTCGTTCCCGTCTCGGTTCGGCCGGTACGTGCACTTGCGCGGCGACAGTAACCACAACTATAGGAGGCTCGTTCCACAGACGCCGTGGTTAGATCTCTCCCAGTTCCGGACAATGTAGAAGCCGTCGATACCTGGGAGATTTCCGTACCCTGGGGATGGTGTACGTTGGCTGGTGGACGGGCCTGTGGCCGAGCTGGTTGTAGCCACTGTCGGTGTATTATCCGTTAGGCGGGCGTCACCAACGGCTGAGGACGATGTTCTGCCTCGGCTGCCACACGTTTTCTAGGACGACTTAATCCGACCATTCTTAATTGGTTTAAGAAACGAAAAACAGCGAAAACGAAAACAAAAATTTGAAAATTATAAAACGCAATTGCACTTTAGACTCTACGCGGAGACACACTTGTACACTCGGCGGAGGTTGGAAGGAAAAGAATTTCACTACCTGCTCTTGCGAGGGTCTTCGTTACGTTCTCCCTCTTAACTTGCGCGGTGCTTCTACGCAGCTTGGGTACGCTTCGCTCTACGTGCACGTCCCTTCGCGTGTCCGACTTTGCCGGTATTGCCAACCTCTTTTTTCCGATGTTGCCAACCTTACTTTTTATACTCTATGTTGCCAACCTAACTTTTTATACTCTATGTTGCCAACCGCATTTTTTTCACTTGACATTTCCTACGTCGTTTATTCATGTCGACTTTTATCAAATTTTCGTGTTATTGCTCCTTAATATGTGTACTTTTGGATTTAGGGAAGGGATAACAAACAACGATGTTGCATTCTATTTATTCTTTATTTGATACTGCTATCGTAACCGTTAAATTTTTCTGTTCCTTAATTATATACTTCTATTTTACAATATTGTTACTACCCTATACTACTACTATATTACTTAAATTTTAATTACTTTTAACTTAACCTAACGATTCCGATACCCACTTCACTTTCTTTGTAATTTTATCGCGACGTTCTCCTATTTCTTTAAGCCGTTTATTAGTGGCTGTTAATTGTTTGTTTAAGCGAACAATATCCGCTTGTAACCTGCTTGCTTCTTGTTGGACATTCTCGAACTCGCGATCCGTCGTCTCTTTCTCGGTTACCAGCTTCTTCTTTAACGTTATTGCCTTTTTGAATATAGCCATATCTGTTTCTTGAGAAAATATTTCCCAGTCTAGATGGAGATTCTCCTGGTCCTCGTCGACTTTGATGACGGGGATGTTATTATTCGTCGTCACGGTCGAGGTATTACTCTGCGTTTCCTTTTCCATTTTATTTTTCACCAGCGTCGTCTCTTCTAGCAGTAACTGTTTCAGTACGTTAGGACGTACGTTGGGCTTTTCAGTTTCTTTTACTTTTTGTCTTTTGGAAGACGGTCCCTCTTTATCGACGGAGCGGCGGTGCTTTTTTGTCAATGTAGGTCCCTTACTCTTGTTATTTATGCTTGCAGTTTTAGGTTCAGGATCTACGAAGTCGTTCTCGCCTCCATGGTGACATTTGGTGAATCATCTCTATCAACACGTCCTTACTTACGTTTTCTGTACTTGTATGTTGATACCCTTCGTTTATTACTTCAGCTAAAGCTTGGTTTACGATATCCAGTGGCAGTGAGGCCTCGCTGTGGGACGTTCCCTGGCCGTTTCCTAATTCTTCTGGTCGCCATACGTTTTTATATGGTTCCGTAAAGTAACCCGGATGCTGTGATGTAGAAGTTGTAGGATGCGATGCGTTTTGTTGTTGACCACTAACGGGGTTTGTCGTCCACAATTGCATCTGGTTATCTTGATAATTGGCGCTAGGTATTATTATGTTTATGTTTTCTGTTTTCTGTGGCGTCTTGCTCCGCAATGTTGAATTTTCCGCGGTTTGCGGTCTTCGGCTTCCGCTAGCTTTTTGGTTGGTGTTTCTACTGTTACCCATTGTACTTGCACGAACTGATTCTAGTACTACTACACTGCTTCTAACAATTCTACTCTCGACGACACTAGACGAATGTTAACTCCTCCGATCAACCCTGGCATTTTAAAGGATCAGAGTCGCTTCCCCACCACCCCCACTCTACCGCAAAGGCTTCATATACTCCATACTATGCGTTCTGATGCTCAGTGTGTCTATGACATGCTAAGTGTGAGAGGTATGCTTGAATGATATTGTACGAATGAAAGACTGGTTGTTTAATTGTTATTTTGCTTTAATATTCATGTTACATGGTATCGCGGTATTACGTAATACCTATTACTACGTTATTTAAGTTGCAGATACTTCGAGTACTTTGCACTTAGTAATTAAGTCATGTAACAATTTTTTTTATTACGTTTAAATTGTGGTACGGTAGGTACCTATGCTATTTACGTTACATGTACTTCAATTACGTTGCACATAGTAATGAGGATTTATATAACAATTATTTTCCTTACATTTAAAGTATGATACATTACTATGCTATTTACATTTTACACTTACTTAAATTACATTGTACTTAATATTCTAATCATGTAACCATTATTTTCATTACATTTAAATTATGCTACATTACATTATAGTTACGTCAATTATGTTGTACTTAATAATGAGATTATTTAGCTTTTAATTTAATTACGTTTTCACGTTATGACACGTTACTTTTATTTTCTATAATAGTTTACTTTTATTAGTGTACGTACAATTCTATTCCTTTCTTTTCTCGATTACCGTAAATTTATGACTGACTTATTTGGTTAATTCTTCGATTGCGTTTATTAAATTGTTCAACCTGACTTCACTGCTATCGTTGTCACAGCCTGCGGTTTGACTTAAAGCTGTTACGAACCATTCGAAATTTTCTCTGCGTCCGTTAAGTAGAATTGTATATCGTTATGACCCCACGGTAAGCTATGTGTTGTATTCGGTATTATCGAATCTTTTGTCGTCGAAGTATGACAAAGCGACTTTATTTTTTATTTCTGTGTATATATTGTGTAATTCGCTACGAAACGAACTCATTTTTCTGAATATGATACCCCCTTGCTCTACGATTTTTTTATAGTCTTCAACGGTTAAATTATTTTTAATGACTGATTTCTTTATACCTTTAGCTTTTTTTACTTCCGTATTTACCGATTTTACGTAATAAGCTTTTGCTCCCGTTCCTTAAAATTCGATTATGGGATCTGAAAGAAACTCGTCTTTCATATTTCCCAATACGGAAGCTGATACAGGAATACCGAACTTATTTCCTATAATTCTTTATAATTTGACGTATCGAATATGTTCGGATTTGACTTGATAAATTCGTAAAAATTTTCTGTATAGATTTTTATAATTAAGGAATCGGTATCGGTATAAAGCAAAGAGGCGTTATCCTTATAGTTTCTTTTTATGACATCGTAGTAAAAGTTGTACAATACTGTCTTGGACAATTCTAGAATTGAAAACCCGAGATAAAGCGGTTTATTATAATGAGCTCTTGTTCTCTCCATATGTATGGCTACGAAGTCTTCTGAAAACGGTGTACAAGTTTTATAATTAGGACGGGCGATCAACGTGTTTGCCCCTAAGGATCTACCCCTTCTTTCCCAGTGAGTTATTAGTTTAATATCTCTTCTATTATCTACGTTTTCCATCGTTTTACCGTACACTGCGTTATTCATTAATTTGTATAAATCCTTCTCGAATTTGCTTGTTGCCTTATTTCTCATTTCCGTATTTAAATCTATGTACGCTTTTAACCAACAACTCTGATTGAATTTTATTATACGATGTATTTTTTTCAATTTCAAACCGTTTCTTATGGCTTGTTTTAAATTTCTAAAGTGTATTATATATTTATTTTTATTATTCAGGTTGGGTATCAGTTTTGGCATTTTAGATTTTGAACCGGGCGCGGGCGGTACCATGCTTTCGGCTAAGAATGGTAAATCTCTGTGTAAGTCGTGCAATTCCGATGGATATTCCATGTCGACTTCTAACGTATATCCGTAACGACCCTCGTCTGGGATATTCGTCACGTCAAAATTGATAATTTTCTGTTCGCTTAACCATTCGAATCCGCCTGTTGGTAAATACTGTGACATACTGTGCCCGTATAGATTTGTAACGTCTAAATATGCGATAAAAGAAGAAGACTCTTGCGGATTGTAATTTGGAACGAATATGTTATTTGCAACGTGTTTTCGTTCCGAACACTGACTTATACTGCCCCTAATGCCTTTTTTAAAGAAATGAATCATTGAAATGTCTGTCATTAATTCTAGTTCTACTGTAGTCAGCCTTAACATGGCGTCCCAAGCTAATCCTGGGGCGGTAAAGTATTGTGCCGGGTCCAAATGATAGTTTTCTAATGAAATGTTTCGAAAGTTTTCGAATACGTCGCATAATATAAGAACGTCTGATTTTAAATACGTATCTGAATATTCACCCAAATTTTGACAGTTAAAGATATTCCAGATTTTTTGCGCCCTATGATAATCGGCTTCTGATATATGTTCTTCCGATAAATTATCGTAAAATTCTTCTTTAGTGGGTAAAATCTTGCTATTTAATTTATCCAAAGTTGTTAAGAAACTATAAGGAAACACGCCCTTTTGTCTGATTAAGTTAAATTGTTGGTCGTCCGGGAAATGTTTTACCGTTTCTTGAAATTGATTATCGCTCAAATTATTAGCTAGATTTTCCAGAGAAGTGGATAGAAATTTAAAGCTATCTCATCTTCAAATATTTTTTCTTTACTTTTCCGTCTTTACCGATATAATCGTGCAAATACACGTTCTTCGTAACGGATATGTATTTCTCTTTGCTCTGAGCTATAACTTCTATTTTATCCTTATTAGAACACAGCTCTTTAATAAAGAGATGGGAATCGTAGGAGCTCATACTGTGTAATATGATAGGAACGAAATTGGGCAGTTTATAATTTAAATTACAAACAGAAGGGGCCGCCCCGTATCTCTTTCTGCCTGTCAAATGACAATGGTCCCTGACTTCTACTTCTCCGTCTATAAACGGTTTTTCACATATACCGCAAACAGTTGCATTTAAAAAATCTTGTTCCTTCTCCTTAGATAAAGGCATCATTGGAACTATCTCTTTTAAATGTTTGTTATAAATTTCTTTTAAATCCGACTCGAGACGTTTTATAAACTCTTTCCCGGCATTTTGCCCTCTATACAGGGTGAGTCAGTCATAATGTCATTAATTTTAACCACGTATTCGGAAGGCCTAATAAAGGCAGAAAATCGAAAACAAAAATTTTTTACTCGACCTTTAAAAAAATAAACAAATCACCCTATAAAAATCGGTAACACGACGCTCCTGGTACGCTCAAACTTTCTGATGTCGAAGCCATATGATAACCTAATTCCGATGGAAGGCATCGTTGCCACATGTTTACATACATAACGTCGTCTAACACTTCAGCGTGCGTATTATTCAAATTTGCCACTATTTAGTCGCACTTTCCGCATTTCCCGCATTTCTTTCCCCCCAGATTTAGAGATCACACCACACATTTAGAGGGGGGATGGAGAGAATACGAGCAGAAGTTTGTTTATTTCGGTCGTGTATTGGTCGTAAATTCACATCACAATGCCTAATTTTACTAATTTAGAATATGCGGAAATGCTAGTTTATACGGGGAATGTTTACGAAATGCGAATGCCGCTGCTGTCGAATACCGGAGACGTTTCGCTAATAGGCAGTGCGCGAACGTTTGTCCAAGTGTTTCAATGTGTTCGCGATACGGGATGTGTTAAACCGCGCCGAGAACTTGCTGGGCATCCTCAAAATGACTTAAATGTAATAGAAGCTGTTTTAAATTTAGTTGAGGAGGAACCTACAATTTCTACAAGAACCATTTCAAGGCGATTGGAGATATCCCAAAGCAAGGTCTGCAGAATATCAAAATTATTAAAATAAATAACCTAATATTCGAAAACATTTATTTATTATCCACATTTGTCTTTATTAAAAAATAAATCAATATTTAAGAAAAATTCATTCATGTATCTAGATAAAAAAAAGTTAATTTTACTCCTTGTCGTTAAGTAAGAGTACAAAAACTAGGTAACTAGGTTATTGACCTAGTCTTGGACAGTGTTTTGTCGACAACACAAGGTTTTTTTTATTACTTTGTATTTAAACACGTTTTAAACGTTTTTTATGTAAGTACCTAAGTGGTTGATTACTCAGTTTATCATTAGATACGTTGGAGTTTTGTAATTTCAATATTAAATACTTTTTAAACAAACCAAGCTAATTTCTTTGCAGTCATAACAGTCACATTTGGTCGGACGAAAATCCACACGCTACTCGTCGGTTTAGCTTTCAGAGGCGATTTGTTCTCAACGTATGGGCAGGAGTTTACGGGAATCATTTGATTGGGCCGTATTTTCTACCGGAGAACCTGAATGGACCGCGTTACTTGCAATTTTTAATAGAATTGATTGGAAAGCGTTCATTGAACATTAACATTTTAAATTATTATTGGCTGAACTGAGCAAGAAATAATATGAGATTCTAAAATAGTCAGTACAATCGTTTATTTATGATGTCTAATGCCTAGGTAGGTAGGTACTAGAAAAATATTTCAACTTGGCAACATTGCATTAGGTCGACATGAACTGTCAGCTGTAACCGACCAAGGCTGTGAACGGTCAGTGGCAGTCTGAAAAGGGAGTTTAAATAAAGATTTCAAAATATTTTTTTGCGGCGTAAATATGCATTTAGATTTTTTTTAATCGCGTATTCGCATTATACTCATTATTCCCTATCTCCTCTTAAAATTAATGACATTATGACTGACTCACCCTGTATAATACGAATTTAGATAACGAATCGTCAAATGAACATTTTATTAAGTATGCGTATGAGAATGGTTCGTGACTGAACGTTTTGTTTGTAAAAGATTTTGCAGGATTGGGCTCACAAGTGTCGAAAGGTTTTAGAATAGATTCGAAATCAGCGTACACTACGAAAGGTACTTTCAATTGTTTTTCGAAGTTTTCAAATTTTAGTATGTTTTCGGGAACGCTTTTTCCAAATTTATCTATACGAAAGTTATTTGAAGGTGTTGTGGTATAAAAGTGATTACAGTCGTTGCTCTGATGTTGTAATAATGATCTATCGCTGCTAAAATATATCAAGCAACCGTCACAAAATATTTTCTATGTTCGTGAAGTGAAACATGACTAGAAACTAGTCTTGAGAAATCTTTAATCCAACAATAATGACTTTTTATGCATTCCTTTCTACAATGATGGTTCTCTCCACAATTCTCTGTAATAAGTAACAAGTTAACGTGATACCGTAATTTTTTTGGCGCGTACCGCAGCGGTCCTACTATTTCGTATTTTATTTTATTATTCTCAAATTCCCTTTCTTTACCGTATACGCTAACTGATATATCGTTCAGCGATTCGAATTTTGAAATATCTTTTAATTTAATTGAAAAAACCGTACCCGTCACATTTAGAACTGTAGAAAAATGAGGATACGAAGACACCTCCTGAACTGGACCTATGGGTGGATACATCGCCGATGTTACTGCCCATGCGAAACAATTTTGATCTTCATTTCTTATATTCACTACGGCTTTCTTGTTTTCGATGAACTTCGGTAACTTCATGTATGAAGATGCACATAGAGGACTATTTTTATTTATATTTACTTCAACATATAAAACTTCAACGATAGCCCAACCTAAAACATTAAATACGTAAATATGTATAACGCATCCGTTGTGTTTTGAGAATTACTTACCAGAATCTTTTTCTTCGAATTCTGATGTTTGACATATCATTGAATCGACAAATTCCTGATAAATACTGTTCAGATCCTTGGATTCGTCTATAATTCTGTTAGATCTATTGAAAGATTTAACGTCGGTTATTTCTTGCGTTGGTAAAACGTATTTACCGAAGGTTTCCATATTGACTTTTACAGATTTGTGCACATTCACGATTTCTTTTAACAATTCCAATATATTTTCTTTTACTTCATTAAAAAACAAATTGTAATATATGCGATGATTTTGGCTGCACACTCGATAACTAATAATTCTTCGCTTGAAAGCACATTTAATAATTTGAATGCCGTCACATTTAGGAGTACAGGACATTGTTCTGTGTTCCAGTGTTCTGCGATGTGAATTTATTCGATTAGCGGGTATAGACTTATTACAACAATTAATAGTTTGAGTACTTGAGGATTCAAGTTTAATACGTTTAGCATTGGGTTCTTTCTCACTACTAGTGAATCTCGCTTTGCAAGATGCCCTCTCATGACGACGTAAATTATCACTGCGAGTAAACGTTTTACCACAACTACTACACAAATACATTTTGTTATGCATGTTTCCCACGAAGATACGAACTCGAAATGATTTCAGTTTATCCGTTCCTCTCCTTTTAAAGGTAGGATTAGGAGTGTGGGCGGAGCATTTGTTATTCATTAAATTGCATCACTTAAAGTTACTCAATGTCAAATGCCTCCTCCCATATGTAGGGGTCAAATGAATGTCAGCCACTTACGTGACCTATCAATGTCATCCAGGATGACGTCACCCAAGGTCGACCCAAGGTGATAAGTGGTGGGAGGAGTCTCAGTTCCGGTTATAATTACCTACTTATACATTACCGCTTCCAAGATCCCCGTACTGTCTAAATAGTGATCACCCTGTAGGTATGACGAATTTAAATTGGTAGTTTAAAGTAGTCTACCACTAATAAAACATATTGTTATACTTATTTATTTATGTAATACATTTAATATAATATTTTAATAATATTTACAGAATAATGTCTACAGGGTGAGTCAGTCATAATGTCATTAATTTTAAGAGGAGATAGGGAATAATGAGTATAATGCGAATATGTGATTAAAAAAAAATCTAAATGCATATTTACGCCGAAAAAATATTTTCAAATCATTATTTAAACCCCTTTTCAGACTGTCACTGACCGGTCACAGCCTTGGTCGGTTACAGCTGACAGTTCAACTCGATATCGACGTGATGCAACGTTGTCAAGTTGTAATATTTTTCTATACCTACTCACCTAGGTTTTAGACATCACAAATAAACGGTTGTACTGACTATTTTAGAATATCATTTTTTCTTGCTCAGTTCAACTTCAGCCAATAATAATTTAAAATGTTAATACCCAATAAAATCAAATAATAATAATAATCAAATAATTCTATTAAAAATTGCAAGTAACGCGTACCACTCAGGTTTTCCCATAGAAAATACGGCCCAATCAAACGATACCCGTACACTCGCGTGTCGATTTTTCTCTGAGCAAATGTAGCCGTTATGACTGCAACAAAACTCCAACGTGTCTAATAATAAACTGAGTAATAAACCATTTACGTACATTACATAAAAAACCTATACCCAATGGGTAAATTATTGAGAAGCTGAAAAGTGTTTCGTGTTTAAATACTAAGTATTTAATAAAAAACCATCGTGTTGTCGACAGAAAACTGTCCAAGGCCGAAATGGCACGCCGCTAATCGAGATTTAATCTTGACCTTGACCTTATTATGTCAATAACCTAGTTACCTAGTTTTTGTACTTTTATTTAACGACAAGGATTAAAACTATTTTTTTAATCTAGATACATGAATGAATTTTCCTTAAATATTGATTTAATTGTTAATAAAACAAATGTAGATAATAAATAAATGTTTTCGAATGCTAGGCTATTACAGTTTAATAATTTTGATATTACGTTTGCACTACGTTTTACAAATAAATATGAATTTTTAGTATTACTCGTAAGTACAATTAACCGCACACATAACCAAATGTACAATTTGTAGTTACGTACATCTAGCCTAGAAATGTATTGTTTTTTAAGTAGTATGATACTAACCTGTTTACAGCCCACATAATTATAACTGTATTATTTATCCGTCCATAGCACTTTATTAATAAAATTCAGTCCCATTTCGTAAACATTCTCCGTATAACACTACCATTTCCACATAATCGGAATTTGTAAAATTATGCGTTGTGAATTTACGCCAAATACGTGAGGTTAGACCGAAATAAACAAACTACTGCTTGTATTCTCTAAATCCCCCCTCCGATGTGTGGCATGATCTACAAATTTGAGGAAGAAATGCGGGAAATGCAGAGTGCTAAATGGAGGTAAATTTGAATAACACGCTGATGTGTTAGATGATATTATGTATGTAAATGTGGCATCCATGGTTAATACGGCAAGTCTGTGACATTAGAATTTCGTCGGTGCGCCATCGTAGCGTACCAGGAGCGTCGTGTTACTGAATTTTATAGGGTGATTTGTTTATTTTTTTAAAGGTCGAGTAAAAAAATTTGTTTTCGATTTTCTGCCTTTATTAGGCCTCCCGAATACGTGGTTAAAATTAATGACATTATGACTGACTCACCCTGTATATGATACTGCAAAATGTCATCTTGATTAGATTCGATTTTGAGAAGGCATCAACTTTATTTGATGTCGCCGAACTTCTCTGCACCCCGTATAGCGTCCTCTACAAAGTTCATGAAACTGCCATAATTACTTTTTTGAAACAAACTATTTTTTCCAAAATTTTTCTACATCTACATATACATCAGTAAACCGATTTCTACTAATCTCAATAAAACTACATGTTATTTACAAAACATGTGGACGGTGTGTACTAGGATTATCAGAAAACAATTAAATACGTTTCTAAATGCGTTTTTAATACGTAGCCAGATTTAAAAAAATATTAATACTAATTAAGGTAATTATAGTTTTTAAAACAAATTCGTGCTAATGTATTTAAACGGTTTATTTGAAATAATAAACGAAGTCCAAACTCTCTTAAAACAGTTTTTGAACTTCTGCAGGTTCTGAGTAGAAAATTCATTTAATATTTATTTTTGAGTGAAACAACTAGTACATAATGTTAAAAATGTAATGTGGATTTCATTACGAATTTGTCAGAGGTTTAAAAGAAGTCACAAAATTCCTTTTAATGAGTGTCATTATTATTGCAAACGATTGTACCTATGTTGAAATTAGAATATTTCCATTTTTTAAACAATAATATGCAACTTGTGCATTTTTATATGTATATACTGGAATGTAAATAAGTTATTACCTCAAAAATGTGTGTACCTGTGTTGAAATTAGAATATTTCACATGTAAAAAAATTGTAATATATTAGGTTGGTGCAAAAATAATGACCGTTTTCAAACAGCTACTTTCAACGAACGTAACTCAACTCAGAATAAACTTTATTAATCGAAATAAAAACCATTAGATTCAATACATTTTTGCCAACGAGAAACAAGTTTATTTATTCCGGTAGCATAAAAATCCGGCGTTCTGGAGGCGATGAAGTCGTCGAAGGCCGATTCGGCATCATCTCGCCTTTTGAAGCATTTCTCGCGTAGGAAGTTGTCGAGACGCTTGAAAAAGTGGTAGTCGGTGGGCGAGAGGTCCGGCGAGTATGGCAGATGAGGCAGTCTCGTAGCCCAATTTCAACTTCTGCAGGGTCGGTTGTGCGACGTGCGAACGAGCGTTGTCGTGGAGCAGAATTGGCCCCTTTCTGTTGACCAATGCCGGGCACATACGCTGCAGCTTCTGGTGCATATCGTTGATATGTTGACAGTACCTCTCTGCCGTAATCGTTTGGCCCGAAGGGTCGTTTTTGTTGCGCTGAAGAAGGGCTGACGACACCTCAAAACAACGATTTTTTTGATTTTTGTTCAAATCGTGAGGCACCCATTTATCGAGCCTCTTTGACTTCCCTATTTGCTTCAGATGGCGTAGGAGTGTTGAGTGATGGACGTTGAGTTCTTGTGCGACTTCTCGTGTGCTTTTGCGAGGATTGGCTTCGATCAAGGCTTTCAATTCGTCATTGTCAACCTCAGATGGGCGGCCGCGACCCTCTTCATCTTCAAGGCTGGTATCACCTGCACGAAACTTTTCAAACAATCTACGTGTGGTACGTTCGGAAGCAGTATCCTCGCCCCATGCTTTATTGACATTTCGTGTCGTCTCCGCAGCATTGTGGCCAAGTTTGAACTCGTGAAGCAAAATAATGCGAATTTCCTTCTTTGATGATCTGAAATCAGAGACGTATGACGATAATAATAAAAAGATAACTAAACTAAAAGATAGAGCGAAAAACGCGCTTTAAAACGACATATAACATGACCACATTCATTAAAAAATTTATTCAGAAATTCATACATAAAAATAAACAATGTAGAAACGACCATTATTTTTGCACCAACCTAATATTTTTAAATGTAGTGAATATCCAATGTTGTCCAGGAATTGTTCTTAATAATCTAGTAAATAAAACTTATGAATTGTAAACGGTTACTTAAGTATATTTTTCTTTCTGACGGGTGGGAACTAATTTTTATTAAATGTAGAGCCCTATTACTTTTTTTCTGAATTTTGTGGTACACTATTTAAAATACGTCGGAAACGCCCATCTTTAAATTTATTTCAACAGTTACAAAAGTCATAGCGTATTCCCACGTTCCGTTGTCACCCTGTATTGTTCAACTTTTCAATTTATTGTTTATACATTATTAAAAGAAAGAATTCAGTTTTATCTATTGTTTATAACATTAATTAAATAAAATCAGAAAATGTCCATGATGATAAAGAAACATAGGATATTTAAAAAAAACCAAAATAAGGGTTCTTCAGATTTTCATAAAACCCTATATTTTTAAATATTTCAACACCCCGTACATCATAAACGAAGCTTTTTCCTAATTATTGAGTGTTTTACAAATTGAAAATTTAAATTTCTACTAAATCTAGAGTTGATTAAGAATGTAAATATTTCAATAATATTACGATTTTTGCATTAAATCGTATCGTTTACGTGTGTAAGAATGCGTTATTATCTAGTAGTTTTGCGATTGTTTTTGTCATTTAATCGATGTCTCTTCGATTTTCTTTGCAGTTGCTTCAGTTTCTCGCAGTTTCGGTATTGATTACATGCAAATTTCGTGTTAATTAAATAAAGTTTTGATTTTGATACAATTGAAACGTAAGCTACTGTTTAAAATATGTGTTTGTGGGTGTGTGTGTGTGTTGTTCGTCTGGAGTTGATGAGAAAGGTAAGTTGATCGCATTCTCTTAATATATTGTTACATCTACTATAAATTTATATTATCGATAAAGCAAAAAAAAAAAACGAATGTAGAGGGTTAATTTTAACAATGAAAATGAGAAATGGGACATTAGACAATAATATCCAACGTGCACACTTTATACAAAATTTATTACATATTTGCTTTCTTAGTTACGGTATACTATTAAAAAATGAATTATCACAAATATTGCTACTTACTATATGTGTATGTTTTGTTTCAATGGACTCTAAATCAGGTGTTCTATCACCTTTAACCTTATTGTAACGACTTGCAAGGCACCTTGTATTTACCTGTACTTTTAATGCAATCAAGAATATTTTTCAATTATTAAAATATAATTTCCAACGTGCGCATTTTTCTTATTGCAATTTTAACAAACTTTACTACAATATAATATTTATTTACATTTTTTTAAATGTATTTAAATATTTCAACAATCTGCTTAATTTTTTCTTTTTTCTAACTCTAACGATAAAACACATTTTAGGGGCACATTCCTCAAGCCTGGCACAAAAACAGATAGCCCATCCGCCCGTCGCCCTCACAAGGGTTTTCCCATGCATCCCAACAAATCGATACCGTTGCAAATAGCAATTTTGTATACCGGGTGACAACGAAAAGTGGGAACGCTCTAGTACACTATTCTATAATTTATGTGAGCTTTATACAATGTGTTCGATGTACCCTGGCAGAAGAATTTATCCCAAATAACCGTTGGACGCCATTTATGGTCAATAAAATGTTTCTTAAAAAAAAGCGCCGTAAAAACTATTGCTGTTTATAACATTACATATTTTTTTATTAATAAGGAACTTTTTCCCACCCAAAAATTGCATAATTTTTTTATGGGATAAATTAATTATGCAAAATTAAATAGTAATGAAATTTTCAATAGTACTATGTAAAATTTGTCTTTGAAAAATGTCATCAACTTTAGAAACTACGTTATCATCTGGAGTAATAAATTTTAAATTTGAATTATTCATCCATTGCTTACTATTTAATCCATTTAATAATGTTGGTGACGTGTATTTTTCGAAGAATTCCAAAATGACTTTGATTTTTGAGTTTTCTGATAAGTTTTGTGCTGAACAATGTCGTTTTCGACGTCCTTCATTAACGTCTTCATCACCATCGACCGTGTCGGACTCCCTGAGAGTACAAACTCCATCTCCTTCGCACGCATTTTCCACCATTGAGTTTTGTCCATCCCCATTATTTCCTTCATTGGATACATACGCATCATCACCAGGTACCGTGATGGAGGCGTCTCCGATGATAATACGGATGTACTTTCGGGGCTGTATAAAGAAATAGTCTACTTTAAGTATAAACTGTATAATTTTTTAACTTACTTGTAAGATTTTTGAAGTAGTTGGAATCACATTCCTGGGTTCAGTTTACATCTCTTCGGCGTCGAAGGAGAATTGGAAGTCCTTGGAGGATCCGGCATCGACATGATCTACCATTCCAGGAGCAATCGTGGATGATGTGGAAATGGTCGAAGTTAGGTTTTGGGTGCCACACGACATATAAGAAATATCCGGTGTAGCTCGCGTTAAGCAATTGTTGATTATATTTAAGGATTTCTTCATTGTTTCGAACGGGTAATATGTCGTGTAAGATTCGTTGTCTTTTTGTGCTAGTAATAAGTCGCTCCAAAAAGTATTCGTCACGGCTGAATCTAGTTTCTCCTCTGAGGAATCCCCATCCGTAACGGTTTTCTCAGGTGGATCTAATAAGCTCTCTGCTGCTAGTTTCATTTTTCGAAATACTGGTATTAGGTCGTGAGGAATTACGAACAATAAAGTTTTCCATGAATTTAATAAAACTTTCCTCAGATTCCATGGTGTATCAAATAAAGTTGCTGCTATTTCAATTAATGTTAATAATGAATCATCCATGGTGTCATGTATATTCATATTATTTAATAATAAATGAGTAGATAAATCTTTAATATAACTCACTAATTTAGTTTTATACACTTTTTCACGAAGTTTATATTGTGTAAATATATTTCTACACTATTCAATATCTTTTTCTGGAACTTTAGCCCAAAACAAATGATTTATAACTTAATTTTGTAGCGAACTTACTCTAGACATTTAACAAAATCAACTGAGGACTTGTCGAATAAAATTTCATTTTATTTGCTGCTGCCGCCGCCGCCCTTCCTGAAATGTAATTGCTTATTGATAAGATAATTAAAAACCATTAAACTCTTATCGCTGCTGCCAGCGCCATCACCGGCCAGGCGCACTGCTTTTGTATAAATCGGCAAAGTTTAGAAAATTTTCATGTGTAAGTTCTTTTACAACAAAATTCTTTTTTTCCAACACTCCTCACCAATTGATACCAATCGTGAGGATGAGAAATTTTACACCCAATTTCTTTTTCTGTTTTTCTATTAGTGGCCAACATCATATTCCATGTGACTATGACCACTAATCATAAACTTGTGGTCAATCGTTTCTAAGTAAGTATTACGTTGCATAACGTAGATATGCTACTCGTACTAACCAGAACGCCTAATACATACAGTATAAGTCGACTTATACTCATCTTCCCCTCAAAATTTGTATAATTGTAGTTTATACTATATAGATTA
This sequence comes from Monochamus saltuarius, assembly GCA_025584915.1. Lineage (NCBI taxonomy): Eukaryota > Metazoa > Arthropoda > Insecta > Coleoptera > Cerambycidae > Monochamus > Monochamus saltuarius. The sequence goes on from CM046729.1 coordinate 15,489,198, forward strand.
GCTGCTCTACTACAACACCTTAAACAGTTTTAGATATACTCGTACTATTTGAGCCACCGCCTGCAACACATTCCACCAAGTCCGGCAGCGTGCAGCTTTATTATATTTCTTTCCTCCTAAGATTCCTTCTATGGTGGATTGACCGTAGAGACCACTCTCTAACCAAACATCAGAAAGTTCAGAATTCGTCATGTACTGTCCAATTACCTTAAGAAAATTCATTGTTATGTGAAAGACACCTAGACGTATAATTAGATTACTTGTAACTTCAGATTGATTCAATTGAAGTTCTTTCGCTTTGTAGTATATTGCTTGATCAAAAGTTATTACTGTGTATTTATTATTTAATTTCTTGGCAATTGCATTACATCTTTTAATTACAGTCCAAACTGTATCATAATCTGAAGACATGTGACAGCAATGGTAAATATCCGTATAAAGTGGTAAATGCGTTGTTTTCGAGAACTAGTTTGTGGAAACCAGACCATTGCGGAATCAAAGCATTTTCTTTTTCTGAGTCAGCTATCTTGCACATTATCCATGCAACATTTTGAAATTTTGTTGCATAACTGACATTTTCTCCTTTTTGTATTATAATATTCTTCCTAGTTTCTGGTAGCACCCGTTTTTTCGATTTGTTATATTGTATGTTTTCTAATGAATGAAAGTCATCTGGGATTGACAATTTCATTTTATATGGCAAAATTTTCAATTTTCCAGGTGTGACCGCATTTACCTCCGGGCCTCTCTGAAAAGCGGTCATTTGGGTTCCATGAAATAGGTGCTTATCTAGCGTTTCTTCTAATATATCGATATTGTCTGCGGCAAACTGAACGAATTTGTTAGGTAACGTAAAACGGGGTTACTTTGGCAGATTTTGGGACATATTTGGAAATAAATCTAAAACCTTGGCCAATACTCCCAAGACAAAAATCTCTTCGTAACAGACATCAATAAGGTAGTATGTACTGAAAATTTGAATAAAAAATATTTAAAGACAGCTAAGAAAAAAATTTGTTTATAGGCTGCCAAAGTAGGCAGACAATTGGGGTAACTTTGGCAGGGTATATATTTCGCATAAAATAAGAAAGTCTAGAACGGCCTGTTCTAGAAGCCTTCTTTGGCACCTTTTTGATTTTATAATTTTTACTATTTTGCTTCAAAAACTCTAACTTTAGCTTTATTAAAACAACGTTTTGTATCAAAATAAACTTCTTTATTCGAAAATAACAACTTAACTCTATTAATTCAACGTATTATAAATCATTGCATAAATAAAACAACACGCAAAATAGAAATAAACATAAATATTTTGACCCTGTGGATAACAGTCTTCACATTTAAACAGTGTTAACATTTTTTACAGTTAAATAATTATTCTTTGGGATTATAAGGTATGTCTTTAACGGAGTCGTCACTGTCGAAATCCGTTTCCTCGCAGTTTGAGCAGCTGTAATAGGGATCTGTGCTTGCTTCATTACAAATGCCACAAACCCAACGTTTGCATTGTGCACAGGCAATCCAATCGGGATCTGCATAGTTTGCCCAGTTTGCAAAGCAAATAGAACATCGGTCTTGTGATTGTGTGTTTTTTGCATTTCTGGTAGGACGTTTTATTCCAGATGGTCCTGGTTGTGACTCAGATGACTTGTCCTTCCGGGGTTTCTTTATTTCATATTTTCTAGTCTTTTTCCCTTTATTTTGCTGGTTAGTTTGAGGATCTTCCATGTCAATGGTTGAATGTTCTGGTAGGGTTTCTTCTTCGTCTGGGGTAATGGTAAGAGCTTTGCCTGGTTCTATGCGTTTGCGAGTCACTTTTTCTTTTTGTGTTCCCCGCATGTCTTGTAAAAGATCAACGAAGCTTTCGTTTAGCAGTTCAGGGTTAACTGCTGTTTGCTCTTGAGGATTTGGAATTTTCTTTAAAACTTCGGTTGGTTTAAACGGACAAGTCCTGTTGCGCGGAAACCCGATATTAAATTTTGTGCAACAGTGGGTCTTATTCCAGTCCATAGCCTCGCCAGAAGGGTTGGGAATTGTTGTTTAGGGATAGAGCCACTGGATCTGCTTTCTTTGAGGCACGTGTCTAATATTTCACGCCAATTTTTTTTTCATGGGCGCAAATACGGCCACATCCAGTGGCTGCATCAAATGCGTGCTGTTGGGTGGGAGAGGAGCGAGGTAAACATTGTTTTCTTCACACGCTTGAATAACAGCAGGCGAGAAATGTGAAGCTAGATTGTCCCCAACCACTATTTTTTGGCCTGGATCATGGAGGTTAGACAAATATGGCAGGAGGATCTCAAAAAACCATTTCTCGAATAGCTCCATGTCGAACCACCCACTTGGACTGTGGGCATAAACAGTTCCATTGGGTCCTCCATTTGTCCAATTTTCGTACAATTTTCCAGCTTTATACACCACCATTGGCGGCAGCAGAACACCATTAGCACTTCCACACACCATAACACTAACAGCAGATTTTGAGTGTTGTTGAACTCTTTCAACTCTTCTAGTTCCCCCGGAAATGATAACTCTTTTCGCACCGCGATCGTCTTGAAAATTCGTCTCGTCATAATTAAGAACTAAGGCAGGATTTGCATCTTTTAAAACTGCTTCAATATTTATGAAAAACTCATTAATGGCTTCTGCTCCAACAGCTGCACGTTTTATATTTGAAGCTAAACGGACACTTAAATCATTTCGTACTATAAAATGCAGAATAAAATCAAGTCCAGGTGTATTATCACGAAATTCCCTCACTATTCGTCCTTGTTTTTCAAGGTATTTGTGCAAAAGTTCACGTACATCGACCTTTGTTAATGGAAATCCCCAATTGCTGACCGTTGTAAGAGTGTGTGTCAATAATTGTTCCTCCTGTGGAGTAAAGATAACTGGATGGCCCACGGCCTTGGTGTGTCTACCAAATAGCTTATTTTGAAGGGTTCCCCGACTGATTTTGAATTCCCGACTTGCCTGGGCTTGCGACATCCCCCCTTTTATAGCAGCTAACGCTCTTTCTAATTGCTCTGGTGTGTAGTTACCGTATGTACGGCCCCCAAGTTTGTTTTGATAGTGACGCGGCATTTCAGCACTAGTTTAGACCTCTAACAAAGAAAGGAACCTGAAAAAAAATCGTTAAAAAATAATCGGGAGGAATAAAATATATATATATGCATATAGGATGACTCATGTGCCAAAGTTAACCCCGGTGCCAAAGTAACCCCGTTTTATGGTTTATTTCATTAAACTTTGCTGCGATGGCCTCATATTTTTTCGCGTCTCGTTAGCAGAATGCTCCCTCTTATCGATGGAGCGTTCTTGCTCATCAAGCAGCCGAATCTGTTCCCTGAGGGTCTCTCTGTCTACCCTCAGTGATTTTCTTTCTCCTTTTAGCCGCGATATGAGGTCATCTTTTTTTTATATAGCAGTCATCTTTCCATCCATCCGCTGACGGAATTCTGCCCTCCGCTGCATTTCTTCGTTAATTGCTCCTATCCAATCTTCAGAATCCGAGGAGGAGGAGTAGGTTGAGGGCGTAGGCGACAGCGAGCGAATGGGAGATGAGGGCCGTCTAATATTTTTCCGAGCCAAACCCAAATTTTTGCCTCTGCAACAAAAAACAACAGATAATAATTCATACATTTTTCGATGATGTCTTTAGACTTTTTTAAAATTATTTTATGAATATTTACCTAGAAGGAAGTGCAGGAATTTCTCGCGGCGGATTTTGGAATACGTCCACGTCATCCTCTTGTTCAAAACACTTTCTTTTGGCAGCAGCCACCTTCGATAAACTTGGGCTTGGCTTGGTCGAAGCTTCCAAGGAGGTAATCGCCTTCACCGCCAAATTGAGTTTCTCTGATAGTATGTAAAAACGAGAAAATTGTTTAACAAAACGTAGAAAAACATTAGAAAAAACTTACGCCTCATTTATGGCTTCATTTAACTCAGGATTCTGCATTTGTTGCTGATAGGTCTTCTGCAGCTCGAAACGGGCCTCTTCAGATAAAAATAAAGTCATTTTTAGAACGGTATAAAAATTATTTGTGAATCGAAGTTAACACTGTTACCTACTAATAGGTTTGTATAAGAATATGATGGAAGTTGACTACCCAATACGCCTCTTTTTGTAGCTCCCGTGACAGCTGATTAAAGGGGAATGGGGGTTTAAATATATAATGGTAGGAGATTTTACCATTATAAACCCCCAATTCCTTCACAGCCCATCTGATGTCGCCCTTCTTGTTACTAATTTTGAAACACTGAATGTCTACCACGCAGTCGGAAGTCATCTTTTTCGAAGGATCTTTAAAAATAATGTTTTATTTAGTTCAGATACTAATATCTGTAATATGGTTACAAACTCTAGGATACTGCTTTATATACTTTCTATATGATCAAGTCAGCGCTTATAATGATTGTGGTGGGAGGAATAACGAATCTGTGAAACATTAAACATTATTGAATACGTCTTGGTGGAACACTTTACATAACTTTATAAGATTTTAAGTCATCTTAAATATATAGAAGATATGAAAAAATTTGTTTGCCTAACTTAAAGTACGTTATTTTTAGTTTTACGTAAGTTATTTGCATAGAAAAGGTGAAAATATGAAACTGTGTATCTTTATGTTTTCGTGGGTGCTCTTTCAGAATTTGTCATCAGAAGAAAACCTGTCTCGAAAAAAAAACATGATTTTTGAAAAAATTTTGGGTGAAAATTTCACAATAGTATTTTTCAGCCAATTAAAGGCCTGTATTTTGTAGCGTTACTATAGCAACTAAGAAAATTTCCGGAAATTTTTCTCTTCCTTGGGGTAAGGAGCATGAAATTACACTGGAAATTTTTTGACATTTATAAATAAAATGACATTTATATTTAACTTCAAATTTATCATAATTTAATAAGTACAAATCATTTATAAATAATTATTTACCAAGTATGTACTTTTAGTAGTTTTAATGAAAGCGTCCAAATGTTGCTGAAATTCCTCAGCCACGTCTTCTTTTCTTAATGGGGAATAAACAAGCACACATTCACTAAAATTTATAAAATGTCTATATTTCAAAAAATAAATGTAGTATTTTGAAACAATCAGATGTTGAATTTCTTTTTTATTATGTCCTGGTTTTCTTCTCCAAAACGAGACATTTTTCGTAAAAACACTAAACTTTTCACTTTTACACCATGCATATAAAATGACATTTGTTATCCTTTGAATTAACATACAAAGCCTACTGTCTCTTCAAAACAATCAAAAAATTTTAATATCTTTATATTTTTGTCGATAATTTTTAACACTTCATTGTGAAATTTTCTTACCGAATACCACTCTAGCTTCAATTAAATTTGCACACGAATATTTTTTAGAAAATTCATTCATTCAAAATATTCGTGTGCTCGAAAAAATTTCCAGTAATAATTGTGCTCTAGTGGTATTATAAGTGAAAATATACCAAAAAATTCACGTCTAGGGTAGAGCTGTACCCCGATCGGGTTTATGAAGGTTAAACATACACTAATTACATAATATATAGTTCTTAAACAATAACAAACCTAATACATACTTACAATCTTAAACAATAACATACGCTAATTCTAATCTCTTAAACATATAATAACACTATACATAGTTCTTAACCCTCCCACACACACACACACATACTAATTACATACTATACATGTCCGTGTTAATTTTATATGTACGAGAGATAGCCTGCATGACGAACAGTAATGCTCGGGACCATCTTCATACATTTCTGTGTAATGAATCTCAAAATGAATGTGATCTGTCGAATCCAGACCCGAGAGATCAAGTAATACTAGATAACATATATAACATAATAAATGCGTATCTCTCGGGTCTGTATACACTGCGATCATTGACACAAGGAAACAATGCATTCGATCGCCACGAGCATCACCACGACCCGCACCCATTAGAAAGCCGTTTCTAACCACAACACGCCGTGCTCTTCTCATATCGACCTCATCGGGGACGTCCTCGTCAATCCCCTCATCAACGTCAGACTCATCGGCTGTCTGTATACAATAGAATCATAAGAACTAGTCATATCACAAATTTTAAACGTGATTACGTCTCGTATACGCGCAACACCATCATCTATATCACCATCCACCATAGGTGCCTGCTGGTTGTGGGGCGGAGCGGCTATCTGTATACAAAAAAATCATAAGAACTAGTCATATCACAAATTTTAAACATGAATACCTCTCGTATACGCGCAACACCATCATCTATATCACCACCCACCATAGGTGCCTGCTGGTTGTGGGGCGGAGGGTTTGATGTGAACCATAAGCCACATATATATGTGTATATATAACACAACCACATCAACCCCCACCGTATAACCGCAGTACACACACCTATGGTTTCATCAGCATGTATGGGGGCACCCATACCCACATCATGGGCGTCATCAGCAGCCAACCGCTCATTATCGATATCCACATCGTTGGGTACTTCATCGCCGTCCCACATATCCTATAGAACATATTTCAGAAATTATTTAAAACAGACATATTTAACATCCTTACATCAAATTCCATGGCTGCGAGCTTCTCCAGAAGGTTATAGTTAACGTGTCCTAAACGAGCCATTTTAAAAATTCCTAACTGAGCACAAACAACACACCAAATACAGCAAAAATACTGGTACCTATACAAACCCCCAACTACATATACTCGTATACCTATTTCTGGTGTGACGTCACAGGGGTTACGTTACTAGTGTTTAGGATTTCATACTGTGAGATGACGCTAGTGTTTTGGTTACAGGTGTCATCTTTTCCGAAAAAAAGAAAAAAAATGTACATCCACAATCAATAGAGAATCATTCATATTGCTTTAATTTGTTTTAGTTGTAATTTAATAATTGTTTAATTTAATAACATCAGCAATTGTTTGCGTGAATAATGCGAAATAGTGTATTAAATCACCCAAATCATTAAATTATACATATATAATAACCCCCATTCAAACCATATTTTATATCTAAATTATAGATATGCGTGTATTTGTAATATGAACTAATATTATTTTACAAGTATTTCCCAATGTATTTTAAATCATAGTTTGCACCATATGTTAGTGGTAATACAGTGCACACTCCTGAATAATGGTTATTTGTTGTAGATATGAGATGTTTAATACCCCAAGCAATCAACCATTTGCGAGTTTGGTTTAACTGTAATTTAGTTGATTAATTTAATAAAATACACTACAAAAACAACAGATATAACGCTCTCGTTGCCAGATGGTGTGAATGAAGAAAAACCAGCACATGTTTTACCAGAATTCCTAAAAATGTGGCAATAAAACGACTATGTAATATGTACCTATTCTACCACACACGGGTCATATCCGTATCTTTACAATCTGTGGAGAACTAACATCATTATACTTCATTCATGATGTGCGTTAATACATAGTTTGTAGTATATGCTATTAATGATAGAATACACACATAGATAATACATATTTGATATATTCATTTTGCTCCTGTATATTGCATATTGTATGTGTACCTGTGTTGAAATTAGAATATTTCACATGTAAAACAAATTTTAATATACAGGGTGTCCGGAAAAGACGTGTACAACGGAAGACCACAGATTCCTGGGTACAAAATAAGCCGATTTAGCCCAATTTACTTATTTCCAAAATTGCTTCGTTTCGCCGCTAGGGAGCGCCAAATTTCGCGAAAATTTTTTGTTTATTCTGAATATTTCAAAAACGACTTGATCGATGGTAACCATTTTTGGGCTACGCAGTTATAAGTCTAACCGACACTTTTTGACATTATTTAAAATCTTTTGCAGTCATTAGAAATATAAGAAAAATCATGTATCATGCAAATATAAGCACATATTTTTTTAACCCCTATACAATTACTCTCAGTTTATTTCTATAAGTAGGTGACTTTATTTAGAAACTTTTTTATACTTTCAGAATTTTGAACATATTAGTAGGTTAGGCAGAAAAAATATTTTTTGTATGTCAACAATATCAGCATTCGTTCTGCAACAAATAACGAAAATTACAAAACTCATTTATATTCTATTTAATAAATACGAGATAATAAGATTAACATAGCAAATAAAAAAAAGTTATGATCTCTTTACAATAAATGCTCAGTGACCACCTTTTCTCGTACGTAATAAGTAATCCGTTTTACGGTTTTACGAAGTTGTATCCATGGATTACCTCGTAAAATGTTAACTGCGTCTTGGATTCACCTAAAAAATTCCTCTTTATTATTAACTGCGTAGGCATATACTTTACAAAAAATAATCGCAAGGAGGTAAGTCTGGTGCTCGAGGTGGCCATTTTATAGGAGCATCGTTTTCTCTTCCAATCCGCCTGTTAGGATACAGATTATGTAAATACTGACTAACGGGTATTGTAAAATGGGCGGTGCACCATCGTGCATAAACCATATGTTACGACGAAGTAGTAACGGTAAATCATCCAATAAATTAGGTAATACTTGCTGTAAAAAATTTAAATAGTTGACCCCATTTAATCGATGTGGAAACACAACCGGACCAATAATAAAGTTGTCTATAATTCTCGTCCACACGTTTACTCTGAATTCATATTGAAAATGTCTTATTTTCAGTACAGTGTGGATTTTCATCAGTATAAACGTGTTTGTTATGGTTATTAATAATTCCTGACCTAGCAAAATATGATTCATCTGTAAATAAAATGTTTTTGCTGCAATTGATATCATGGGCTCTTTGATCTTGTATAAAATTACAAAATGCTAAACGTTTTTCAGGGTCAATGGGTTAATGAACCGGTCATGAACCGATTGAATGTGGTACGGATGTAGTAACTGCTCCTTCAAAACATCATGAACTATGGTTTTTGGTATCCCTATTTCTTGTCCAATGCGTCTTGCACTAATTTTTGGGTTCTCTTTTATCATATCTAGGATTTGTTCCTCCACCTTTATAGTTTTCGTGGTACGTTGACGCCATTGAACCGTATTCATTTGGTGGAAGACCCAAATTCGCAAAGTCGCCTTTCGATGTTGGCAAAAGTTTGATGACTTGACACTCGTCGATGAGGGAATCTGTCCATGTATGTAGACCCTAACACTTTTGCGGCCGTTATCTTGACAAACTCCATAAACCGAAAGCATATCTATTTGTTCGGAATATGTATTGAAGTTGATACTTAAAATATCAGAGCCTACTTCTGATACTCCGTTATTTGTTGCAGAATGAATGCTGATATTGTTGACACACGAAAATAGTTTTTCTGCCTAAACTACTCATCTGTTCAAAATTATGAAAGTGTAAAAAGTTTCTAAATAAAGTCAACTACTAATAGAAAAAACTGAGAGTAATTGTACAGGGGTTAGAAAATATGTGCTTATATTTGCATGATACATGATTTTTCTTATATTTCTAATGACTGCAAAAGATTTTAAATAATGTCAAAAAGTGTCGGTTAGACTTATAACTGCGTAGCCCAAAAATGGTTAACATCGATCAAGTCGTTTTCGAGATATTCGGAATAAACAAAAAATTTTCGGCGGCGAAACGAAGCAATTTTGGAAATAAGTAAATTGGGCTAAATCGGCTTATTTTGAACCCAGGAGTCTGTGGTCTTCCGTTGTACACGTCTTTTCCGGACACTCTGTATTTTAAAATGTAGTGAATATCCAATGTTGTCCAGGAATTGTTCTTAATAATCTAGTAAATAAAACTTATGAATTGTAAACGGTTACTTAAGTGTATTTTCTTACTGACGGTTGGGAACTAATTAAATGTAGAGCCCTATTAGTTTTTCTGAATTTTGGGGTACACTATTTAAAATACGTCGGAAACGCCCATCTTTAAATTTATTTCAACAGTTACAAAAGTCATAGCGTATTCCCACGTTCCGTTGTCACCCTGTATTGTTCAACTTTTCAATTTATTGTTTATACATTATTAAAAGAAAGAATTCAGTTTTATCTATTGTTTATACCATTAATTAAATAAAATCAGAAAATGTCCATGATGATAAAGAAACATAGGATATTTAAAAAAAACCAAAATAAGGGTTCTTCAGATTTTCATAAAACCCTGTATGTATTTTTAAATATTTCAACACCCCGTACATCATAAACGAAGCTTTTTCCTAATTATTGAGTGTTTTACAAATTGAAAATTTAAATTTCTACTAAATCTAGAGTTGATTAAGAATGTAAATATTTCAATAATATTACGATTTTTTGCATTAAATCGTATCGTTTACGTGTGTAAGAATGCGTTCTTATCTAGTAGTTTTTGCGATTGTTTTTTGTCATTTAATCGATGTCTCTTCGATTTTCTTTGCAGTTGCTTCAGTTTCTCGCAGTTTCGGTATTGATTACATGCAAATTTCGTGTTAATTAAATAAAGTTTTGATTTTGATACAATTGAAACGTAAGCTACTGTTTAAAATATGTGTTTGTGGGTGTGTGTGTTTTTTGTTCGTCTTTAGTTTATGATAAAGATATAGGTAAGTTGATCGCATTCTCTTAATATATTGTTACATCTACTATAAATTTATATTATCGATAAAGCAAAAAAAAAAAACGAATGTAGAGGGTTAATTTTAACAATGAAAATGAGAAATGGGACATTAGACAATAATATCCAACGTGCACTTTATACAAAATTTATTACATATTTGCTTTCTTAGTTACGGTATACTATTAAAAATGAATTATCACAAATATTGCTACTTACTATATGTGTATGTTTTGTTTCAATGGACTCTAAATCAGGTGTTCTATCACCTTTAACATTATTGCAACGACTTGCAAGACACCCTGTATTTACCTGTACTTTTAATGCAATCAAGAATATTTTTCAATTATTAAAATATAATTTCCAACGTGCGCATTTTTCTTATTGCAATTTTAACAAACTTTACTACGATATACTATTTATTTACATTTTTAAATGTATTTAAATATTTCAACAATCTGCTTAATTTTTCTGTTTTCTAACTGTAAGGATAAAACACATTTTAGGGCACATTCCTCAAGCCTGGCACAAAAACAGATGGCCCACCCACCCGTCGCCCTCACAAGGGTTTTCCCATGCGAAAAGTGGGACCACGCTCTATCTTTTGTACACTATTCTATAATTTATGTGAGCTTTATACAATGTGTCTGATGTACCCTGGCAGAAGAATTTATCCCAAATAACCGTTGGACGCCATTTATGGTCAATAAAATGTTTCTTAAAAAGCGCCTTAAAAACTATTGCTGTTTATAACATTACATATTTTTTATTAATAAGGAACTTTTTCCACCCAAAATTGCATAATTTTTTTATGGGATACTTTCGATTCGTTGTTTTTCCTTGAAAACAATTTTTTTCAAATGTAGATCCTATTAATTTTGTAATAAAGTTTTTTTCTGAATTTTGTGGTACAATATTTAAAAACGTGAAAAACACTCATCTTTAAATTGTTATCAGCAGTCACAAAAGTTATAGCGTGTTTCCATTTTCCGTTGTCACCCTGTATTCTTCAAAGTTTCATTTTATCGTTTATACATTATTACAAGAAATAAAAATAATTCGTTTTTTCTCTTACCTCCTTTTTCACCTTATTTATTTCGGAACAATAATTGTCTTGCACGAAGCACACACAGAATTTAACACAAAAAAAAAAACAAGAAAAAAACACTTAAGGGTAGATTCTCTGAAATACTACTTAAACACAGTTTTATTTTGAAAACACGGTGACTCGATGAATTAGCACATAGAAATGTTTTTTATGGAATCGCACTTTCACTTTTATAGCTACAAATTAAGGGTAGGTAGTGATCACGTGATGGCTCTTTTTACTTCCATAAACAATATTCCAATATTTAGTATTAGATGCCTATATACAGGGTGATCCACTTTCGAAAGCGGAATCTTTAGAGGCAGACAGAGAACGACAAAATAATAAATGTATTATAAACTATATTTCAAAAATGCTTACATACAGTCGATCGTTTCTTTCAATCGACTCTTACTCAAGTTTTCTATCACCTCTAACATTATTGTAACGACTTGCAAGACACCCTGTACTACTTATTACTGCAATGAAGAATATTTTTCAATTATTAACATATAAGTAATATCCAAGGTGCGCTTTTTCGCATTACAATTTATATAAACTTTATTACATAATATCTATTTATTTCCTTATTAGTTCATTATTTAAAAATAACATGTGATTCTATTCACTTAATTCTGAAAGAAGAAGAAGAAGGAACCCATGGCTAGTTTTAATATTAAATTGTTACGTATTTTAAAATGTATAGAAGAATAATTTTAACAATCTAAGTTGATAATAACCTATTATAATTGTTTCTAAATTCGTTTACATTGCAATGAATTTCTAATCGAAAACAAAGCTTTTGCTAAGAAAGACAGTTCACATTTATATACTGGAGTGTAAATAATTGCATCATTGTCATGGCCTCCGCGTAAAACGGCCATTGCAAAGGCCCCATCCGCATACGAGAGGCTAAATCGCCCACGCGATACCAACGTTGCCAAATCGTGCAATACTTGGCGCGAGTTTCAAAATATCATTTGAGGTTAATTTGCTTTGCAGTTATAACTTCCTAAAGGTACTCGGTAGCGTGCTATGGTTAGGAGCACAAAACATTTAATTAGGCGGTTCAAAATATCATTAAATTTTTTTGAGATTAATTTATTTTATGTTTTGTTCCGTTTTATGTAATTAAATCTCATAAAAATAAAAAAAACAACAGATAGGTATAACAAAAAAAAAACAAGTGTTATAGATAGATAAATTTATTTAGTTCGAATTCCAAAAAGGAATGTTGAAAAGTAAGAAGTTAAAAAGAACAGTGGAAATAATTAATAAGTAATAGCAAAAGAACTTATTTTTTTACACATGAGCAGGAAACTAGATTTTTGAGGTCCGTTGGTTCGATTACTGGCTAGTGGAAGAACCAACAAGAAACCACTAGCAGTGCAATGATTCTTTTCGAAAAACAAGAAAATACAAAATTTGGTGATTGCAGTGCCTGGGGCCCCAAGCTTCTGCTTTGACGGATGTCAACGATGTCAACTAGAATAATAAGTTAAGTTGCCTGCTGGTGCAGTGTTTTCTTGGATGGACTGAAACATAAAAACAGAATGAAAACAAAAAGGGATTCGTTTTCCGAGGGTAAAAATCTTCTCTGCGGATAATCACGTCTAAACCTAAACTCTAATCTAGCCGATTATATACAAAACTAAACTAAAATGAGAAACCTAAAACACTTGATAAAAAGGATACAGATACTGTCCAGCGGCGATGCGTGCAAGGTTATTTTCACTTTTCCGGGCATGTGGACAGGGCATTGTCATTTGCAGGTAAATATTGATGATCATTTAATGGTAAAGAAGATTTGCAAATAATTAGTTCTTCAGAAGTACTATTTAAATTTTCTTTAATTATTGCGGTCTGTTCTGCTGAAGCACGTTTAAGACTTGTTTTTTTTACAATGCGCTTTTTTTTGGTGGATACAAATCTTATTTGGGGGTCAATGTGCCTTTTAAGGGAACCGGATCCTTCTCTTTGTCAAAATTTTTGGTGTGAATGTCCGAAAACTTTGAGCATTTTGCAATTTTATTAATAATTGACAAATGATAGTGTATTTTGCTAATAGTGGCGTCATCAAGTTGATACAAATCTAAATTTTGTAATTGAACTGCCATCATCTTTAATTGGTCTATATTACTTCCCGATGAATTTGACAACTTTTGATTTTGTGAAAGAGCCGTTAAACTTTCCGATATGCAACTATCCTTATTATCAATAGAATTAGAATTTTTTTCTGCTTTTTTATTTATGCTGTCAATTATTATGTGAATGTGTTTGCACATATTTTTGTTTTCATAAAAAAATTTACAATCACAGGAAAACATATGGTTGCATGCTTCACAAAACAAGCAAATTTGTTCACAACATTTTGTATGAATTAACTGTTGAACACTATATGCTACATTTTCATTTTTATAATACTCCATCCTCTGTTGTCGTCTAATGTTATTATACTGTATTTACTACCGTTTTTAAGTGCTTCCTGGTGATTTTTGGATAATAATCTAGTCTTTTGGGTATGTTCACCTTTACTTAATCTTATAATTCTTTGTACACATTTATCTCTTACATACTTTAATACCATACTTAAACCTTTATCTAAGCGTTTTACGGTTTTTCTTTCCAAATAAAAGTATTTTATAACTTTATGCATTGATTCTAAATGCATGTTAGTATTAATATTAGCACCCTTTCGAAAGCAGTACGCCCATTTTTAAAATTATCGCTATAGGTATTAGCAAAATACTCTCCAAAATGTTTTGTCTTTTCATTATCACACATATAATGTAAAGCATTTTCTAAAGCTGAAATAAAGTTTAATTCAGGAGTTTCTTGTTGTAATACTTTTAAAATTTTATAAATTTCAGATCTAATCTCTTTGTTATGAATTTTATTTAAATTGCTTTGCCATGCCCTGTCTACATGCCAAGAACAGAATAAATGTTCTGGATATGGTGTACCCATCACCAAGATCCATGCATTATAAAGACTTCAGCCATATCAGACATAAAATATTTACAATGAACAACACCTGAAATAAATTACAATTACAACCACCATACCACCACCACAAATAAACAAATATTACAGATGACTAAACGCAAACTCTCTAGTAAAAATAAAATCAGATTTTTTGCCTTGAACCTTCCAGAACTACCCAAAATGTAGCGAAAGCGTCAATAGCAGATACTCCCAAAATAATTCAACATTCAAATCCAATTCATACTGAACTTTAATTTAAATTTGCACATTCAAAATTCAACTACTTAACAAACATGTTTGCTTACCTACTGTGTCCTTAATTGTAGAAAAAATATGCTTTGTACTGTGGTATCTTTTCTATTTGTAAACATCTCGGCTACTGGGAAGCCATGGTGATATTCATCTATGACCATAATAGTGGTCATTTCAAAATCATACCCGTTTAGACCATGGGTACTATCGATGGTAATTGTACAAGGAAATTGTTTCATCATTTGCCTCTGAAATGCATTCATAATAATTAAACAGAAATCATCCATTTTTAAAATAGTATGTTCTTTCCTTGCTCCTTATAAAATAAAATTGGATTTTCTTCAAGTTGCTCACATTTCTGTACCCATAAAGCTACAGAGAAGGCGTCATTAGAATCCCTTTTACCATCTTTTAATTCTAGACCGTAACTAACTTCTATATTTCGTATATCTTTCGATGTTAACAAGTCTACGCGCTTTAAATAGTCCCCAATATTATCTCGAGTAGACTCCAAAATCCTGTAAATAAAAATAGTTGTTCATTTTCTTAATTAAAAAAACGGAAGTCATTCAACAAACAGTAATGTGCGACTGCTAATTTTCAAATTGTTACAAAATTTTATGGATATAACAATGCTGAAACCTGATGGCGATAACGCTTGCGTCTAATCTACGACAACGCTTAAAGCTGCTGACCAGTTTTGGCAAGAGACGGTGAAGCTTCCAGTTACAGAGTGTCATGCTGTCATGGGTTAGACGCAAGCAATGACTTTTACCTTTGAGACGCCACACCATTTAACACCTGTGTTGCAATATTTTGTTTTTCTACGTTTGGTAATCTAATGTGTTGAACTTCTGTCTTGTGCCCATAATGAACTTTTTGCCACTCTACATTAATTTTGTCATTTTCCTTAACGAATTTTATTTCACTAGTACATGAATTGCTCATCTTGCAAGATCCTTGGCTTTTCAGCAACCTACTTCTTCCATTATTGTCTTTAAGAGTATGGCCTACAACAAAATCATTATAAAAGAAGATAAAAACACATGTAATTATTATTTATATACATATAATAGTTTAATTAACTTACTTGTTTTACTCCTATTACACTTGTAATATATGATTTCTCCGAGAGTACTAGCCTTTCTACTTTTCAATACATAATAACAGTTATTCTGTATTTCTATACTGGATTTCCAATTCTCAAACTCTAAAATTAAGTAGAAGATATTTTCTAGCTGGTTACATAAAAATAGCTAGTATTAAACAAACCGTTCATATTTTCCATAGCACAGCGCTCTATTTCAAATTTCATTAAATGGACAGTCTGCAAGTGCTCCACCAAGTTTTGACGTTTTAAACGTACAGCTACATCCCGGTTCAAGACAACAATTACTTAAACTGGTTCCTTTTCCTTAGAAGAATAAGATACAGGTTCAGGTTTTTTATTATGTACTTCTCGTAGATGTCTATTATAAGACGATTTTGTACTTAAAACTTTATCACATATAACACACAATAAGGGCATTTTTACTTTATTCGAACTAATTTAAAACTGTAACAAACTGTAAATTGTTTATATCAAACACACAAAATATACAACTAATATTCCACTACGTAGGTATGTAGTATATCATATATATCGTGGTGGTATATATTACAGATTATTATCAAAGGCTCTAGAGTACCGTTGAGTGAAATAAATTAATAATTAATTTCGACATTCAACGCTAGTATATAGTTATATTCAATACATCTGTACATCATACTACCTAACCTCTATATTGAAATTTGGCGCTAAAACATTTTGCAACCATTTGGCAACGTTGGTATCGAGTGGGCGATTTAGCCTCTCGTTTGCAAAGGCCCCATCCGCATGGGCCGGAAGCCTCAGATCGGCCATCTTGATATCTTGTACAGCAGTACATACTCTCGCGGCTCTCGTTAGCTGTCGGAAGCTGCCGCCGGCTGTCGGTTCGGTGGTCTATACTTCTTGGCGGTCTTTAATTTTTAACAGATCGCACGGCTCTCTAGCTCTCGCCTACCATCGTCCGTTATCGGAGATTGTAGACGCGCTAAATGGACATTCAAAATATTCACGCCGTGTTTTATTCGTTACTCTTTCCAAATAAATTAATACACGTCACCATTTTAAATGCAATAAAAGGGCTTTGAGAATAATAGGACAGATATACAAATAAAATTTGAGAAATCCCTAGAAAATAACCAATAAAAATATAGGATAGACCAATAAATTATTTTATTTGTCATCAATAACTATGTAAAAGCACAAAAAGAAAGCAATTACTAAAATCATGACCTCTTTACATACAAATATCATATATCTATGCCATTTTATTAATAAACATGATTAAAAACAGTTACAAATATGGAGATTATTGTAGTGTAACATACCCGTGTTCGTTCAACATTGTTGAAAGAGGAAGTATGTGGCCAATAATCGAGAAGATTTATCTATGTTGTGCTTATTTATATTATTTATTAACTTACCTCAAATGTGCTACATTTTTACGAAATTAGGGAGATTTGAGTAGTTTTAAATAAAACAAAACAAATTACTAAATACACCTCGTTTATTAGTTTTCTGTCAATGGTGTAATAGCCTACCTAACCATCTATCAGTGCCGTACTCACCCTTGAATTCACGGGGGGAAAGAGCACCACAGAGAAAACCCCGATCACAATTCAAAGAATCACTGTCGCTATTCCAATGGAAATAATAATGATGACAATAATAAAACTGTATCTCTACTTCAGTACTTGAATACACGGTAATATAATCATAATTCTACATACAAAACTGAAGTGTTTTTGGATAGTTAGCCGACTTGCGTCAGAAGGTACTGAGGTCCCATATGGTAGGCTACCCAGCTAGTAGTTGAGGGGTTGAACAAACATCTCAAATCATATATCATGCTTCATATGTTTTTAACGGATGTTTGTCCAGTCACGGGAGAAAATATGAATAGAATCATCAAGGCTCTTACAAACATCTGACAAGCAAACCGCTAATTCAAGTAATAATGTAGTAGTCATAGATGAATAATAATAACTTACAATACCATTTACAACAGCATAACTTCGACTCAAACTAAAGTTATACATATAATTTCAACAATTCGAACAGACAAAATAATAAAAGGAACACAATGACATTTAGTCTACACGGTTCTTTGTATAAAACATTATAATACTTATCGTTTTTGGAAGACTTAACGTTAAAATGCCCATACCCTTCTTCTTGAATGTAGTTCTTCATTGTTTCCGCTTTCTTATGTGCTAACACAACAGCTCTTCCCTGATAACTGTTTCTGTTTGGTCGTTTTAAAGTTATAATTCTTTTCCACATCTTGTCATCTACAACTTCCTCCAGTACGTTCAATAATTTTTCCAATCGAATGTTTCCATTGTCTTTTAGCTTTTCTCGTTTAATATATCGGTTTAAACTTTCCAATGCCATATTCGTGTTTATTCCAACTCCCTTTCTGAATAATTGAATACGCTATTATGTTCAGAAATTAAATAAATAAATTGCAAAAAATTAAACCTGTAACAATATGCCCAAGACTGGATTCGTGCATCGTCGCAAAAGTAATACCTGAAATTAATGTTTTTATGTATTAGATCAATATTGGAACATACAAAATAAATACAATATTTTTGACTTACTGTTGTAAATATTTCAAAAAATCTAATTCCTCTTTTTCCTGTAATTTTTTAAAATATTCTTGTTTATACTTTTGGAAATCTTCAACTTTTGTTGCTGTTAAGATTTGGCGCATTTCTGTTTTCATGGTCTTTCTCATTTCTAAATCCTTCAATTTTCTCTTGCCTTTATAAAAATGTCGAATAAGTTACAAATTTTAATAATTATGTAATTTTTATTGGTATAGTAAATTCAGGTTCACCTTGAATATTCCAATTTTTTAAAACATGCCAGGAGCATAAGAGCTTTCTTGGGTTACTTTCCATAGTTTTAATCCAAGCATTGTAATATTTTATATCGTCATCGGTCATTAAAATATCTGTTGATATGTTTATGTCACCAAGTTTTTCTTTCAACGCCCCTAAAAACATTTCTTGAATAATCTGATCTTGCCTATTAGAAATCATAAATGCCACAGGGAAACCAGCTTTGGTTTCATCTTTCACCAATACAGTAGTGAGCTCCCATCCTTTATATTTAGTTATCCCGTGCGTCCCATCTATACAAACCAATGCACCAAATTCTCTAAATTTCCTCTCCATGGTATTATTCATAAAGGCCAAAGCAAAATCACCAACTTTTAAAACCGGATGTGCTTCTACAATAACTATTTTTACCACCACCAAAACCATCACCATCAAAATCAGAATGAACATGCAAACCAAAAACCATTTCAAAGAAATACAAAAAGTTGAAATACTGAATTTTAAAAAGTTACCCAATTGTTTGAACAAAAAACATAAGTTTTTGCCATCCGCATTCCATTCAATCACCTTCATTGCTACCGCAACCATGTCATTAATGTGCCTCATACCTTCAATATTTTTTCTTCTCATTAAGTTTGTTAAATCATTTTTAGTTACTAAATTTAATCTCGAGGGTGCACCACTCTGTTGTTGCCTTGCGTTTTTTATGATCCGGTCCGTATTTACTCCTGCTTCCAACTGTTCTACCAAATACTTCTGGTCCGCCTTCGATAACTGCTGTGTCCTAACTTCTATTTCGTGTCCCACATGTGTATAATTATGTCTAACCATAACTTGTCCTATATAAAAGCAGTATATGGTAACTATTAATGTGGTCTGAAAAAATATTAGTGCACATACCTTCAGGTAAAAATGTGGCAATTATTCTTGATGGACACGTTCCATTAATTTTAATACTTCCACCTGTTTTTAAAATTCTCTTGCTGCAGTTGCTTATATACCCTGAAATATTTCCTCGAATTAAAGCAGCGATAGTTATAAACATATAATATGGCAGATGTAAAATTAAATAATTATATGAGTAGGTAAGTATAACTAAAAAATTTAATAAAATTCAATAATGATACTGGTGTCGTAGAATTTGCTCAAAGAAGAATGGATCAAGTCTGTCGTATATCGTCCATTTGAATTTTTGTTGTCACCATTTCAAAATTTAAATAAATTAATAAAAGGGGGAATACTTTATATTTATCTACCTTGTGTATCGCTTCTGTTACAAATGTAATATACTTTTGTTGAAGTTCTATCGATACTGTTGCTCTGCATTGCATAATCCACATTTCGGTTTTCTCTGCAGTGCCACTCTTCAAAATCGTCCTTATTATTGAAATGATACGTGTTTTGTTCTACATTAATTTTATGAGCTTCTTGTAAATGTTTAGTATATTCCTTGTATGTTCGGTAAGCGCCAATAATCTGAAATTATTATTTTAAAGCAACACATAAGATTTATACCTTACCTAGGTATTTTTTATAGCACCAATAACAAATACCTTTTCAACTGAGCAAATAACACAGATTATGTGACATTTTTTACCACTTGGTTGAAAGATATCTTCTTCTATCTTATTATGAATATTTTTCAAGTGTCGATTAAGATTAAATTTCTTCGAAAAATCTTGCTTGCAATATTTGCAAGTTAATTGTTTAGAACTAAAATGTTAATTTTACAGGAACCTAAGTCAAAAATCGTCTGAACTTAAACTTACGTGTTATCCATTTAAAAATTATTAAAAAGCTGGAATAAAAATGCACTCACAACCTGAAACACAAAATTAATCCAGAAAATTGTAGGGAAAGTAAACACACTTCTATCTGTAAAATAAAAATTAGAAAACAATTTGACTAAAATTAAGGGTGAAATTATAATAATAATAATAATATAAACAATGATAATAATAATAATAATAATAAATTCTCGAAAATAGAGAAAATATCACGTGGAGTTTTGTAGATAGCAAAGAGAGGTTAGCGCGCCAAACAGCAACGTAAACAGATTACAGCTAAAGCCTAAAGCTATCTGCGATCTGTTAAAAATTAAAAAGACCGCCAAGAAGTAGAGACCACCGAACCGAGAGCCGGCGGCAGCTACCGACAGCTAACGAGAGCCGCGAGAGTAATACGGTATCCTTTGGTTTCCAGTGTTTTCACATTCTGTATCTGCCGAATTTAAACAGCTTGTTGATGTAGCCGTGAACTCTGTCCTAGAGTACAAAATAAAATTTCGAACAAGCTAGAAGCTATTCCATTTAATTGCAATGTACTATACTTACATTTTATTTATGATGAATATTTTCCATGTTACGTTACACAAAAATAACTGGTACTAGGTACTACATTAGAATATTCAACTAACTGCGTATTGTACATTATTTATTATTTGTAAACGAATTGTATTCGTGTCATCCGTCGTTAAAAGAATATCTAACCTTATTTCTTATTTCATTTCTGTTATGTGTATGGCACAGAGAAATAGAGTGGCATTTAAATCATCACGGAACTTGGAATGGACAGACGGCAATGAATACAGAATTCACTGTGGTAGCTCATCGATACCACTGAATTCAAATACTATCTAGTGGTATGAACAAAAGTTTTCAAAGAACAAGTCATTTTATTGCTCCAACTAAGAAATATACATACAACTAATCATTATAAGGAGGAATTTATATGACAAGGAAAAATCTTCACAATTGTAAACTATTCTTCTTTTCTTCACGACTCAAAAAAAACCTACAAAAATCTTCACTTTGAAGAAAAATCTTCACAGTTGGCAACACTGTTCCAAAGGCAAACCGTCCCGGACTCTAGAACCGCGTTACGATTCTCAATCCATGAGGCTGGTACTAACGAATAATCGTTAAATGAGTAGCATGTCCATGAATGTAAGTCCATTTCTCCTATTTTAACCGGTTCCTTTGCAGCCGGAACATCGCTGCTTGGGCAAATTTGATCAATTTGTTATTTAAAGCAAAAGCAGTTTCACATATTAATCGACCAAGTCCGTAACATGTACTTGGATCGGGTGCGTTTGCTGGGTCTACTCCAACTAGCGGTATGTTAGTGGTAGATCCTGATAATGATCGGTGGGGACCTAAGTCTAGCTTTAGATTCGTCTGCCTCAGTTTTACTGAGACCTGTTCCATTATTTTATCATTGTATAAAAAAGTAGTTATGGAATGGGTGAATCGGTCGGAGTATACTCCGAGGTCTCTAAGCTGTATTCCTTAGGTTTTAGTTCCTTTGCTGGGATCCAGCCAAGCAAGTTAGGTGTGGGTGTGTTAGCCACAACCTCCCTTTCTGATATGATGTCAGATGCTTGTGATCCGTCGTCGGCGTGAGCTGAGTCCTTGGTCTGCTCCTCCTCTCAATCGTTGTTCGTCGACAACAACCTCAAGCTGTGCTGGTACTGCACCGACTAGGCGTACGTCTGGAGCGATCGTTGGGTCGTAAGCTAAACCGTCAGCATATTTTGAAACACAGGACGCTAGAAGCATTAGAGTAAATAGTGAGCTGTCATTGGTTGTTTCGGAATTCGGATTAGTGGCGGGAGTTTTAAATGCATTAATGAGTACATAATTCACACATATTGCGTAACTGTCCATAGGAGTTGTATGTAATTAGAATGTGAAGTACTCTAGCCAGAATTAAAAAACCATTAATATGTAAATAAATGACTATATACTGTCAAAAATACTTTAATAATTTAACTTCAAGAGTATAAGTTATTCAATCGACATTTCAGACAGTGGCAATAACTGAAATGTTTTTTATTGTCTTATTTAAATTTATACCTAATTATTTTTTTTTTTTATAAATAATTTTAAAAATGTACCGACTTACCTATGATTATGATAATTAATTGTCAGTTTTTTATTAAATTAGATAGATTAGGAATAAGGAAACATTGCTTATAAATATTGTATAAATTAAAATAGTGAATTTTTTTGTATCATTTTATTTTTTAATCCCTACGTTTAATTACTACTTATAAGAGCAACCTGGAAGAATCTTACGAGATAATTATTTAGATATACACAAATTTATATGTAATAAAAAGCAATTAGATAAATAATTAATCTAATAATTAATTGTAATATATAATAATTAGATAAATATAATATAGAATAATAATAAACTCCATTTCACGATAGAAAATTTATTTTGACAAGGCGACATTTGGTAAAATAGTTATTTTTATATAAATTCATTTTCTGCTGGCAGATCCGCCATAAAAAATATCTACCTACAAAATAAAAGAATGAAACTTTTAAAATGTCCAAAAAAGTTATGCAAACTCAAAATACCTTTATTCTTCTCAAAAATAAACTCGCAATGATAAATAATGTGACATTATGACATAAATAACAAATTTCAAATTTAATATTTCGTGATAAAAGTTTCTTTAAGTAATCAACCCCGTTCTTGCTGTCGAATATCAAAATAAATTTTCTATCGTGACACAGACTGTATACAGTAACAAATACATATACTAAACACATAGGTACAATAATAATTTTATTCCCATTCTGTATTGTACTCTAGGTATATTCATACATATCTTCAAAATTTCTGAGTTTTTTCGCTTATTTATCTTATGGAAATGGGCCTGAACTTGCTGACGTTTCGGTAGTCCCTCTGCTACTGGCTTCTGGGGCGCTAAAAAGCTAAATGAAAAGATGTTACTAGATTATGTACAATATTCTCAATTTAATTTATGACATTTATTTGTCTAATAATATAGAAATAATACATAATATACATACATAGTACTTTTTTCCAAATGTTCTGCCTCGTAGTTTCTTCTTTATTCAAATTAAAATTAGGTTTTACCATGCTTGGACAAAATATTATGTGCCATTGTCAAGATTATTTATTTTTGATGTCTTTTCTGTGTTCTACATTTTTTCGATATGGAAAAAGGTTTGTCTCTTGGGGTAGTAGTCTGAATTCTTGGCAACCACAGTGCATTTAATATAACAGGATTGGAGTTTTGAGTTTGGCCATCGATGGTAATACATATAAAAAAAAAATTGTAATATCTAAGTAGTAATGTCCATTTGCCACTTACTTTTTATGAACTTCTTTGATATATCCATATATTTTTTACTAATCTCGTGCTCCATGAACTGTTTCCATATTTATTTAGAACTTGTTTACGCCAAAGTTATTATTTATACTAATGAGCACGACCATGAAGTACAACATTCGATTGATTTGCCAAGATATTCAATTTTATATTATGCTTCCTTTTCACTTTATTCTTCACGCCACTGATTGGCCTTCCTGATGGTATCCTAGTACTACCACGAGTTACTCCTGGCCTTCTTCTGGATATAGCTGTAGGCTGAACTTTAATTTTTGACTGTTTCCTAATTGAAGTTTTGGTTGGGTTAAGTGCTGAGTATAACTGTTGGAAATTTTTCTTTTTCTGTAGTTTCTTGGTAAACTTCTCTATCAAAGTACTAGGTACTTCACTGGCAAGTGCTTTAACTCTATCTAATTCCAATGACAGCTGTAAAATGGCATCATCCTTGTTTCGCTTTTCTTCATCAGGCGAGTTGCTAAGAATTACTTCCGCATATGCTGCTTGCGGATTAACATGATCCGATTCTAACGTTTGGCTACTTGAAACTGAATTACAGGAATGAGTCTTATGAGTTAAATCCATGAACCAATCATCGCTAGGACATTCGAGACCTAATGCTATTTTTCCCAAAGATTTACGTTCCTCGCAAGTAACTGCAGGAGCATTTACAAAAGGTATATTCAACTGTTTATGTAGATAAGCCTGTTGCTTGCAAAAAGCTCCATTTATGTCAGAAGGGCAACTACATAGTCGCTTGGATTTACAGATACCATTCTTGAACATAATTTTAAATAGTTATTTCGAATACTATTCCTCCTGTTATGTGCATAATCCAACAATTTAATTTTGAAATAATCTTCCCAGACAAAACAAATAAAATCTACCACACAATTGTATCATTTTGTTCTGTGGAGAATTATATCCTTTAATATTCTTATAGATGCTTCGGCATAATTGTTGGTGTTATTACCCCTAATGATAATGTTTTTACGGTGAACGTATAACCATTCTTGTGATCTCAAATAAAATTTTTCAAAACGATTAATAAAATTAGGGAAATCTTGAGATGACTGTTTGAAGTTCAGTATCATCATATTCAATTCATCTACTGTTTCGCTATACATAACCTGTAAATGAAAGAAAAATACATATATCATCTAATGTATGTAAAATTGTATGTTCATTAAAGTACTCATATACATCTGCTGTAATTATAAATATAATTCTACTGTAAACTTAAACATATACTTCCTGTACACTACCCCCAAATTAACTACAGAACTAATCACCTTACGAAACAAGTTCATCAAAAACTGTCGCCTCTCTAATGGAATTCCATTTTTCTTTTCACATAACCACCTCCATTCCTTTTGCAAAACATGGAAAAAACAGAGAAGTTGTCTTGATTGTGGATAAGCATTTGACAATGCAGCTTTTTCAGCTTTAGAGTCATCTGTCATAAAACATGATGGTTCCTACAATTTAATTTCCATTACCTAACATAGTAACACAACCAGACAAAATGATACCTGTACAATGTTACTTTATTGCAGAAATAGCCCAAACCTAATATAAGAATATTATGTCCATGTAGTCATTCTATCATCATGATTTTTTAAGCAATTGCTCAAATTATGGTATCAAATTATTGCAATTTTTATAGAATATTCACCGAAAATGTAACTATTAACTCTTTTGATACACAAGGCATGTGCAACAAAATTGTTTTATATTAAACAAAGCCTGATAAAAAAAACACAAGTATTTGTTACAGTAATACCACACCCTACAAAGCCAACCACCTGTTCTACATGCTATGCATATATAGTGAGTAACAACACCAACAACACACATACTGGATACTTACAAATTTCTAATATTTTCTCCTTATTTTTGTATGTTGTGTTGTTTGATTTTGAGTGGTTGCTAGAAAATGTCAAAAATTATATATTATTTCCACAACATGAGTAATTTTAGTTTTTCTTTACTTTTTTTGGGTTTTTGCCACACTTCTGAAAAAATAATAGAGATTAATTAATAAGCCCTTGCGCCAAACGGAACAGTCAGTTAATACGATTTTGAGAACGAAAACAGAGAGATTTTGGAAACGTCAATAATAAGTGCGCGATAGTGATGTGATTTTTGTTATTTTTTACTTATCTGTTTTTTCAGTGTGAGATTTGTTGGTTAGGCAAACATAGTTTCAAAAATAACCCTTGACTGTTCCGTTTGGCGCAAGGGCTTATTTAATTAATCTCTATTATTTTTTCAGAAGTGTGGCAAAAACCCAAAAACACTAAAGAAAAACTAAAACTATGCCAAAAATAAATAGCTTCAGACAATATGAGTAATTTTTCTGTAATTCATCTAAACACCATTCTTATCTAATTATTTCGAGATAACACAAACATATTTTAATTATATATTTGCATTGTGGTTTTATGCAAATTTTTTCATTCATAAATGTTACTCATTTTTTAGTTATTCAGTTTCGGAGTATCTATATACTTGGATTGTTAAAAAAAATATTTGCTTACCGTATTCCTCCCAAAACAATAGGAAAATGATTTCTTTAACAAACCATAGGCCTGCTCATAACTAGCTGTAGACTGTCCATCATGTAAAAGAACAGCTATTGGAATAGCATCTGCTTTGGTAACCGTTAGCAAAATAGTAACAGTAGTTTCAGTACTGTCGCAACTCTTTAGAAGAATTCAACCGCTGCGCTCTTTGCATTATTGGAGTAACTACTGCTAATGCCCAAGGATTTGTTGCCAATACTACTTTCATTCCTGTTAAAAAATAATATTTATTACTTGATATTGTTTTACTAATAATTGAATTAAAAAAATGTATAAAATTTGACTTCTCAATGGGGAGAAGCTCAAAGAAATGAACAATTTAATACTATTTTCTAAATAATCAATATAACAGTATTAAAACCCACTACAGTATGCATATAAACTCACGTCTTGTTTCATAAAACGTAAGTTTCTCTTGCAATTTTGGGATAGGTTCAAAAACTACCCCGATCGGGTTTATGAAGATTAAACATACACTAATTACATAATATATAGTTCTTAAACAATAACAAACCTAATACATATTTACAATCTTAAACAATAACATACGCTAATTCTAAATTCTTAAACATATAATAACACTATACATAGTTCTTAAACACACACACACCCTCCCACACACACACACATACTAATTACATACTATACATGTCCGTGTTAATTTTATCTGTACGAGAGATAGCCTGCATGACGAACAGTAATGCTCGGGACCATCTTCATACATTGCTGTGTAATGAATCTCAAAATGAATGTGATCTGTCGAATCCAGACCCGAGAGATCAAGTAATACTAGATAACATCTATAACATGATAAATGCGTATTTCTCGGGTCTGTATACACTGCGATCATTGACACAAGGAAACAATGCATTCGATCGCCACGAGCATCACCACGACCCGCACCCATTAGAAAGCCGTTTCTAACCAAAACACGCCGTGCTCTTCTCATATCGACCTCATCGGGGACGTCCTCGTCAATCCCCTCATCAACGTCAGACTCATCGGCTGTCTGTATACAATAGAATCATAAGAACTAGTCAAATCACAAATTTTAAACATGAATACCTCTCGTATACGTGCAACACCATCATCTATATCACCATCCACCATAGGTGCCTGCTGGTTGTGGGACGGAGCGGCTAAATGTATACAATAAAATCATAAGAACTAGTCATATCACAAATTTTAAACATGAATATCTCTCGTATACGCGCAACACTATCATCTATATCACCACCCACCATAGATGCCTGCTGGTTGTGGGGCGGAGGGTTGGATGTGAACCATAAGCCACATATATATGTGTATATATAACACAACCACATCAACCCCCACTGTATAACCGCAGTACACACACCTATGGTTTCATCAGCATGTATGGGGGCACCCATACCCATCATGGGCGTCATCAGCAGCAGCCAACCGCTCATTATCGATATCCACATCGTTGGGTACTTCATCGCCGCCCCACATATCCTATAGAACATATTTCAGAAATTATTAAAAACAGACATATTTAACATCCTTACATCAAATTCTATGGCTGCGAGTTTCTCCAGAAGGTTATAGTTAACGTGTCCTAAACGAGCCATTTTAAAAATTCCTAACTGAGCACAAACAACACACCAAATACAGCAAAAAAATACTGGTACCTATACAAACCCCCAACTAAATATATACCTATTTCTGGTGTGACGTCACAGGGGTTACGTCGCTGGTGTTTAGGATTTCAGACTGTGACATGACGCTAGTGTCATAGTTACAGGTGTCATCTTTTCCAAATAAAAAATAAAAATATACAACCACAATCAGCAGAGAATCATTCATACTGCTTTATTTTGTGCCGCATAACAATATATCATAGATGATGCTGGTTGTTTCATTATATACTTTAAATATCACAGCCCAGTACACCAGCACATACAGGTTGTTATTTAATTCATTAATTAACCATACAAATTTGTTTTTGTATTTTAATATGATTATTTACAAAAAAATACACAACCAATTATCTAAACAAAATTTTATTTATATCATATATAATCAATTAAATATACATATTATGGTGCATCCCTATATCACTATCGCTAGCATTAACATGATCGCCGTTTACTGCTGCAGAGTCATCATCATCATGTGTATGATCAGCATTATACATATGTGGTTGGTAACCTGTAATTATACAAAAATTGTTTTGATTGTACATAATAACAAATATATAACAGCTATTTCTAACCATGAAATAGATCGATGCTGATATTATCAGGTGTTGAGCTACCCGAAATAGCTGTAGAGTCAGGTTCCATATCTTCATGTGTTACATATTCACTCAATAGAGCTTCATCAATATCACTAAAAAGTGATGAACACGATGACCATGATTTGAACGGGTAGGTTGTCGAATCTGCTGGACAAATTTCAACAGTTTCATTCTCCATGATTACTATATGGGATAGCCAAAATACTATCGTTATATCACAGTCTGAAATCCTTATATAGCTAAGCACCTTGACACTAGCGACACCACACTCCTGTGATGTCACATTAACGTTGGAAGTTTGCGTAGGTATCAGTATTTTGCCATATCGAGTAAATGTGCATAATCCGCTCGGCCCTTTTTATTTTCAATAAACTTTGGTAGCTTGATATACGAGGATCCACAAAGAGGACTGTTCTTGTTCACATTGACATCAACATATAGAATTTCCACAATAGCCCACCCTGTAACAATATAAATATATATACATTAACAATAATATCATTGTTTTTTCAATGAATACATACCAGAATCTTTCTCATTAAATTCCGCTGTTTGGGACATCATCGAATCTATAAAATCCTTGATTATATCATCCAGGTTGATGGATTCGTCGATAATCATATTGCAGCTATTAAATGATTTCACGTCTGTTGTATCGTGGATTTGTAACACATATCTAGCAAATGTTTCCATATTCACTTTTATCGATTTATGTACATCCACAGCACTAACCAACAAACTCATTATTTTAGCTTTTACATGCTCGAAAAATTCACTAAAATCAGTATGTTTGCTTTCACTATGTATGTATGTTACCCTGTAACTTATTATTCTACACTGAAACGCAGTATTAATAATTTGTACACCGTCGCACTTACGTGTACAGGACATTGTTCTATGCTCCAATGTTCTTTGATGTGCATGTATTTGATTGGCTGATATTTCCTTATTACAACATGTGATTAAACGAGTATTAGACGTTTGAGGATCCGTATGTAACTTTGCACGCTTCGTTTCGGGTCCATCATCATTTACACGTTTACAAGACTCTCTCATGACGACGTAAAGTATCACTTCGAGTAAAACTCTTACCGCACACACAGTACAGAGACATAATTACACCACCACACTAAGCCCTGAGCTTATAGAAACAGAATATCAACATACTCGCTCACCCCGTTTTATTATAGCGGATTAGGGAGGGGCTTGCGCCGCGGTTGACGGCATATGGCATATAGTCTATATCACCACGCTGTTTTAACATTCGACTTCTAAAGGTATAACCAGGAGCAACAAAAATCCCACAATGCTAACTGCATTAATATGTACACACATCTAATTACCTATATATACAATTGTAATTACCCATAACTTGTTATAATTAGAAGTTTATTATTGCCCCACCTGCGCAATAAAAAATATATCATATTTATGACAGCAATTGTAACAGCATTTAAGAGCAATTGTGTGCACTACTCCATACATGTACTTTAAAATTGCACATAGGGGTAATGAATGATAATACATACATACACTATAGTTGCAATACAACTCCAATGCAACACCATTTAAGTGCAATTGTATGCTTTACTTCATACATGTACTGTACAATTGCACATAGGGTAATGAATGCTAATACACACATACATACGTACACACATTATAATTACCATAACAATTGTAATTGCTAATTACATCCACAAAGTGGTGGGGGCGACTGTGGACCGGCCTAACCACCCTACTAACATGCTTTCGTGATATCGACAAGCCTCAGAAGCACTCATTCCATGGTCAAAATACTGTTCAAATATTTGCTTCGTCTACAATATCAAAAAATAAATTCAATTATAAATAAAATTCATACAATACCTATATTTATCATAAACAAAGTGACAGAAATCACATCTTACCTCATTAGACATTTTCAAATATTTTAGAGAACCACTTGTTCCTATAGTATGGTTATGTATTATATCTATCTTAATTTTTCCACAGAGTGCTGGTTTCAGTTTCAAATATTTGTCATTTCTTTTCGTAGCCGGAGTACATTTTTTATGACTATATCTAGTTTTGCAGTACAGCCTGTGTTAAATTCGGTTTTATGAGCACTACACTTTTTATTTACAGCACTATGTTGGCACACATAGTATTTATGATAAACGACCCTGTAATACGAAAGAAATATTTAGAATATTAGTAGTCGGTATAGGGTTTCGAGTACCTAAGTTTACATACCTTTCTGGATTTGCCAACTCCCCATTTCTTATCCACTTCGTTAATGTATGTGCTTCAAACAAGTTTAAATAACTATCAGCCTCGTTACTATCATTAATATGTATACGCAAAATAAAATATGTTTCGTTATTTTCTTCTAATTCACACTGATAACCACTTATTCGTGTAAAACTTAAAATATCCTCGTAGTTCATAATTATTGAATAATCACAACTACTTAATAAATACCTAGAATAAAATAGAGCCTCACAGAGTATTTTATGTAATAAAATGGTTTTTATCAGAACGTGAATAGGAATATTCACTTGTAAAAACACTGAACACACATAAAACGCGCCAAATCGGCATAAGATTTGCAAATCTATAAGAAGTTTCGTTAAGTGTTTTGGTGTAAACAAACCTTACTCGTGCGGCGCTGGCGTAGAACCAACACTGTACGATTATTATTTGATTCGCATGTTAATAATTTGGTAACTAAATGTTTTCAGTTGTTAGGCTTTATAAATCGACAGATCATATTTACACTTATATTATGCATATATTTATAGCAGAATAAATTTTGCATCTACTATTTGGAATCCTATGTATTCTTCATATATTCACAGAATTGAAACTGTTCAACAGAAATTCTTAAAGTGCCTTGCTTATAAGTATAATTATAATTTAGTTGCCGCTAATATAGATGCTGTGAGACACAATTTTAATCTATTAAGTTTAGAGAACCGGAGAATTTTAAATGATCTCATATTTATGTATAAACTAGTCACTAATGCTATTGATGCTCCTCAAATATTGGCCAGTATTAATTTTAATGTTGTCCCTCGGCACCTTGGATCCACCTATCTCTTTAATATCCCTTTTAGGAGAACAAATAACTCACAAAATGCACCTTCTTGTAGAATGATGAGATTGGCAAACCGCTACTGTTCTGATGTTGACTTTCAAACAATTTCGTACGCTGCCATTAAAAGCAAATTAAAGAAAGATCTTATGCAACATAGAAAACTAAATATTCATGTTCTCTATTCATTCACTTTGCTTAGTATAGTAATTTTTATTTCTGTTAGTTGCAATAATGCATTTTTTTCTTTCTTCTCTTGTTTACTTTATTTAGAATATTAATTTAAATAAGTTATTGTATACTTCTCTACTTATATTATTGTGTACTATTATATGAAATAACTTTTATATTATCTTAGTGGATATTCTTGGGCTTGTCCTGTAAGTATCCCAAATAAATAAAATTCCGAATTGACCAATTAGGCATCGTTTTATAAAGCTATGCTTCTAGCGTCCTGTGTTTCAAAATATGCAAACCGTCAAGTAAATCCCACTCTGTGGGGATGACATCGGGTTATTCATAATGGTCTACGCACGCACGTAAAGATTGGACAACGACGGCGGGGGCTGGTACAGACTCATATAGATTATGTGTATCATGGGTCACCGGCCCGTAGCTCCCATCTTCTGATGGATAACTCGGGTGAGTTAAGTGATACCATGTACCATTTGGGTCCGTCACATCTCCTATACATCGGAGATAATCGGAAATGAGCGCGGGGATGGGATACTGTTTGTTTGCAAACGCCCTCTCCAACCTTTTACCGTCCAGTGTAAGGTTGTTCTTATGTTTCTGTACGCATACCACTCGTGCCCAGAAATGCTGGGTTGCGTAATACGTGAACATTTGTTTAGAACACT
>CM046729.1:15522014-15564014 GCA_025584915.1 Monochamus saltuarius
ATTTTGAAAATATGAATGACCTATCATTTTTTAGAAGATTCCGACTACAAAAAGAAACTGTTTTACATGTGTTAGAACAAATTGAACATAATCTTGAGTTTAACAATGATTTGTAAGTATACCACTTATACATTCTTTTTGTTCATCAGTTCACATAACTAGATAGATACATAGACTGTAATTTTTAATAAAATCTTTATGCCGTTCCTAAACTTGTTCATTATTTATTAACATATTTTAACATTTATTATTATTTTTTTAGAAATAACAGTATTTCTCCTATAAATCAACTTTTGACGACACTGCGGTTTTATGCTGCATGTGGACATCAAACTGCAATAGGAGATTTTATGGGAATCCACCAATCAGCAGTTTCACGAATAATTTCTAGTCTCACAAGAACTCGCCAGAACTCCACGTGTATATATGGAACACATATCAAAATACAAAATCCAGGTACAGTTGGTATTTGCTAGGATTGTTATTTTATTAAGCTTATTTTTTTATAGGGCAAGATGATGGTGGGGTTGTCAGAAACCGAAAAGGATATTTTTCCATTAATGCTCAAGTTGTTAGTGATGCCAACTTAAACATAATGGACGTTGGCCTGGATCTGCCCATGACATGACCATTTTTAATAATAGTACAGTTCGAGCACGATTTGAGGCTCGTGAATTTGAAAACAGTTTTCTTTTAGGTAAATTTTTCATTGTTTTTAATAACTATGTCGTCCTACAACTTCTATAATAATTCTTTTAGGTGATAGTGGATATGCCTTATTTACTTACGCCTTTTCTGAACCCTGTAAGCCCTGAAGAAATTCGTTACAACGAGGCACATATTAGGACCAGAAATTCGGTGGAGAGAACATTTGGTGTGTGGAAACGAAAGTTTCCTGTTTTAGCATATGGATTGCGCTGTAAACTAGAAAATGCTCTGACAACGATTATTGCCACTGCTGTGTTGCATAACATTGCTCAAAGGCAAAATGAAGGAGAGCCACTTCCACCAGAACACAACCAGGACCAGAAAATAGGGTGAATCAAAATGGGGCCAATCAAGACAATAGAAGAAATTTAATAGCAAATTTTTTTGCAAATTTATAAAAATGAGAAAAATAAAAAACGTACAATAATATTTATTAACTTTTTATTTTTAAATATTGTTTTTAATTACTTCTTTTGGCTTTTAACTCTTCTTCCAACAATTCAATTTCAAGTTTCCTTTTTTACATTTAGTAAATGTTCTGCTCTTCCCTGTTCAATTTGTTGCTCCACTAAAACAACTCGACGATCCAAAAGATTATTATATTTTTCAGCAACTTGTGATGAAGTAAGAGTTTTCACACCAGTTGTTGGTCTTCGACGACTAGTCCGGGAAGGGGTGCTCTGAAACAAGATAAAAATTATGTAGGTACAAATAACTGAGTACAAAATAAAACATACAGTGGCTTTATAGAGATGGCGTGGTCATTAGCATTATAACTGCCATTTTTCACTCAGAAAGTGACAAAAAAAATGTTAACCACTCTATATACTCATTCTATAAATAGAAATAAAAAAATGCTTACTTCAGATACTTCTAGTACCGGATTCTTTTTAGTTTGCAAATCTGCTTGTGTGTGTGACTTCCAACTGAATGGGGTATCCTTCGAGGTGGAGGCTTCATTTACATCAACCTGGAATAATAATGAAATATATAAAAAATAGAATTGAATTTGAATTAAAATTTTATTAAAAAACAGAAATGTTTACAAATACATAATAACAAAACTATAAGTATATGACAAAACAAACAGAACAGTTGCAAACATAAGCATTTACATGAAAAGTATAAAAAAAGGAAAAAAAAATGTATAAAAAACATATAATTGCTATGACAACAAATGTTCAAAAATGTTTCTTTTGAAAATTGCAAGAGTACTAGAGTCTTTAATATTAGATGGAACTTTATTACATTCATTTATTCCGGCATCGAAAATACCTTTTTTGGCAGTCATGAGCCTTACCCTGTTAATATTCAAATGACCTTTTTATGGCTCGTCTATATGTATGAATGCAGGGCCGCGCCAACCCGGGGGTGCAAGGGGTGCGTGGCACCCGGGCGCCACGATCCAGGGGGCGCCAAATGACCGTTGGTTAGTAGTAGACGACAGTCAAGCTAAACTGCACACTCCCTGTTAAAATATGTATATCTCTTCCCCTTTTGACATTTTTGTCAGTTATATCAGATCCCCTTACTATAAATAAGTACTTTCTAAGATCTTAGTTGACTTGTTAAAGTGCGAGGTTTACTCGACGTCACTACTTCAAATAATGGATGTTATGTAATAATTTTTTTTATTGTATTGTATATTTTTATATCTGAGCGTCTTCTAATTTATTACGCCTATGCATTTTTACTACTCGCACGCTTTGCCCGTCGCGATAGACTAGCGCCGCTAGTCCAGAAGCTAACCATGAGTCACTATCTATGTGTTTGGCGAACGAGTGACAAGTATAATCCTAGTATATGTTTACATCAGTTTAAAATAAGGTAAGTGCAGGATTTTTTCAATTACTTACTGTCACTGTAACTGTTAACTGTTGTTGGTATTATGATACTATTCAGGGTGTCTTCCAAACCTAAAACCACAGCATAACCACAGCTTAAAGGTTCTTTAAGCTGTGGCATAACAAAACCAGCAAACGGACTCGGGTAAATAGTTTCAAACGCGCAGCTTTCTCAGCATGTGGAGCACTATGTAACTGTCAGTATAAGAGAACGTTCGTTGGGAGAGGAAGAAATATATCAGAGACGTATTCAGTATTGTTTTGTTGTTCGAAAATGCCTTTTGTGACGCTGGCGTATTGCCCCAAAACAATTTTTAAAGAGTCCTGTTTAATGCTTCTAGTTCATAAAATTTCATACCTTTATTTTTAGCTAATTCTCCTAATTTAATGAAACCTCATATTGTTATTTTCCACCCAGTAATACATTTTCTTGTAGATGTTATATCTTTTGCTTTTGAATCAATTATTTGTGATTTCTGAAATATATCGAAATAGGTTCTAAAGAAATCGTTTTCGTCACTTGTGAATATGTACGCATTTTGAAATTATGGTTTTCCATATTGACTCGAGAGGGTCAAATAGGTTGCTGATGTTCCTGACAAATTTCTCCGTTTCTTTTACTTCTAAATGAAGCACTTTAAATCTAATATAAAGATTCATACACGATGCTGCCATTAAATAGAAAATTTGCATCCTGAAATGCACAAATTTTATCAATGTCTCTTGTATAAAATAAACTTGCTTTCGGACTAATTTCGTCTACACAGACCATATATAATTTATTTGTATGATTAAAATTTTCAAATTTCTTTTCTAAAATTTTGAGAACGCCATTAACTTCAGGGGCAATTTTGATTTTCTTTTATATAATTTGGGACCGAGAATATATAGTGACAAACAAATATTTTTGAAATTTTTGGAATAGCTGCGCCCCTTTGCATTTCTACTATGTTCAGACGTTTGCACATTAATTTTGGATTGTTTGGAAATCTATATATGCCTCGTAATAATTTCTTTAAATTCATAACAACCATGGAGATCCTTTTCCAAGAGAATTTTGAAATACTTTCTGCTCAAAACAATGTTGTGAAAAAGTTTGTTACATTATTTAAATCTTTACATTTTGTAAATATTTTAACTATTCTTAGATACAATATGGGAAATATCTATGACGCATTGTATACCTTCTATAATGATACTTCTAGAGATAGCGATACAAGAAATTTAGCTAATTCCTTAATGTCAAAAATAAAATCTTTCAAATTTGTTTGCTCTGTCATAATTTGGTATAATATTCTTTCAAAAATTAACATTGTGAGTAAGTTGATGCAAAAATCTGATGCGATATTGCCGAATATTATAAATATGTTGGAAGAAATTAAAAAATACTTGGATATTTCTAGATCAGATCAAAGTTTTGAAAATATGCTAAGTGAAGCTAAAATGGTTGCAGAAGACATTGATTGCGAGGCCACATTTCCATCTATGGAAACAGTTAGACCCCGCAGAAAAAAGGCAATGTTTTCTTATGAAAGTAAGGATGAAACCATACAATGCCCTGAGAGACATTTTAAAATAAATTTTTATTACACAATTTTGGATATAGCAGTAAACAAAATTGAAGAGCGCTTTGAGCAGCTAAAAAATCATAATGAGACATTCGACTTTTTAAATGATCTTTATTCATTCGGAAGTCTAAGTAAGGACATAAAAATGAAATATTGCATGGACTTGCAAACTAAGCTGTCAGATCCAATAGGACCAATGGATATTAATGCAATAGATATGTATGATGAAATTGAAAACCTTGTGATATATATTAACCCAGAAATGACCCCCCTAGCAGTTTTAGAATATTTATTCAAAAATGATTTAATAAATGTATTCCCCAACGTGTCCATAGCTTTGAGAATATTATTAACCATACCTGTAACGGTAGCCTCTGGCGAGAGATCTTTCTCAAAATTAAAGGTAATAAAAAATTACCTGCGTTCTAGCATGACACAAGATAGACTTTCACATTTAGCCATAATAAGTATCGAAAGTCAAATTTTAAAAAACCTTGATATATCTGCCTTGATTGAGGAATTTGCAAAAAGAAAGGCTCGAAAAATTATTTTTTAAAAAAGATACCTACTATTTAAATGAAAAGTCAGTAATACTGATATCTAAGCATCATTTTATGTGTTCTTGTTATTTTTACACATGTATTTTATATTATAAATATATTTAGTTTTGTGTTACCTATGAAGACTATTTAAGTTCCTATTTTCAGCTCTTGTTTTGTTTTAATATTATTTGTTTTCTGTTAATTGTTGGAGAAAAATATATTTATTTTATTATTATTAATGTATATTTATTTCTATATTTATTTTATTGCTCCATTATTTGGTGATTAACCTAGAATTCTGCTAGGGCGGCAGCAAAGATTCCCCCCGGCGGCAGCTACCCTTGGCGCGGCCCTGTATGAATGTCATACCGGTACTGCAAGTTAGCTGACAGATAATCAGGAGCATGTCATTGACTAGTCTGAAAGCTGTGTATATCTATAACTATCAGGAAACAAGCTAAATAAATGACCGATGTCTTTATCAATAAGAATTCTTTCGACATTAAACCACATTTCAACTGAATTTATCATCACTATGTGTATATTAACATAACTGGATAAATTTAAAAATTCCTACCTCCAAATGTTGGCTCTTTAATTCATATTCCAGCTCTGCAGGTTCCTTAATAGATTCATGTGGTACAGACATCACTATCAAATGGATTGATAAGGCCATGCAATATTTTTCCGTTTACGATTGATAGTAAAACGGCATCTGCCTCATCATCGGGTTTAAAAGTTTTTGCTGGTAGCCCACCTCCAGTCAATAACACGTCCTTTCTTTCTTTAGCAATCTTCTTTCTCATATCTTCCTTTTTGTTGGAGTACAATTTTTTTAATGTATCTGCACATCGAAATATATTTGATGGGTTGACAGCATTGAACTTACTTTCGATGCATTTCCAAGCAAAGTCCCGCTTTTGGAGTGACGCCTTGTCTGTTTTTTTATCCTCCAAAACACCACCATATTTGTCTGCAATTAGACGAAACAAGAATGATTTTTCAGCATTGGTGAAATTGTGAGATCTCTTCTTGTCTTCCATTGTAAGTATACAACTATAACGAAACTTTATGTAAATATAGTTCACAAAAACACTAGTCACAAGGTTCAAAACAAATTAGCAATATTCTAGGATACCAAAAATTTAGTGGTCTACTCAAATTTGTTCCCAGCTTCTTACTTACCTACCTGTTTTAGCCATATAACCATTACAAAAGACCATCGTCTAAAATATTCTTTCATTTCGTCACGTAGCATATATTTATTTTGCATATTAAGATATAATAAAATTTAAAAAAATACAAATCGTGAATAAGTTGGGTTACAATATTGCTTTGACTTAAAACAGCTGATCCGGATCGATAAATTTCCTGTGTTGCCAAAAGTTTAAGGGATCTTCGTCGAGTGTAGACGTATTTTCGGTCGCTCCCGGGTTCTAAGTCAATTGCTCACCGTGACGAAGTGCCGTGTCGGTCGGTGAATCTATAAAAACACAGGAGTGATTGACTAACGTGTCACACCGCATCCGTATACTTATTTTATATTAACATCAATAATTTCAAATCAAAGACCATTTTTTGTTATTTAAATACAAATCAGTGCAACGGTAAATAACATCTAGTGAAGTACCTGCGTCTAAGTTGGATTCTGTTATCGGCCCTAAATAGTCAAGTGCATAACATCTGGCACACAAGAGGGGCTGAAGACCTGTGTTTCTAATTTGGACGGCCGTCGGTAAACTCGCCTGAGTTGTTAAACATGTCAACTACCAACAAATGCACATGTCACATATATATCGTTCGTTATTAGCTGGTGTGTCGACACTGGGTCCTCTTATTTTTGGAGTTTTTTGTGGCTAAAAACAGTGTTTTTTTTAACTTGTCGTTTTGGACGTAATGAAACTGTGTCACTTCCTCAAATACCTTAAGTGTCATTGAGGCTGTCACATCTTTTGTGCATCAGTTTTATACTTAGAACGTATGCAACTTAATTCAAAGACATGGCTTTATGTATTTTTTGTTCTGGTACGATAAATACAAGAAAACCTGGAATTTCTTGTGTTGTTTGTAAAAAACAAACTCATGCGTCGTGCATTAGTGATTCTGCTGATATAGCTCAGTTGCTCAGCCGTATTAAAGGCCTTTCTTGGAGATGCGATAAATGTCTGACGAATTCTGTTACTATTAACCAAAAGGATATAGGCCAGATGATACAGAACAAAATTGATGATGCTCTATCTGTCTTAAATGATAAAATTATAGCCATTCAATCTCAACTAACCGAAGTAAATACGCCTGGTGCATTAGCAACTGCGACTAGTCAGCCTAGCTATTCTGAAGTTTTGAGAAACAAAACTCAACCTGCTATTATTATTCAGCCAAAAAATATTGAGCAGTCTGTCAGTAAAACCAAAACGGATATTATACAACACATAAATCTCACTGGTACTAGTAGCATCCAACTGTCTAAAGTCAAGAATTTAAAAAATGGAGGTATTCTAATTGGGTGCAAAAACGAGAAGGACAATGCAATAATAAAAAATATGAGCTGCCAGAATCATATGAAGTCAAGGAAGTTCATGGTGTCCATCCCAGAATTCGCTTGGTGGGTATGTCTGAAAAATATCCTGAGGACCAAATAGCCGACTTATTAATTAAATGCAATCCAGATTTATTATCCAATGCATTCTGCGAACTAATTAAAATTTCACCGATAAAGAAAAATAATAAAATATTCCAATGTATCTTGCAGCTTGATAAATGTTCCTATGATAGAGTCATTAAGGCTGGCAATTTGTTCGTAGGTTTTGACAATTGTACGGTTTATGATGCGGTTGAGATTTATAGATGTTTCAAATGTAACCAGTATAACCATTCTTCCAGAAACTGCAGTAGACCTGTATCCTGTCCTCTTTGTGGAGAAAACCATGAGGTGAAGCAATGTAAGTCTAAAACGTATCACTGTACTAACTGCTTTAATTTAAAAAATACACATAATGTTGATGTGGACACAAAACATGCGGTGTGGGACAAAGAAAAGTGTGTTGCTTATACCCGTGCACGCGACAAATTGCGGAATGATATTTTAGCGGCAGCCTCTCAATAGCAATCATTGAATTTTTTCAGCCGTGACTCGTCCATGTGCTCCCTTACTAATACGCTGTCGGACCATACCGTTTCGTCAGTGCTCTCGCCGTTATCACGTTTTACGGTGTTTTATCAAAATACCCGCGGACTTAGATCAAAAACTAATGAAGTTTTTAATATGTCGTTGCAGTCTAATTTTTCAGTGTTTGCACTCTCTGAAACATGGCTTGATCCTTCTATAAAGGATTGTGAACTGTTTGGTTCGGATTATAATGTCTTCAGAGCGGATCGAAATTTTGCAGCTACGAATATGACCAGGGGTGGAGGTGTTTTACTGGCCATCAATAAGCAATTTACCTCGTCTCAACTAAACTTGAATTCTGTAGCCTTCGAAAATGTCCCATCAATAGACTTAATTGGTATAAAAGTCATATGTCAAAACTTGTCAATATACATCTTGCTTTTATATATTCCTCCAAGAACATCGGTGACAGATTATGAATATTTATTTGAAATTATTGAATCTCTTGATTATCTGTATGATTCTAATGTTTTAATTATGGGCGATTTTAATATAAGTGACTACTCAGATTGTCTAACAGATCATCAAGGTAATCATCGTATCATAAGTGTGAATAATTTAGCCAGCATTTTCGATTTGTCGCAGTATAATTTTGTATTTAACAGTCTCAATAAACTTTTAGACTTGGTCTTGTGTAGTTCTGACTGTTTGGTGCAGAAATCAGATGATCCTATTGTGAAGGAAGATGTATATCATCCAGCCTTGGAGATTACACCTCAATTTAATACCGCCTTTAAATTAAAAAATAATTTTCCAACTAATGTCAATCAAAGTTATAACTTTCGCAAGGCAAATTTTCCACTTCTGTACGATTTACTTTGTAATACCGATTGGCAGCAGCTTACGACCATCACTGACTTAGAAACTGCTGTTAACCACTTTTATGATCAACTTTATAAGATTTTTGATTCTTGCGTTCCTAAGTATTCCGGTGTTAGGAAAAAAAGATATCCTCCGTGGTTCAGTAAGGAGATCATTCATAACATCAAAACCAAAGCTAAATACTGGCATGCTTATAGATACTCGGGGGATATGTCGGCTTTTGAGAAGTTCAAAACTTTAAGAGCTAAGATCAAAAGTGATGTCAATAGATCCTATCACACGTTTATCAGAGGCGCGGAGGCATCTATTAAAGATAATCCGTCTAAATTTTGGGCCTTTATCAGCAGTAAAAAAAGATCTACAAATATATCACAATGTATGCACTACAATGGTCAAATGATGAACGAACCAAATGATATTATAAACGCGTTTGCAGATTATTTCTCGAAATCTTATTCACCATCGTCTCCTGATTGTTACAATAATTCATTATCAAATACCAATTCAAACATGTTCATACATATTCGTGAGTTTAATGATGCCGAAATTCACAGTGCCTTAAAACAAATTAAAAACAAAATGACCACTGGCCCCGATGGTATTCCTGCGTTTTTGATACGTGATTGTGCTCAAGTTCTTTCTTATCCCCTAAAAATAACTTAAGCATTTCTCATTGTCAGATGCCGAATATATAGAAGCTCTCTAAGGTGTTGCCCTATTTTTAAAAAGGGTGATAGATTTGATGTATCCAACTTTCGTCCTATTTCTATCATCTGTAACTTCTGTAAAGTTTTTGAGATCTTGTTACATGACTCTCTTTACCGTAACGTATGTAATATGATATCTCCTGCCCAACACGGTTTTATGAAAGGTCGCTCTACTGTTACAAATCTGGTTTGCATAACTCAATTTCTGGCCGATTCGATGGATAACAATTTGCAAACCGATGTTATATACACAGATTTTAGTAAGGCCTTTGATAAGCTTGACCACGGTATATTACTTCAGAAGTTGAACGAATTCGGAGCATCCAGTCCATTACTAAATCTATTTAAATCTTATCTTCAGAATAGGACACAATATGTGGTTTATAACGGGTTTAAATCAGATGAGTACTTAGCTACTTCAGGTGTCCCGCATCAATTCTTGGACCTTTACTTTTTGTAATTTTTATTAACGATCTAGTTGACGTTCTAAGTGTAGAATTCCTTCTTTACGCAGATGATCTGAAAATATTTAGGACTATACGTACTATTGGCGACTGCATTCAGCTTCAAAATAATCTTGAACAGGTCAAAACTTGGTGTGATAAAAATAAACTTTTGTTGAATACCGCTAAGTGTAATGTTATGTCTTTTCAAATAAATTAACTAGCGTAACATTTAATTACAGTGTTGATAATATTGTGTTATCGCGCCCAAGAGTGTTTCGAGATCTTGGTGTTTTATTTGATGAAAAATTATCTTTTAGTGGCCATATTGATGCTGTTGTCTCTGATG
Organism: Monochamus saltuarius; assembly: GCA_025584915.1. Classification (NCBI taxonomy): domain Eukaryota; kingdom Metazoa; phylum Arthropoda; class Insecta; order Coleoptera; family Cerambycidae; genus Monochamus; species Monochamus saltuarius. Next base: position 15,532,167 of record CM046729.1, read on the forward strand.
CAAACAGAGCATATGGTTTTATCGTCCGCAATTGTCGTGACTTTGCAGATAGCAACACACTTAAACTTCTTTATTTCAGTTTCGTTAGATCTAAACTTGAATACGCCTCTCTTGTGTGGTCCCCCATTGTGCTGTTCACATTAATAAATTAGAATCAGTTCAACGTAGGTTTCTAAAATATTTGAGCTTTAAATCGGATGGTCTTTACCCTCCCATTGGATTTCCACACGATGAGCTTTTAAAAACTCATTCTGTTCCTTCTCTTGAAATTAGACGTAAATATTGCTCTCAGGTTTGTCTTCATAAAGTAATACATAATTCAGCAGATTGCCAAGAGTTCATGTCCAAATTATCTTTTGTTGTCCCAAGACTTAGTTCTAGAGGAAATTTAACTTTCTATCTACCCTCCGCCCGCACTAATATTCTTAAATATTCTCCTCTTTTTGTAATCTGTAACAATTGTAACGTCAACAATATAGATATTTTTAATTTCAGCCTTAATGACATAAAATCTTTTTACCTAAAATGATTAAGTTGATTCTAATTTTAGTATTTGTTTGTATATGATTATTTTATATTTTTTAACTATTACTTTTTTATATATACATATTGTTCTGTGTTTTCCTGTTCTGTAACTGGGTTTCTTGTACCTGTTGAACAGTGTAATGTAAATAAATAAATAAATAAATAAAAAGTATATTAGACTTAAGTAAACCGTATTACATTTCAGGCGGTGCATAGGAAAATATAATTAAGTCGGCTTTACTACTTAAGAGAGTTCAAGTTAAGCCGCTTTAGAGGGCAAACGGTGCATACGGGCATAAGACTAAGAGTAGTTGAGTCACAGATGAATTATATTTAATCTGTGGTTGAGTTGAGCCGACTACCAATAGATAATTAATAGACCAGCGGTTTTTTTGCGACTTTTGTTTAATGTTTACGTTTACGTCAACTGCCAGCAAGATTTGATTTATAGTGCATCCTCGATAATTCGACCTAATTGGGAATGAGAGTTTTTTGGTTGGGATTACCGAATTGTCGATAAAAAAAAGTTTTCAGGTTAAAAATATTAAGTTTACATTTATTTAAGTACATAAATGTCATGATTTTGTTCTTGTTTTTCATACCGCTAATAGTTGATTTTCCGATAGCATAGTGTTTAGCAGAGTTTAGCTATCTCTGTCGCACATTGTCCACTATCGAGCTTATTTAAAATTTCGTCTTTTTCAAAAACACTTAAAGTAAAAGTAGTATGTTTTCTTTTTAAAGACATTGTAAATAACGATCACCACGGCCGACGGATATAAATAATTGCGGGTCGGGGTTGTTGAAGGTAGAAGGCACAGATTAGAATGGGTATTGTAAAAGGTTTGTAGTTTGTATTGTATTACAGCCTGTGCACAACATGCCGTTTATTTTGCAGAACGCTTTTTACTTTTCATTGGTCAAGAAGTCAAGATGTTTCACTTTTCAAAAGGATTGAACATGAACCTACTACAATAATTATTAATTATTATTGGAGAGCAGTAATAAATTAAGTTTTACAATAAACCCGTTCGGTCTTGTACGTGTAAAAATGTAACATCTGTGTTCAGCTATCATAAAATATTGAACTGTATTTATTGAGAATTTAGAAATTAGAGTTAGTCGTTGTTAATATTTTGTAAAGATCAGTTCAGCTGCTAAATAAATTTGCAACGTTGAGTGGAAGTTAAAATTGAAAGCCTCGAATAACAAAATGAGTGACTGCTGGAAATATTAAAAAAAAAACTGATGATAAATGTCACATAATATGTTTTTTGTGCAAAACTAAATTAAAATATTCAAATGGGACTTCTAATATGTAGATGGAATCATCTAAAAAGCAAACACGTACACATTAGAGAAAAATTAAGAAACAACAAAAAGGGAGGTAAGTTTATTTTTGTTTTTAAATATACGTATACAGGGTGTTCCACGAGGAGATGTACATTCAATTTTAAGCAAAGAATTTCCTATAAACATAGATCGGTAAACGCCTTGTTTGGGAAATACAGGGTGATAAGGGATAGGTAATACAAAGAAAATAATTTTTTATCTCTTGTGAAATAAACATTGTCAATTGTGGAATGATATTTATTTATAAAAAAAAGGTACAGTGTTATTATAATAAAATCTGACTTGACGAGCGAACCGACTACCAGAGTCTATGTTCTACAAGCAGCCAGGGTAATTGAATAAGCTAAAAAAAAGATAATATACAGGTTTGTAGCCCAATAAATACAATTTTTTTTAATGAAACATACATAAACACAAATCATAAAAAGAAAAACAAACACAAATTAAATATCAATATAAATTGGCGCCCAACATATTAAATATATCACTATAATATATATACGCGAAGAACTTGACCGTCCATATATTTATATATTTTTTTCGGCAGTTATCGACGGCTACGACAACTGTCCATTGTTTCTTCCGTCGATGTCGCATATCGATCGAACTGTACAACGCTGATGAGACTAAGGAAAGTCAAAACAGTCGTCCACAACCGTTTTCATATTCATTTTCGTATGTTTGTAAAAAAATTTAAAAATTCACAGCAAAAAACGGCACGTCGGAGAATTTTGCGGCATAAGAGCTTTACGTCAGTCACGGCGTCCTCAACCCGGAAAAAAATTTGCCGCCGCCTCCGGACCAAAATCCGATTCTATTTTTAAATAAGATGAAATTTGAACTGCAGTTAGACAGTATTAACTTTACCTTCGAGCCCTTAGCGTTTCATTTTATTAGACCTAATTAAATTTGACCTTCATTTTTCTTGTTCTTCGTTTTGCTCTAAAATTTTTAATATCTTGTTTAATGAACATGAACAGGCACACAAGTGTACTGTGGAATCTTTTCGGTCTCAGATGAAACGAAACATATTACAAAATGCAATATATGCAAGACACTAATGTCATATAAAACAACGGTCTCTAATTTGAAAAAACATGTGATAAGAAAACATCCTACAGTGCAGTTATTTCATGAAAATGTCGTAGAGAAAAGAAGTAATGAACTATTTTTAATTGGAAATATACCAGAAGAAAATACTACAGATGATTATTATTATTATTATTTAGTCGCATATATGTATATTTAAAAAAGTTGTAAAGTGAAGATCCAATTTTTTGGATTTATTAACCTAACGGTTTAAAGACTACGATGCATAGAACAGGCATTCAAGAAGGAGCTTTCAATAAGGAGGAGGGATCTACATCTGTTGGCCCTATCTCAGAAAGTAATCCTAATAAAATTACAACGCGACAAAAAGAAGGCTCACCATCTCTTAAAAAAACCTTCAGCCTCGGATGAATGGCACTCACGGAAATCGAGTGTTATCAGTTTCGCGACCATGGGGTGGTCGCGAAAGCCCTTACAGACTTTCTTGAGCTGCGAGTACAACCCTTACCACGACGTGACAAGTTCACTGCGAACTATCATGGGTTTAGCACACTAGTAGACACAGTCTACGAACGCATTTGCGATGCGAATGATACGTTCAGAAAACAGTGTTCTAAACAAATGTTCACGTATTACGCAACCCAGCATTTCTGGGCACGAGTGGTATGCGTACAGAAACATAAGAACAACCTTACACTGGACGCTAAACGGTTGGAGAGGGCGTTTGCAAACAAACAGTATCCCATCCCCGCGCTCATTTCCGATTATCTCCGATGTATAGGAGATGTGACGGACCCAAATGTTACATGGTATCACTTAACTCACCCGAGTTATCCATCAGTAGATGGGAGCTACGGGCCGGTGACCCATGATACACATAATCTATATGAGTCTGTACCAGCCCCCGCCGTCGTTGTCCAATCTTTACGTGCGTGCGTGGACCATTATGAATAACCCGATGTCATCCCCACAGAGTGGGATTTACTTGACGGTTTGCATATTTTGAAACACAGGACGCTAGAAGCATAGCTTTATAAAACGATGCCTAATTGGTCAATTCGTAATTTTATTTATTTGGGATACTTACAGGACAAGCCCAAGAATAGTATCCACTAAGATAATATAAAAGTTATTTCATATAATAGTACACAATAATATAAGTAGAGAAGTATACAATAACTTATTTAAATTAATATTATAAATAAAGTAAACAAGAGAAGAAAGGAAAAAGTGCATTATTGCAACTAACAGAAATAAAAATTACTATACTAAGCAAAGTGAATGAATAGAGAACATGAATATTTAGTTTTCTATGTTGCATAAGATCTTTCTTTAATTTGCTTTTAATGGCAGCGTACGAAATTGTTTGAAAGTCAACATCAGAACAGTAGCGGTTCGCCAATCTCATCATTCTACAAGAAGGTGCATTTTGTGAGTTATTTGTTCTCCTAAAAGGGATATTAAAGAGATAGGTGGATCCAAGGTGCCGAGGGACAACATTAAAATTAATACTGGCCAATATTTGAGGAGCATCAATAGCATTAGTGACTAGTTTATACATAAATATGAGATCATTTAAAATTCTCCGGTTCTCTAAACTTAATAGATTAAAATTGTGTCTCACAGCATCTATATTAGCGGCAACTAAATTATAATTATACTTATAAGCAAGGCACTTTAAGAATTTCTGTTGAACAGTTTCAATTCTGTGAATATATGAAGAATACATAGGATTCCAAATAGTAGATGCAAAATTTATTCTGCTATAAATATATGCATAATATAAGTGTAAATATCATCTGTCGATTTATAAAGCCTAACAACTGAAAACATTTAGTTACCAAATTATTAACATGCGAATCAAATAATAATCGTACAGTGTTGGTTCTACGCCAGCGCCGCACGAGTAAGGTTTGTTTACACCAAAACACTTAACGAAACTTCTTATAGATTTGCAAATCTTATGCCGATTTGGCGCGTTTTATGTGTGTTCAGTTATTTTACAAGTGAATATTCCTATTCACGTTCTGATAAAACCATTTTATTACATAAAATGCTCTGTGAGGCTCTATTTTATTCTAGGTATTTATTAAGTAGTTGTGATTATTCAATAATTATGAACTACGAGGATATTTTAAGTTTTACACGAATAAGTGGTTATCAGTGTGAATTAGAAGAAAATAACGAAACATATTTTATTTTGCGTATACATATTAATGATAGTAACGAGGCTGATAGTTATTTAAACTTGTTTGAAGCACATACATTAACGAAGTGGATAAGAAATGGGGAGTTGGAAAATCCAGAAAGGTATGTAAACTTAGGTACTCGAAACCCTATACCGACTACTAGGGACTAGTAGGGTATTTTCACCGGTTCTGAGTCTCCCCCCACCACTTTCCTCCTTGAAATGACCTTTGCTGCGACCTTTTGGATGACCTTCAATGATATTGAAGGTTACAGGAGTTGATAACTTTTATTTGACCTCCACCTATTGAAGGTCACATCAGTACCAAATGATGTGCCTTTTATTTGACCTCTACCGTTTGGATGTTATATGCACATTCATCGACCACTATAATTTTTATAGTTTTTATAGTATGTATACAAAAGGTAGTGTGACGTATGAAGTATAATGGAAGGGATTTACTATATAAGAGAGGAGAGCAAAATAGAGAATCATATTTCGTTTGGTATCAACCTAACAGTTAGTGTCTACAGTAGTGTAAATCTTTGTGTTGTTTTGTGGCAAAATCTTTTAAAGTGAGAACAGTAATTACTGTGTTTATTCCTAACTAGATATTATTTAGATTTTCAATTTGTCCCAGTTTCCACCCCTCTGACGGCTTGCGAGTAGATGCCACTGGTATCACAGAAAATTGATAATTTTATAAAGTAATTGCCTGCCGAGTTTCAGACTGTTAAAATGACGGGTTTACATTTTAGAAATATCGAATTTTCAATTTGTCCCAATTTCCACCACTCTGACGACTTGCAAGTGAATGCCACTGGTATCAGAAAATACATAATATAATAATGTAATTACTTGCCGAGTTTCAGCCTGTTAAAATGACGGGTTTCCATTTTAGAAATATTGAATTTTTTATTTACCGAAATTTTCGACCCTCTGACGGCTTGCGAGTGGATGCCACTAATATTACTACTAATATTCTAAATATTTCTTTCGTATTACAGGGTCGTTTATCATAAATACTATGTGTGCCAACATAGTGCTGTAAAAATAAAAGTGTAGTGCTGATAAAACCGAATTTAACACAGGTTGTACTGCAAAACTAGATATAGTCATAAAATGTACTCCGGCTACGAAAAGAAATGACAAATATTTGAAACTGAAACCAGCACTCTGTGGAAAAATTAAGATAGATATAATACATAACCATACTATAGGAACAAGTGGTTCTCTAAAATATTTGAAAATGTCTAATGAGGTAAGATGTGATTTCTGTCACTTTGTTTATGATAAATATAGGTATTGTATGAATTTTATTTATAATTGAATTTATTTTTTGATATTGTAGACGAAGCAAATATTTGAACAGTATTTTGACAATGGAATGAGTGCTTCTGAGGCTTGTCTATCGACGATATCTCACAAAAGCATGTTAGTAGGGTAGTTAGGCCGGTCCACAGTCGCCCCCACCACTTTGTGGATGTAATTAGCAATTACAACTGTTATGGTAATTATAATGTGTGTACGTATGTATGTGTGTATTAGCATTCATTACCCTATGTGCAATTGTACAGTACATGTATGAAGTAAAGCATACAATTGCACTTAAATGGTGTTGCATTGGAGTTGTATTGCAACTATAGTGTATGTATGTATTATCATTCATTACCCCTATGTGCAATTGTAAAGTACATGTATGGAGTAGTGCACACAATTGCGCTTAAATGCTGTTACAATTGCTGTCATAAATATGATAGGTATATATTTTTTATTGCGCAGGTGGGGCAATAATAAACTTCTAATTATAACAAGTTATGGGTAATTACAATTGTATATATAGGTAATTAGATGTGTGTACATATTAATGCAGTTAGCATTGTGGGATTTTTGTTGCTCCTGGTTATACCTTTAGAAGTTGAATGTTAAAACAGCGTGGTGATATAGACTATATGCCATATGCCATATGCCGTCAACCGCGGCGCAAGCCTCTCTAATCCGCTATAATAAAACGGGGTGAGCATATGTTGATATTCTGTTTCTATAAGCTCAGGGCTTAGTGTGGTGGTGTAATTATGTCTCTGTACTGTGTCTGCGGTAAGAGTTTTACTCGAAGTGATAGTTTACGTCGTCATGAGAAAGTCTTGTAAACGTGTAAATGATGATGGACCCGAAACGAAGCGTGCAAAGTTACATACGGATCCTCAAACGTCTAATACTCGTTTGATCACATGTTGTAATAAGGAAATATCAGCCAATCAAATACATGCACATCAAAGAACATTGGAGCATAGAACAATGTCCTGTACACCTAAGTGCGACGGTGTACAAATTATTAATACTGCGTTTCAGTGTAGAATAATAAGTTACAGGGTAACATACATACATTGTGAAAGCAAACATACTGATTTTAGTGAATTTTTCGAGCATGTAAAAGCTAAAATAATGAGTTTGTTGGTTAGTGCTGTGGATGTACATAAATCGATAAAAGTGAATATGGAAACATTTGCTAGATATGTGTTACAAATCCACGATACAACAGACGTAAAATCATTTAATAGCTGCAATATGATTATCGACGAATCCATCAACCGGGAAAATCAGGATCAAGGATTTTATAGATTCGATGATGTCCCAAACAGCGGAATTTAATGAGAAAGATTCTGGTATGTATTCATTGAAAAAACAATGATATGATTGTTAATGTATATACAGGGTGTCCGGAAAAGACGTGTACAACGGAAGACCACAGACTCCTGGGTTCTAAATAAGCCGATTTAGCCCAATTTACTTATTTCCAAAATTGCTTCGTTTCGCCGCTAGGAGCGCCAAAGTTCGCGAAAATTTTTGTTTATTCCGAATATCTCGAAAACGACTTGATCGATGTTAACCATTTTTGGGCTACGCAGTTATAAGTCTAACCGACACTTTTTGACATTATTTAAAATCTTTTGCAGTCATTAGAAATATAAGAAAAATCATGTATCATGCAAATATAAGCACATAATTTTTTAACCCCCTGTATAATTATTCTCAGTTTTTCTATTAGTAGCTGACTTTATTTAGAAACTTTTTTTATACTTTAAGAATTTTGAATAGATGAGTAGTTTAGGCAGAAAAAATATTTTTGTATGTCAACAATATCAGCATTCGTTCTGCAACAAATAACGAAAATTACAAAACTCATTTATATTCTATTTAATAAATACGAGATAATAAGATTAACATAGCAATTAAAAAAAAGTTATGATCTCTTTGCAATAAATGCTCAGTGACCACCTTTTCTCGTACGCAATAAGTAATCCGTTTTACGGTTTTACGAAGTTGTAGTGCTCTCCATGGATTACCTCGTAAAATGTTAACTGCGTCTTGGATTCACCTAAAAAATTCCTCTTTATTATTAACTGCGTAGGCATATACTTTACAAAAAATAATCGCAAGGAGGTAAGTCTGGTGCTCGAGGTGGCCATTTTATAGGAGCATCGTTTTCTCTTCCAATCCGCCTGTTAGAATACAGATTATGTAAATACTGACTAACGGGTATTGTAAAATGGGGGGTGCACCATCGTGCATAAACCACATGTTACGACGAAGTAGTAACGGTAAATCGCTCAATAAATTAGGTAATACTTGCTGTAAAAAATTTAAATAGTTAACCCCATTTAATCGATGTGGAAACACAACCGGGCCAATAATAAAGTTGTCTATAATTCCCGTCCACACGTTTGCTCTGAATTCATATTGAAAATGTCTTATTTTCAGTACAGTGTGGATTTTCATCAGTATAAACGTGTTTGTTATGGTTATTAATAATTCCTGACCTAGCAAAATATGCTTCATCTGTAAATAAAATGTTTTTGCTGAAATTGATATCATGGGCTCTTTGATCTTGTATAAAATTACAAAATGCTAAACGTTTTTCAGGGTCAATGGGTTAATGAACCGGTCATGAACCGATTGAATGTGGTACGGATGTAGTAACTGCTCCTTCAAAACATCATGAACTATGGTTTTGGTATCCCTATTTCTTGTCCAATGCGTCTTGCACTAATTTTTGGGTTCTCTTCTATCTTATCTAGGATTTGTTCCTCCACCTTTATAGTTTTCGTGGTACGTTGACGCCCTTGAACCGTATTCATTTGGTGGAAGAACCAAATTCGCGAAGTCACCTTTCGATGTTGGCAAAAGTTTGATGATTTGACACTCGTCGATGAGGAATCTGTCCATGTATGTAGACCTAACACTTTTGCGGCCGTTATCTTGACAAACTTCATAAACCAAAAGCATATTTACTTGTTCGGAATATGTATTGAAGTTGATACTTAAAATATCAGAGCCTACTTCTGGTACTCCGTTATTTATTCCAGAACGAATGCTGATATTGTTGACATACGAAAAATAGTTTTCTGCCTAAACTACTCATCTGTTCAAAATTATGAAAGTGTAAAAAAGTTTCTAAATAAAGTCAACTACTAATAGAAAAAAACTGAGAGTTATTGTACAGGGGTTAAAAAGTATGTGCTTAAATTTGCATGATACATGATTTTCTTATTTTTCTAATGACTGCTAAACATTTTAATTTATGTCAAAATGTGTCGGTTAGACTTATAACTGCGTAGCCCAAAAATGGTTAAGATCGATGAAGTCGTTTTCGAGATATTCGGAATAAACAAAAAATTTTCGCGAACTTTGGCGCTCCCTAGCGGCGAAACGAAGCAATTTTGGAAATAAGTAAATTGGGCTAAATCGGCTTATTTTGAACCCAGGAGTCTGTGGTCTTCCGTTGTACACGTCTTTTCCGGACACCCTGTATATTTATATTGTTACAGGGTGGGCTATTTGGAAATTCTATATGTTGATGTCAATGTGAACAAGAACAGTCCTCTTTGTGGATCCTCGTATATCAAGCTACCAAAGTTTATTGAAAATAAAAAGGGCCGAGCGGATTCTGCACATTTACTCGATATGGCAAAATACTGATACCTACGCAAACTTCCAACGTGAATTATGTATCTTTTATGGTGTGACATCACAGGAGTGTGGTGTCGCTAGTGTCAAGGTGCTTAGCTATATAAGGATTTCAGACTGTGATATAACGATAGTATTTTGGCTATCCCATATAGTAATCATGAAGAATGAAACTGTTGAAATTTGTCCAGCAGATTCGACAACCTACCCGTTCAAATCATGGTCATCGTGTTCATCACTTTTTAGTGATATTGATGAAGCTCTATTGAGTGAATATGTAACACATGAAGATATGGAACCTGACTCTACAGCTATTTCGGGTAGCTCAACACCTGATAATATCAGCATCGATCTATTTCATGGTTAGAAATAGCTGTTATATATTTGTTATTACCATCCAAAACAATTTTTGTATATGTTAGGAGTATATAGTCACATAGTATATATAGAAGCGAGACAATTTGACCGAAGGGACGACTACCTGACTTAAGTGTTTAGTTGGACCCTAAATGGTTTTTGCAGTAGAGACTGACTTATTTCGTAACGACAGTTCGAGGGTGAATGTGCGCGTGCATAATAAACTAAGTTAATAAATAGTGGACTAGACAGTTAGCTGCGTGTGACACGGTATTTTGAGGTACGAGGTATTCTAGGGCTGTTAGCTGCGGTGATACAGTCCGTCCGTTAGCTGCGGTGAGCGGGGGATATCTCGGAGGCCGCTAGCTGCGGTGACGCGGTCTGGTTCTGGTTTAAGACCTAGTCTTGCTATGAACTATCTCTGCAGAGGTGGTCTGGTCAGTGTACATTGTTGTATTGTTGATATCCAGTTGCAGTCTGAGGGAGAATATATTTACTAGTTGATCTAAGTAGTACATGTTGATGTTTAGAGAATGTGAAGGTATGCTTGGGTACTCATGTGTTTCTCTCTTATTTGTTGAAAGGTTCTGAGCTTGTTACGAGAGCTGCATGCCCGTGGGCGATTTAGACGGCAACTCTAACCTGACCTGGGCTCAGTAAGTGTCTTAGTTATTGTTATACATAGTTAGATAGTATTAGTTGCAAGGCAACAAATCACAATCAGTTACGTCCAATGGTTCACGCCCTGTATGAGAAGAAACGCCCCTGACCAATTATAAGTAGGATTTATATAAGCAATCCAACAGAAACAAACCAAATAAATCATACAGACGCCTAACATATAATTATAGGTTACCAACCACATATGTATAATGCTGATCATACACATGATGATGATGACTCTGCAGCAGAAAACGGCGATCATGTTAATGCTAGCGATAGTGATGTAGGGATGCACCATAATATGTATATTTAATTGATTATATATGATATAAATAAAATTTTGTTTAGATAATTGGTTGTGTATTTTTTTGTAAATAATCATATTAAAATACAAAAACAAATTTGTATGGTTAATTAATGAATTAAATAACAACCTGTATGTGCTGGTGTACTGGGCTGTGATATTTAAAGTATATAATGAAACAACCAGCATCATCTATATATTGTTATGCGGCACCCCATAGTGGTACCTGGGGATGTGCCAACACAGTATGCTATCTATGTGCAGTTTTTGTATCCTAAAAGTTATAACGTGAAAACGCATAATTCAACTAGAAATTTTAATATTTACGTATATGTTGTGACTCAGTTAATATAATACAAAATAATGTTTCTTGACCCCCCTCTGATTATAGACTAGAAGTTATGGATGAACTGTGCCATTCTAATAAACAATGTAGGTAATAATACCCAAATTCCCTGGACCCCCGTAAACATAAAAAAATATAATACGCATGGATTTATCATAGCTACAATAGGGATAGAAAACTTGTAAAACCCCTTGAAATATAGTACACCGCTCAACAATGGTGACGCCCGATGGTTTACTTAATTATTTTACATTTTACCTGCTTAAAGAAAGAAACTCTTGATTTTTTTTTGCTTAAATATATGTTTATTAGACAGCTGGTATAGTGTTTAGCCTATACAGTAAATAAAGAAGTTTGACATTTATTATATTACAGAAGGTTTTTTTGAATATGCATAGGTATACAGGTAGCAAAATGTTTATATACGATGCTGAATATATCAAATATGTATTATCTATGTGTGTATTCTATCATTAATAGCATATACTACAAACTATGTATTAACGCACATCGTGAAAGAAGTATAATGATGTTAGTTCTCCACAGATAGTAAAGATACATACTTAAAATGTTAGCAAAAATATGACCCGTGTGTGGTAGAATAGGTACATATTACATAGTCGTTTTATTGCCACATTTTTAGGAATTCTGGTAAACCATGTGCTGGTTTTTCTTCATTCACTCATGCACACCATCTGGGAACGAGAGCGTTATATCTGTTGTTTTGTAGTGTATTTTATTAAATTAAGCAACTAAATTACAGTTAAACTAAACTCGCAAATGGTTGATTGCTTGGGGTATTAAAAATTTCCTATCTACAACAAATAACCATTATTCAGGAGTGTGCACTGTATTATCACTAACATATACTGCAAACTATGAATTAAAATACATTGGGAAAGGCGTAAAATAATATTAGTTCACATTACAAATACATGCATATCTATAATTTAGATATAAAATATGGTTTGAATGGGGTTGTTATATATGTATAATTTAATGATTTGGGTGATTTAATACACTATTTCGCATTATTCACGCAAACAATTGCTGATGTTATTAAATTAAACAATTAAACGATTAAATTACAACTAAAACAAATTAAAGCAATATGAATGATTCTCTGCTGATTGTGGTTGTATATTTTTATTTTTTATTTGGAAAAGATGACACCTGTAACCATGACACTAGCATCATCTCACAGTCTGACATCCTAAACACTAGCGACGTAACCCCTGTGACGTCACACCAGAAATAGGTATATATTTAGTTGGGGGTTTGTATAGGTACCAGTATTTTTTGCAGTATTTGGTGTGTTGTTTGTGCTCAGTTAGGAATTATTAAAATGGCTTGTTTAGGACACGTTAACTATAACCTTCTGGAGAAGCTCGCAGCCATGGATTTTGATGTAAGGATGTTAAATAGGTCTGTTTTAAATAATTTCTGAAATATGTTCTATAGGATATGTGGGGAGGCGATGAAGTACCCAACGATGTGGATATCGATAATGAGCGGTTGACTGCTGATGACGCCCATGATGTGAGTATGGGTGCCCCATACATGCTGATGAAACCATAGGTGTGTGTACTGCGGTTATACGGTGGGGTTGATGTGGTTGTGTTATATATACACATATATATATGGCTTATGGTTCACATCCAACCCTCCGCCCCACAACCAGCAGGCATCTATGGTGGGTGGTGATATAGATGATAGTGTTGCGCGTATACGAGAGATATTCATGTTTAAAATTTGTGATATGACTAGTTCTTATGATTTTTTTGTATACAGATAGCCGCTCCGCCCCACAACCAGCAGGCACCTATGGTGGATGGTGATATAGATGATGGTGTTGCGCGTATACGAGACGTAATCACGTTTAAAATTTGTGATATGACTAGTTCTTTAGATTTTATTGTATACAGATAGCCGATGAGTCTGACGTTGATGAGGGGATTGACGAGGACGTCCCCGATGAGGTCGATATGAGAAGAGCACGGCGTGTTGTGATTAGAAACGGCTTTCTAATGGGTGCGGGTCGTGGTGATGCTCGTGGCAATCGAATGCATTGTTTCCTTGTGTCAATGATTGCAGTGTATACAGACCCAAGAGATACGCATTTATTATGTTATAGATGTTATCTAGTATTACTTGATCCCTCGGGTCTGGATTCGACAGATCACATTCATTTTGAGATTCATTACACAGCAATGTATGAAGATGGTCCCGAGCATTACTGTTCGTCATGCAGGCTATCTCTCGTACAGATAAAATTAACACGGACATGTATAGTATGTAATTAGTATGTGTGTGTGTGTGTGTTTAAGAACTATGTATAGTGTTATTATATGTTTAAGAATTTAGAATTAGCGTATGATATTGCTTAAGATTGTAAATATGTATTACGTTTGTTATTGTTTAAGAACTATATATTATGTAATTAGTGTATGTTTAACCTTCATAAACCCGATCGGGGTACAGCTCTACCCCAGACGTGAATTTTGGGTATATTTTCACTTATAATACCACTAGAGCTTCAATTATTACTGGAAATTTTTTCGAGCACACGAATATTTTCAAAATATATATAAATTGGTATACAAAATTTTGAATAAATTGTATTGTAACTAATTATAGGGAGTTTTGTTGCTTGGGACAACGTATGTGCAGAACATTATAAAATAAAATAACAGTTTGTAACAAGTGTGATAATTAAATCATTATTTAAAATGTCACTAAAATACTTGTTCTAATCTCATATTATTTTTCAAATGTGTTTACTCATTTATCAATGCTGACAACTTTTTTATGTAAAAATATATTTTTATAAGCAGAATGTGTTTATAATCATCTCAAATATTATTTGCTGCATAAGAAATAAACAATATATATTGTGAAATGATTTATTTAACAGATAATATTGTATTTCATGTACTTAATAAATTATATAAAAAACTTTTCATTTATTTCCACCACCCGAGCACATTTTTATGTGTGTTTTTGTTTTCAGTAAATAACCATATTAACACTTTAACGGTCATGTCAGTCTAAAATGACTGACGTGAATACTACTGGTGGCGCCAGCTCCTTGTCACTGTCCGAGTACCACAGGCCGAGGTACAGGTAGCGCGATCTAGAGATCAGAACTTAAAGTTATGAATATATTTGGGTTTGTTGACGGCTAAATATTACCGATTGAGTACGTCAAAGTGTCAGTCAAATGTGACTGACACGGCCCTGTATTATAAGTTATACATTGTCAGGCCATGTCAGTCTAATTTGTTTTAACTTATGTATAGGTTATAACTATCTTGATTTAGTGTTTTGTGTCTCTTTAAGAGTTTGTTTTAAAGAGTCTACTATCAATATGTGAGTAGATTGAAATTGTTGTTATTTTATTGTATGTACTTATTAGAAGTTTTTAGGGCTAATAGAAGTAACAAAGACCTCTAACTGATGAGGAACTCGAAAGAATTTTGGAAGAAAGTGAAGAAAACCCTTTGTAAGTTCAGGATCTGAATACGACCCTAGCAGTGAGAACAGCACAGAAGATGATGATTGTGATGAAACCGAAGAAGATGATCTAGACGAGGAGAAACAACCCATTCAAAATCTTGCTGGTGGAGACAATAATTTGACACCTCTTGTCCAACAATGGGGAGCTTATACAGGTAGGGACAAGCAGTCCACCAAGTTGATATCACACAAGACATACATCCAGTTGATATCTATATGTTCTTGTCGCAAAATCTTCTGGAATGTATTGCTATAGAAACCAACACCTACGCAACTCAGATTCTCCAAGAAAAAACACTCACGCGATCTTCTAGGCTTCATAAATGGCATGATATTGGGCCAGATGATTTGAAAATATTTTTGGAATTATCATTTGGATGGGACTAAATAATCGACCTTCTTTGAGGGACTATTGGTCTCATAGTCCATTATATGAAAATCAGATAGTCAAGTTAATGCCGCGAAATAAATTCGAGTTGATAATGAGAATGTTACATTTTCCAATAACAGAACTGCAATTGAAGGCGATCGGCTTGCTAAACTCCGTCCAATGATTGATGAACTATCTATGGTGCCTTGGCGTGGACGTTTATCTTTTAGGCAGTATATCCCCGGCAAGAAACACAAGTATGGTGTGAAACTATTTAAAATATGCTCTACAGAAGGATTTACCTGGAAATTACAGGTTTATACAGGATCTATTCAAGGAGCACATATTGGACTAAGTGAGAGAGTGGTTTTAGAACTGTGTGATGGTTTATTTCATGAGGGCGAACACTATACACCGATAATTTCTATACAGGAATAGGACTAGCTAGAAAGTTACTGGAGAAAGGGATTCACATTGTAGGGGCTTTGAGGAAAACCAGGAAGGAGTTGCCGAAGTCGGTAATCAATTACAAGCTGCAACTGAACGAAGTATATGGAGAGGAAAATAATGAATGCATTGTGCTGATGAAATGGAAACCAAAAAAGAATAAAGATGTTTTAATGTTGTCCACAAAGCACAGTTTTGAGATGAAAACTATCCCTAGAAGAATAAACCGAAGAGACACAAACGAAAATAATGTCAAACAAAAGTCTATTGCTATTATAGACTACAATAATGGCAAATGTGGAATAGACAAATCCGACCAAATGTCGTCATATGCCACTGCCATCAGAAAAGGTATAAAGTGGTACCGTAAAGTCGCCTTAGAAATGCTAACTGGGACAGTTATTGTCAATGCTCATATAATTTACAAGCAGGTGACTTCTAAGAATATTACAATATCCAAATTTCGGGAGGCGGTGTGCATTTCACTTCTTGGATTTCAGAAAGAGAAAATTAAAAGGTTAAAATTAAACACCTGCTCATGAAACGCACCGAGCAAGGAACAAAGGACAGAAAAATTGTATTCCATGTTATGCAAATTTACTTAAGACAATGCCACGAAATGACGCGAGAAAAAGGTAAAACGAGTCAAAACCTACTGTAATGGTTGCCCAGATAAACCGACTATGTGTTTTGACTGTCACATCAGTTTACATAGGAAAGATTAGTAACGTAAGGAAAGTTTTGTAACTCAATAAGTTAAATAAAGATTACTAAAAATGTTTTGGTACCCTTGAGTATTGTATAATTTTGAGGAAATGCCATACGTCATGATGTGCATAAATCTATATTTATATATTTGTTAATTTAAAAAAATATATGTACTTTCACTGACCTAGTGCTAATATTACACTATAGTATGGAATGGTATATATAGCATCTCTAAATGACTAAAATTCGTCAATGCTCAAGATGAAGTATGGTCCCTCACTAAGTAGTTTCACTCCACCCTATTACTTCTGAGGCCGAATTGTTTACAGCAGGTCTGGCCTTGTAGGCCGGGGATTCATATCCCCTATTTAAAATGCATTACAGTGTCCCCAGTTTCGACTGACAAGGCCTGAAGTCGAACACCTACTGTCAGTCAGTAAGGACTGACAAAGCCTCACTGCATATTTTTCTGTCACTCATATTTAACTGACATGACACATATAAGTAGGAGTACATCTAAATACCCCCTGGCCGTTAAAGTGTTAAAATACAAATTTATATAGTGAACTAGATAACTGCCTGTAAATACAAATACTGTTAACTATGTAATATTTAAAGCACCTATTGATGAAACAGATGGTGTCATCTATGTTATCCACTTTTAAACTATGAGCTGTAAACCATAATGGTAAATAGGGCTACCATCATCTTATATGAAACCTTATTCAGATGTGGTTGTATCACTGTTTACATAACATAATGTTTCGCATGTTGCATACGATACGCCACGAAACAACACATAGTATTTGCGTTAAAAGATGAAGCATTTTCAAAAGCAAAAAAGTAAAAGTGATATTGATTGGAATTATTATAAACAACTAAAAATCAAACAAACATTGCTATACGAAGTGAAAAGAAAAGATACCTAAAATATTGCATTAATAACAATCACAGTAATAGTAGGATGTTATGGAAACACTTAAATGAACTTAGTATTTATTCGAAAGGAACGGTTGCAAGGCTACCAGATTTTTAAATCAGCCAAATGATATAAATAATTCTTTTCTACAATTCTCGAACAATGTGAGGTCTGTAGATAATGATCTTCTACAATACTATGATCACAATTTGAAATTCAATTTTGACTCTCTATTTGTTTTTAGTACAGTGTCGGAGGAAATTGTTAAACAAAAACTTGTTGAAATTAAATCATTTGCTACTGGGTCTGATCACATTAAATTGAATATGATTGATTTAGAGCTGGTTTTAATTGTGCAACTGCGCTACTGAATGTAATTCATGATATTATTAGGGCTACAGATGAGGGGAAAACCACTGCCCTTGTGCTTTTGGATTATTCTAAAGCGTTTGATAAAATTAATCATAAACTGTTACCGTCTATTTTACACTTCATTGGGTTTTCGGAGAGTTTTATCAAACTTATACATGGTTACCTTAATAATAGGTTTCAATTTGTTGAAACTGATAAAGGGAAGTCACTTCAGGGTGTCGTGTCATGTGGAGTACCTCAAGGTTCCATCCTTGGACCACTTTTATTTAGTATATATACTTGCAACTTGTACACATGTTTACAACACTGTAAGGTACATTTTTATGCAGACGACACACAAATTTATTTATCTTTTGGATCAAAAGAGGTAATGTATGCTAAAATGATGTTAAATGCTATCACTCATTTGATTGAATTCTCTGACCAACCCTCAAGAGCTTTTATCATTATTCGGTCTCCTCTATCTCTCAGGATTTTATCGTTCTGGCAGACAAAATTTGGATGATCTTTGGTCGACAGATGACACAGGGGAAGACCATGGCTTTATACAGATTTAGGTTTTTATTGGCCTGCTTGCGATTCGATGATGCAGAAACCCGATCTGAACGCAAAAAGTTAGACAAATTAGCTCCTATACGATCAGTATTCGATCAGTTTGTTTCTCATTCCAAATCTGTTTATTCTCCTGGTGAATACTTGACCATTGACGAAAGACTTCCATCATTTCGTGGAAGGTGTTCTTTTCGCCAATACATATCCAATAAGCCTTCTAAATACGGTCTAAAAATATTTGCATTGGTGGATTCAAAATGTTTTTATACAGTAAATATGGAAGTGTATGTAGGAATGCAACCAGAGGGCCGTTTTCGGCAAAGTAACAAAGGCGAAGATATAGTTATTCGTTTGATTGAACCGATATCTGAAACTGGACGCAATATAACCTTTGACAATTGGTTTACTAGTTACAATTTAATGAAAAGATTATTTTCGGAACATCGCCTTACCTCAGTGGAAACAGTCAGAAAAAAAAAAAGAGAATAAACTTTGCGATTTGTTGTGACAAAGAACAGACCAGTTCCTTCTAACATATTCCAAAAAGGATTTGTCAGTTGTTTCATATGCGGGTAAAAAAATAAAAATGTTATTTTGTTCTCGACCCTTCACCATCACGATTCCATTAATCAGAGGACAGGAGAACAACAGAAACCAGAAATATTTACGTTTTACAACCTTACCAAGGGGGGTGTAGATACTTTGGACCAGCTCTCTGCAACCTACGATGTGTCAAGGAATAGCCGTAGATGGCCCCTAACCATTTTTTTAGAATTTTGAACACTGCTGCCGTAAATGCAGAAGTAGTATATCGAAATAATAACGATTACAAAATGGTTCGACGGGAATTTATAAAATCTCTGGATAAGCAACTGATTGAAAACCAGCTAGCTATAAGGCAAGAAAACATAAGAATGCCTCGAACACTACGGGGTTCGGTAGCCTGCAAATCTCAAGCAAGGCAAAATATTTTTGTATATTTATTTTTTTACATTTTTGTGCAAAACTACTTGAAAAATAACTTAAAAATAAACAAATACATACAAGATGATGTTTTATTTAATCTGATAACATATTGCTAAACTATTACTGATTCTAAAACATTTTAACTTTGTAGGGTCTATCAGACCCCACAAGACTACAACTGATCCATTTTATGTACCAGACTAACGCACGGTTAAAAGATTATTCATGCAGTTTTTCTTTTTGTTCTTTGTATCTTCGTTACATAACATCAGACTGAGGTGTATACATGTAAAAATATGTTAAACATAAACATAGGTATTTACATTGAATTGGTATTATGTTATTTCTAGTGACTCGCATCGCCAAAATCTCATCACAATAAATTAGAAGCTGTAGTTTTGCATATCCAGACTATTGTCTTCTGCATTCACATTACCTCACTAAAATATCCTCACTTTCACATTTCACGGCCTCACAATTATGTCGAACTATGTCACTATTTTTGTTATAGCTTCTGCATTTGCGTGATCTAGAAATTTTGATGCAATCAGATAAGATCTTGTGGCAAAATTTTCTACCAATGCACCTGTTATAACGTGGCACAAGCGGTAGTTATTTTGTCAACACTTAACCATAAATACTGGCGAATACTGGCTTTTACGGCTGATTTTCGTTTGCAGTCAAGTAAAATATTACATAGAGTACATTGTACCATTAAATACTAACTGGCAAATTGTGAATCCATTTTTCTGCACGGTATCCGTTAACTTGTACTCGTGAACGTAATGTAAATAAATAACACGTAGTGCACTACATCAAAGCTACGTATGTACTGAATTCATTAGAGATGTGTCATTCGTGAATGATTCGATCTTTGGGATAGGATCACTTGAAAGTATTGAATGATACGATCTTCCTTCTGCGTGCGTAATCGGTCGATCACCGAATACTTAATCGGTATTCGCCAGCCAATACTTTGTCTCGGACTATGGAATGGAAATTATGGAATATGAAATGAACGGCCGGCGACGAAATAAGATCAACTATCGATCGATCGAGTATCGACTGGCGGCACTGGCAGTAATAGCGTTGAGTGAAGGAATCATATTCACTCAACGGTAATTAATTAGGCATTAGGCTCATGGCTAGACTGCAGCGTCGAATGGGTTGGTGTTTATTCGTTCATTTGAATGTTATTGAGGTTATTGGGATATATAGGCATACAGTAAAAATCAATATGAGAAATCAAAAATAAATACTGACATTTTTTTTATGTAAGAAATCCATTTTCTATTCATGCTCTTACGGAATATAAACAGTTCAAAAGAAAACTACATTATTTAAAATAAATTACAACAAGAAGCGGGTTTCTATAGCAACACATTGTTACAACAATACAACAATGTTTTTAACAATTGTTGGTTAGATATACAATATAGAATAGAAATCTTTTCCACATCCAAATAAAACAGAGATAGGTATTGTATGCAAATTGCGGATGCGACATGCGAGCCATGAGCCATATGCGTTGCTAGTGGCAAGCACAAACAACAGAGTGATCGAATGAATGATTGATACAAAGATTCGATCATTTTTATAATCAATCACCGACCGATCGAATCATCATAAAATGAATGAATGACACATCTCTAGAATTCATTATAAAAATATCAGCTTCGGTCGCGCCGCGCTGCTTGCAATACGACCCTGAAATGACTGGACAAGTTCCGACGTCTAGACTGGTAACAACTAACTGGCAACACCGTAGACATGGTTCTGCAGTGAAACTCGGACGCTGTACAGGGGCGGCGTGGATAGCAATTTGGGTACAGTTTAAAAATATTATTATAACGGTTCTATTTATTTGATTTAAAAAAAAAACTAATTTCAGATTAGCAATCTAGGTAACACGGACTACCCCCCCTCCAAACCGGACCCGCCCTTCAAAGTTACTGTATAATTATAAAGTAACACTAAAGTTTACTATAAATTCAAAAATGCAGAGATTACAGGACGTTTCATTTAAAAAAAGTTGGTACCTACTTCTGGTATAACAGGAAGTCGTATAGCGTTGAAAATATTTTCATTGAAAAGTGTATCGAATTACCTTAGCCAAATCTTCATAAAAAAATGTTTACCCCATCTGCCAATCTAACTGGTTATTCGGTTAACCGAATATTCGAATAACCGGTTTCACCACTATTCGGGTAATTGGTTTTATCTGAAATCGGTTTTACGGAACCCGGTTAATCGGTTTCACTTTTTCCGGTTTTGCCAGCACTAGTTTCAACTTTACATCACGACAAGTTCACAAAAATGACGACACGAGAAAGCCACGAATTATTAAATTTTATAATTCAACAAAAGTGGAGTTGATTCCCTTGATCAAAAATGTGCAGTGTTTTCATGTAGTCGCAGAACCAGGCAATGGCACTTGCAATTTTGTATGCATTATTATATTATATAGCCGTTATAAACAGTCATGTTTTGTTAAATTTTGCAAATGTGAAAATGTCCAGAAAATCATTTATTAAAAACTCGGGCCTGTTTTTAGTTGAGGAACATATGAGTCGACGATATGAAAATCAACATCTACCTAGGGAGTTACGGCAAAAATTAATAACTTTCTAAATATTCAAGATCCCGCAGTCGAGCGAGATGAGCCGCCATTGAAAAGAAGACGATGTAAATAGTGTCCATCTACAATTGACAAAAACATTCTACATATTGTACACCATGCAAGAAAACATTTTTTTGTAATGAATGTAAAGATTCAAATAATTAGTTTTATAGCTTCCTTATTGGTCCCTCAAAAGCCCTCGTTAGATTTTGTTTGGGCATTTTTGTATTGTTCTTTTTATTTTCCCAGTTTGTTTATATCATATTTTTCTAATCCGACCTATTTTAATCGTGTTTATAACAAAATAAAAATGAGTTTGCTAAAAACGTTGAATGATGTTTTTTTAATATGTATTTTTATTTTCGTGTATTTAAAAATTTCAATAAATTTGAGTTTTCTTCATTTGCAGGTTTGTTTCCTCTAAAGTAACAAATTAAAATACATTTAATCAAAAATGTGTAACCTCCTCTTAAACTACGGTTGGGTCAAAATTGACCCAACAATACCAGTTGTGTAGCCTGGAAATCACCATACCAGTTCAGGGTTAAATATTATATTTTAGAACTAAAACTATCACCCTTTGTATGGTTGAAACAGATGTTGAAAACTTAATTAAAAAAAAATCATTTAGTGGAATCTCTTGGGTCAGAAAAAACCTTTATTTATAATTGTTATCGCATTCGGTAGTTTAATAATGTATCTTTCATGGAGATTTATATAATATAGTTATGTCATTACTTTTAAATAAAGGCTTCTGAAAAAATAAATGTATGTTTTGTTAACAACCGCTATTTTTAATTTTACCAATACATACAATGCATTATTCGTGAGAAATACTACTAATACCTAATCAAATCATATAAAAGTCTGCTTTTGAATTCTATAAAAACATGGCAACCCTGTTGGGTGCCACATTTTAGAGAGTTATCCAAGTATGTCATACAAATGGGTGCCTTATTGCGAGAATGCTTTCATTTGCCATATTGTACATGATATTTCATCTGTATACACAAGGGATAGTGCTGTAAATAAAAAGTGTAGTGCTCATAAAACCGAATTTAACACAGGCTGTACTGCAAAACTATAGGGAATAAAATTCGTAGCGCTCCTCGCGGCCACTCGTCAACTAATTCCTTGGACATTGTTCTGTGTTATTGTCGTTATTCTCCATGTGATATATATTTTTTATTTATATATATTTAATCTGTAGTGATATAAACAATTAAAATTGTTTTCAAGTCAGTCTAGGAGTTTTTCTTACATAATATAACAGGTAAATATAAACATTACAGTATTATGATAATGTCAGAACAGATATCAAATGTGTTTTGAAATTGAAAGTAAATCTTTGCACTTGTCATAATTTATTTAAGAGAATTTTGTGATAATTTGAACAATCAGCAGTTTGCTATGACATTTTATGTTCGTTGTACATTTATTTATTTAACCTAAAAATAATGTTCAGGCACAACCTGCTACAATGGCTTTGAGATTGGGACTGTTGGAGTTTATGAACTATTTGGAGGCATCAATCAACTCCAGAAGTGTTTCTGAAGAGGAAGAAGTTTTGAATGCAGGCCATATAATTCTATGTGGAAAAACTGGATCCACAGAATCCCATATTAACATATGTGCCTTATGTTTACAGACTAGTGCTCTGAACTCTAATCCCCATGAGATAAATGGTATTTTAGATGTACATAATAAGGTGGTATCAATTAATAAAATGAATTGCTCCTGTAAGGCTGGAAAAAGTGGAAGGTGTAAGCATATTTCGGCTGTGCTAATCAAATGTACAAGGTATATAATGTTCCAAAACTAAATTTGCGTTATCGTGCACTGCAATTTGATTTTGATATTAGTCCATACTTATTTAGCTTGTTCCTCTTCAGCTTTTTGTTTCTTTTGTTTTAGAGAAGATCTTAACGATTTGGAAGATATTTCGAAAACTGATTTAAAGTGTGTTTGGGCCATGGAGAAAACAAATACCAAAAAAAAGTATACAGCATTTCACTCAAAGATTACCAAATTCAGCCATTAGCAAACATCGGTATGTTCAAAATTATTGACCCTACATTTTGAAAAACTAAATGACTAAAATTATTTGTTTATTGAATTATATCCCAAATTGATATTTTTCATTTTGTTAGTATTATGTATTAATTATTTTGTTACATTTTGTTGTAGGCCTGGAAGAAGGGAATAGTGAAGGAAACGACACATACCGATATTCTTGGAAATCTGGAGACAAAAACTAGTGAAAACAATTTTTTAATAATTTTGTCAAATTCTTGTCAATCTATTTTAATGATGGAATTGTCTTCCACAAACATTGTTTTTGAAAATGATTGTTGTCATAATCTATATGTCCAATTATTCAATGAAGATATGTATGATGTCATTTCAACACCACAGAATTCAAACAACTGGTATGAATTTAGAAATTTTAGGGTGACAGGTTCAAGGTGTTATGAACTATTTACATATGCAAAAGATAATTGGGGAAGTAAAGCCTTCAAATATTTTTGGCCCAAAACTTTTGCTAACAAGTTTACTAAGCATGGTCTGAAATATGAAGATCGAGCTAGGGAACTCTTTGTATTAGCAAGTGGCAAGAAGGTAATTGAGTGTGGTATGGTGATATCACAGTCCAACAAATGGTTAGGGTATTTACCAGATGGTATCGTTTGGGATAAAAGCAAACCAACTGCATTATTAGAAATAAAATGTTTATATTTAGGTAAATATTCACATATTTTTGTTAGTCATGTATTCAGATATTAGCAGCATTTAATCCTTTCGAAAAAATGTAACTCGGCTGCGTCTCGAGTGCCCATTTTTTGTGGATTAAAGGCTAGTTAATTCCCTTACATAATTAATAACTAATTAAGTATTTTGTAGCTTACAAAAAAAAAATAAGTCATTTGTCCTGTGAAAGTTTTTTGCCTATTCAGCAGTTATTTGATTTTAATACATTATTCTGTTTATGTTGCAGGAGCCAGCATGACTGTTACAGATGCATTGAAAAAGAAACACAAATACTATGGTCAAATTCAATTAGGTTTAGCCTTACTAAATTTACAAAAATGTTTTTACTAGTATATGCCTCATTTGATAAAAGTTTTCTTATCACTGAAGTCGAGTATGATTACGACTTTGTTAATCAATCAATGTTAATCAAAGTCAGACACAATTTTTCATAAAATGTGGCATACACTTTGTACTGAACATACAGGGTGAGTCAGTCATAATGTCATTAATTTTAAGAGGAGATAGGGAATAATGAGTATAATGCGAATACGTGATTTAAAAAAAATCTAAATGCATATTTACGCCGAAAAAAAATATTTTCAAATGATTATTTAAACCCCCTTTTCAGACTGTCACTGACCGGTCACAGCCTTGGTCGGTTACAGCTGACAGTTCAACTCGATATCGACCTGATGCAACGTTGTCAAGTTGTAATATTTTTCTATATAGTACCTACCCACCTAGGTTTTAGACATCACAAATAAACGGTTGTACTGACTATTTTAGAATATCATTTTTCTTGCTCAGTTCAACTTCAGCCAATAATAATTTAAAATGTTAATACCCAATAAAATCAAATAATAATAATCAAATAATTCTATTAAAAATTGCAAGTAACGCGGTCCACTCAGGTTTTCCCGTAGAAAATACGGCCCAATCAAACGATACCCGTACACTCGCGGGTCGATTTTTCTCTGAGCAAATGTAGCCGTTATGAATGCAACAAAACTCCAACGTGTCTAATAATAAACTGAGTAATAAACCATTTACGTACATTACATAAAAACCTATACCCAATGGGTAAATTATTGAGAAGCTGAAAAGTGTTTCGTGTTTAAATACTAAGTACTTAATAAAAACCATCGTGTTGTCGACAGAAAACTGTCCAAGACCGAAATGGCACGCCGCTAATCGAGAGTTAATCTTGACCTTGACCTTATTAGGTCAGTAACCTAGTTACCTAGTTTTTGTACTGTTATTTAACAAGGAGTAAAACTATTTTTTAATCTAGATACATGAATGAATTTTCCTTAAATATTGATTTATTTGTTAATAAAACAAATGTAGATAATAAATAAATGTTTTCGAATGCTAGGCTATTACAGTTTAATAATTTTGATATTACGTTTTCACTACGTTTTACAAATAAATATGAATTTTTAGTATTACTCGTAAGTACAATTAACCGCACACATAACCAAATGTACAATTTGTAGTTACGTACATCTAGCCTAGAAATGTATTGTTTTTAAGTAGTATGATACTAACCTGTTTACAGCCCACATAAGTATAACTGCATTTATCTGTCCATAGCACTTTATTAATAAAATTCAGTCGCATTTCGTAAACATTCTCCGTATAACACTACCATTTCCACATAATCGGAATTTGTAAAATTATGCGTTGTGAATTTACGCCAAATACGTGAGGTTAGACCGAAATAAACAAACTACTGCTTGTATTCTCTAAATCCCCCCTCCAATGTGTGGCATGATCTACAAATTTGAGGGGGAAGAAATGCGGGAAATGCAGTGCTAAATGGAGGTAAATTTGAATAACACGCTGATGTGTTAGATGATATTATGTATGTAAATGTGGCATCCATGGTTAATACGGCAAGTCTGTGACATTAGAATTTCGTCGGGTGCGCCATCGTAGCGTACCAGGAGCGTCGTGTTACTGATTTTTATAGGGTGATTTGTTTATTTTTTTTCGATTTTCTGCCTTTATTAGGCCTCCCGAATACGTGGTTAAAATTAATGACATTATGACTGACTCACCCTGTATTTCAGCATAATACGTTATAGTCGAATCGCAATAACAATATAATTATTAGTTACATTAAGTAGTTAAAGCTGTTAACTAGTATTTGTTTATCAGTCAGACCAAATAAAAACCTTATTATTTTACTTTTGTTTTATTTTAACAGCAGAATAACAGAATGCTCACAGGAGAGGTCCGATATCCGATAGTCATGTATATTTGCAAGCTCGGGCTTTGGATGAACATATATATATACTCATTAAAAGCGAGCCTCCCTGTACAATTTCTGTTGGTCAGCGTAAACAGTGTTATTTTTAGATATTGGATAAATTCGGCTCAAAAGTTGTTATTTGATCTCTTATCATTTAAAAAAGAATGGTTTAAATCAACCAACAAACATTTTAGGGTGCGCTGCTTTCTAATGGGTCCCTCTATAAATGTCGGTCGGCACACCTGATGAACCTTGTCGGACCTTTCTGTCAACACGTATTCCAATTATTGTTCCTTAAAAAAACATTATTCGCCATCTGTTAAAAATCGATAATCTGCTAATATAGGTGCAGATAAATTTGTAATTCCACAGGCAATAATAAATATGTCTTCAATTTTTGGAACTAAGGACCATTGTAATTTCCCACTTAAAATTTTGAATATTTTTATTCTTTGATTAACCCGTTCAATATGTACTCGAGCTGAAGCAATTTTTGAATTCAAAAGCGCCTCTTCAGAAGACAATTGTTTCTTATTCCTAAGAAATGGAGGTCTAATTAATTTAATTCTTTTCATGGTACAAATTTCGTCAATCAAAAAACCTTTGTCTACCATAACGGCATCTCTGCCAGTGTTGAGCTTATCAATTAACCTACTTTGTTCAAAAATAATTTTATCTGATGCACGTCCACCATAGGCATTACTCACAAAAGTTATTGTTCCAGCAGGTGATACTCCGGTCATAAATTTTATAGTAAGATGGCCCTTATACTGAGAGTAAAATCTAACGCGGCAACAAAGACATTTTGGTTTTTGGATACATATTTCTGTACAGTCTAAAATAACTCGTACATTATTAAAATGCTTAAAACAAAATGGCAAATTTTTCTTAATTTCTTCAGCATCGGGAAAATAAATTGTTGCCCTTAAAACAGCACTCAATGCAGGTAACATCTCTAAAATATACTTTTTACATAACTCGCCAGAAATATTAAACATTACCGCTAAAGTAACATACGTTAAATCAAGTTTTAATTTTATGAGTGTTAATATGACTCTCTCACGGATACTTAATCTATGACATCTTACGTCTTTGACAATGTTTCCAACAGAACTAACTAAACAGCTTAAGATTTCAAAATTATTTAAGCCAGTAAAACTGATTAAAGCACTGTTAGAATTTAATAAGTCACACAATGTTGAAATTTTAGGCATATTTACTTGAACACCTGCATCCCGTGTCTTGGTATCTTGAACATTATTGTCACATTTATTTGTAGATTTTAATAAATAAATGAGGGATTTAGCAGCTTCAATGTCTTCCTTAGAGTAATTGGAACACTCTCTGGAGTTGTCACATTCTTGTGGTGGATCCACTGGAAGCTCATTGTTTTTAGAACTTCGTGTCTTCAATCTTATTTCTCTAGATTTAGATGAAGTGGAACAAACAAATCTAGCAGTACCAGATATAGGCAATTGAAGGGATGGAATTGCTGTTTTCTTCAGCATCTTGACACGTTTCTTATAGTTTCCTTAAATACAAAAATATAAATAAACCACATCTAATGTATGACACCTAACCTTACCTGATGAAAAATAATCTGTTTCGGTAAAGTGGCGAGAACAAACTTTCATAAATTTTGTCACACGTTTCCCTATTTTCAGTCTATGAATCCAAACTTTCCTCCTGTCGGTTAATTCCTTTTCACCAAATATATTTTCAACATACACTTTTTGGTCATTTTCTTCCGGGAATCGATGGAAAGATATCATATAGCTTGGGTTTCTTTTTGACCAAGAATTACATTGTGGCACACAACAATAATGATTAGAAGGCATTATTATTATTATTAATGAAACACAATAACACAAATATTAACGACAAAAGTGGAGCAAAAACTAAATTTTGTTATTTCGTTTTCAGTGTGTTGCTCTGTGGCAGTCAAATTCAATGTCCAAGGAATTAATTCAGATATCACCGCTAGGTGTCGTAGTTCTTATATTGAAATCCGTATAGTCCGTCTCAGATAAGAATTCAGCGTTGGTAAACAAGGGAACGTGTTTCCTCGTCTCCTATTGGTCAATTTGCAAGCCAAGTTCACGCAGGGAAATATAAAGAAATCGTACAAATTCCTTGCCAGGTCCGGCTCTCATTGAGTGCTCAAATGCTATGTAACCAGCGTACACTTGCTTTCAAAACTTTCGCGTACACCTATTTTTCACTGTAGATATTAAATCAGGATTATAATTAATCAACTCAGACCTTTGAATTTTGAAAACTCATAGATCTTTAACCTAATATTAAAATTATGCGTTCACAAAAGTAAAATTTTCGCAAAATCGTTGTTACTTATTTTGAATGTGTACGCGGAAATTTTGAAAGCAAGTGTACATAAAACAAAAAATAGAATCAGTTCACCGCGGTACCAAAGTTTACTAAATAAATATTTAGTAAACTTTGGCGGTACTTTCAAGTTCGTAGATGACAGCCGCCAAGAAGAGAGCACGTGCATGTTTATCTCGACAGTTGTAGAGATTACGAGGATTGGTCAAAATTAGCAGTGCTTAATAAAAACTTTTAACAAATTTATGAAACATTTTAGCGACATACCGATATATAACATTGTCAATAGTTAACAGATTACGATGTAACACTAACAAGTATTTAAAAATGACCATGCACGGCACCGTAAGTATTTCGTGCGGTCTACCGTCAACCGCGGCGCAAGCCTCCTAATCCGCTATAATAAAACGGGGTGAGCGAGTATGTTGATATTCTGTTTCTATAAGCTCAGGGCTTAGTGTGGTGGTGTAATTATGTCTCTGTACTGTGTCTGCGGTAAGAGTTTTACTCGAAGTGATAGTTTACGTCGTCATGAGAAAGTCTTGTAAACGTGTAAATGATGATGGACCCGAAACGAAGCGTGCAAAGTTACATACGGATCCTCAAACGTCTAATACTCGTTTGATCACATGTTGTAATAAGGAAATACCAGCAAATCAAATACATGCACATCGAAGAACTTTGGAGCATAGAACAATGTCCTGCACACTAAGTCCGACGGTGTACAAATTATACGGCGTTTAAGTGTAGAATAATAAGTTACAGGGTGCATAGTGAAAACAAACATATTGATTTTAGTGAATAATGAGTTTGTTGGTTAGCTCTGTGGATGTATATAAATCGATAAAAGTGAATATGGAAACATGTGCTAGATATGTGTTACAAACCCACGATACAACAGTGAACATCATTTAATAGTTGGATGATATAATCAAGATTTTTATAGATTCGATAATGTCCCATACAACGGAATTTAATGAGAAAGATTCTGGTATGTATTAATTGAAAAAATATATATGATTGTTAATGTATATATATTTATATTGTTACAGGGTGGGCTATTGTGGAAATTCTATATGTTGATGTCAATGTGAACAAGAACAGTCCTCTTTGTGGATCCTCGTATATCAAGCTACCAAAGTTTATTGAAAATAAAAAGGGCCGAGCGGATTCTGCACATTTACTCGATATGGCAAAATACTGATACCTACGCAAACTTCCAACGTGAATTATGTATCTTTTATGGTGTGACATCACAGGAGTGTGGTGTCGCTAGTGTCAAGGTGCTTAGCTATATAAGGATTTCAGACTGTGATATAACGATAGTATTTTGGCTATCCCATATAGTAATCATGAAGAATGAAACTGTTGAAATTTGTCCAGCAGATTCGACAACCTACCCGTTCAAATCATGATCATCGTGTTCATCACTTTTAGTGATATTGATGAAGCTCTATTGAGTGAATATGTAACACATGAAGATATGGAACCTGACTCTACAGCTATTTCGGGTAGCTCAACACCTGATAATATCAGCATCGATCTATTTCATGGTTAGAAATAGCTGTTATATATTTGTTATTACAGACAATCCAAAACAATTTTTGTATAATTACAGGTTACCAACCACATATGTATAATGCTGATCATACACATGATGATGATGACTCTGCAGCAGAAAACGGCGATCATGTTAATGCTAGCGATAGTGATGTAGGGATGCACCATAATATGTATATTTAATTGATTATATATGATATAAATAAAATTTTGTTTAGATAATTGGTTGTGTATTTTTTTGTAAATAATCATATTAAAATACAAAAACAAATTTGTATGGTTAATTAATGAATTAAATAACAACCTGTATGTGCTGGTGTACTGGGCTGTGATATTTAAAGTATATAATGAAACAACCAGCTGGGGATGTGCCAACATAGTATGCTATCTATGTGCAGTTTTTGTATCCTAAAAGTTATGCCGTGAAAACGTATAATTCAACTAGAAATTTTAATATTTATGTATATTTATATATGTTGTGACCCCTCTAACTATGTATTAACGCACATCATGAAAGAAGTATAATGATGTTAGTTCTCCACAGATTGTAAAGATACATACTTAAAATGTTAGCAAAAATATGACCTATGTGTGGTAGAATAGGTACATATTACATAGAAAACAGATGTCCTGATAGTCGTTTTATTGCCACATTATCAGGAATTTTTGGTAAAACATGTGCCGGTTTTTCTTCATTAATTTATGTACACCATCTG